>JAAGVU020000002.1:12835772-12860686 GCA_011763525.2 Mormyrus iriodes
GTGTGTGTGTGTGTGTGTGTGTGTGTGTGTGTGTGTGTGTGTGTGTGTGTGTGTGTGTGTGTGTGTGTGTGTGAGAACCTAAAAACACACGTCTTCAACAGAAGGCACGGCAGCATGTCTGGGTCTCCATGGACAGATTCAATCCTGTGGGTCTCTCTCTCCCTCCTCTTTCCTTCTGGATGAAAAGACAGATTTGTGGATATCCAAGCGCACGCTCTCTCTCTCTGCTAGCTTTTTTTATTGCTCTCTTGTTTGTTTTCTTCTCCCTTCCCTTCTTTCCCGTGCTTGGTGTGCTTTTGAGTGTATGTTTGCACACGTGTACTCACCCCGTCTTTGTTTGCCTCTTGCGTTCTCCTGCTCTGTATACCTCTGCCTTGCCGCTGTTGTCTGTAGCCTTGTGTGTCCGTGTATGTGACTGTGCACTTGAGAGAGAGGGTGATGGATGGTGCGTTGTCCATGGACGACATACGCTGTGACATGAAGCCCAGCACTGTTGTCTTCAGGAAGGGAGCAGAGGGTCTTGGGGTCAGTGTGAGTCACAGTGCGGTGATTGGACTCTGATATAACTGTGGATCAGCTAGTCTGTGTGCATCACCTTCAGACCAACGAGGGTGTCTCTTCCTCTACAGCTAACGGTCTACCTGGGCAAGAGAGACTTTGTGGACCATCTGGACCGTGTGGACCCAGTGGGTAAGTTTCTGATTGAGGCTTGATGGCAGGATCACTGGGTCACTGCTCAATTAGGGCAATAATTGGGCCACCTCCGGTCAATGTAATCTGTAATGTAAGAAAACTCTCTGCTGTTGACACAGTCACTGTTTGTTGTCTGACTTAAATCTAACCTTAGAACTCCCTCTGCGTTGCCATGGAGATGAGTCTCAGCAGACACGTGAGGCTGGGAGGGTGGAGTAATAAGCCTCACTAATGAGGGCCTTGAGGTTTTTAACAATGGGAAACTGCCAGCTTTCACTATCATGCATACAGTAATGGTGAACGGTGTAAGCCCCAGGCTGCCCACCGAACATTGCCACCGAGAAACGCTGGGAATCTTCCCGCGGGGAACTTTCACTAGAAGGAGCTCATTTGCTAAACAGAGCAGGTATAGAGTGAATCGGGATGGACGTGTACGTTCCTCAGCATAACCTGTCGTGTGCCTTCAGGCTCACATTTGGCCAAAGCATCTGGTGCTCGCATGTCTGGTCTTAGTCATTCAGAGTCTTCTGTCTTCTGCAGATGGTGTGCTCCTGATCGATCCGGAATACCTGAAAGACAGAAAAGGTACAATGCTTACTTTCCATTTCCCACACCTAACAGTTTCTCCATTGGTGTCTTTCACAGTTCTCCAGAAGTGGCTAACTCTCTCCCACTCTTGCTGCCTTGCATTTCTCCCGCTGCCCCCCCCCCTCCACCATCCCAGTGTTCGTGACGCTGACGTGCGCGTTCCGCTATGGCCGCGAGGACCTGGATGTGCTTGGCCTGTCCTTCAGGAAGGACCTGTACATCTCCACCTTCCAGGCCTACCCACCGCTGCCCGAGGAGAGGAAGCCCTACAGCCGTCTTCAGGAGAGGTTGCTGAAGAAACTCGGCCAGCACGCATATCCTTTCTACTTCACTGTGAGCCCCCGCCATCCCACAGGCTCGCCCGTGCTCTCCACCCTTCTGCCCGTGCTGGGTGGTCTCCACGCCCTTCAGCTGTGCTGTCAGATCCTAAACACAGCAAACTGTCCATTTCCGTTACGCGCTGAGCTTCTTGCTCATGACGTGCATACTATCACACCCTCACTCACGCAGACACGCGACCACAGAAGACCGCGCTCTGCCAACTAACTCGCATCACTTGTTATATGAACGTCACTAAGTGTAGCTGGATGTTTGGTTATGCGTCAGCCGGGCTTGTGTCACGTGTATGTGGATGTTCTGTGAGCTGCGGACTCACCCCTGTGTCTCTCTGTCCCAGATTCCTCAGAACCTGCCCTGCTCAGTCACTCTGCAGCCTGGACCCGAGGACACAGGCAAGGTAATGGGATGCTATCTGCACACTCTTACATGCGTCACACACACCTGGACGGGGGGGACGATGGCACAGTTACCCAGAATTAGTGTGCTGGGTTTTATATACAGTTCTGTGCAAAAGTCTTAGACAGTCTAAGAAAATGATGCTCAAATGATCTTCATCTTGGTGTAAAACTGTATTATGTCTGTCAAAGTGTGTCCGCTTACCCATTTAAAAGCCTATCCTAAATTCACCCCAGTATTAGCAACAATGATCAAGTACACCCTTAAACAAATTTAATTCATGAATTAATTGAGCTGGATGTGAAATGTAAGAAATACATGGAACGACAGGGGGGCCCCTGAGGAGAGGTTTGGGAACTGAAGTGGTGTTCATCTAAGCATCTAATAAGTTATCAGTAAATTTTTGTAGAACAGAGGAAATTCCTGTTAGTTTTTGTCATGTTACTCTGAACACAATTTAACATTAGATCATAAGAGTTTTTTGTTCTGAGCACATATACCCTTACTATTTAATAAATAACTTTAAACATTTTGAAGTTGAAGTATGTGGCACAAGTATACCATCTTCTAGCTTGCGAAATAATATACATTTCTGTGACCGTTCGTGAGCCAGGGCAACAACGAAAGAGAGTGAGTTTTGAAAACCACGTGTATTTTTTGCACTGAACCCCGCAACAAGCGCAGTGCATTAAGCGCACACTGCTGTTTTTTGAAGGGATGAGCAAACCTTGCAGCAGAGCACAGCTCCTGCCGCGTTCGGTCTGAAAGCCCCTTAAGACTTTTGCATAGTACTGTAGGATATATATATCTTTTTTTGAAATTGCCAACGCCCTCATGCTTCACATGCCATGGGCAGTCACACACACCACATGTACAGCTGTGGGTTTCCCCGGTTCTCCACTTCTCTCTCACCTACGTTTTGCCCCTCGGCGGCCCCAGGCCTGTGGTGTGGACTTTGAAGTCCGAGCCTTCTGTGCCAAATCAGTGGAGGAGAAGATACACAAAAGGTACGCAATTTCTGTTCCTGTTCTTACGATAATGGAAATATAATGGAAATGTCACATGTGAGGGGTGGGTGGGTGGTATGAGAAAGCCAGGCTGCATTTACCTGGGGGTACCTTTTTATTAAAAAGTATTCTTTTTTATGAATTACACATGAGTGTGAGGAAGGTTAGGGTTCCGAGTCCATTTTCATGCTGCTTGTGTCTGCATTTGTGTATGTGTATGGATGCAGGATGCATGGATTTGCATTAGTGTGCATCCATACAACAGCCTGCATGCAAACGTGCTTTTGCTAGGATTTGTCACCCTAAATCCTGGCCTGATTTTTCGCTTATTCAGTTACTGTGTCTCTCCAGAAACATCTAAGTAAAAAATGGGATTTGTCGTTCAGAACCTAAAAATGTAACGTGTGTGTGTGTGTGTGTGTGTGTGTGTGCGCGTGCATGCGCTCTTGCCACAGGAACTCTGTGCGACTGGTCATCAGGAAGGTACAGTACGCCCCGGAGATACCTGGCCCCCAGCCCACAGCAGAGACCACACGCAGTTTCCTCATGTCTGACCGCTCCCTTCACCTTGAGGCCTCTCTGGACAAGGAGGTAATGTGTCTCGTGTTTACCGCACGCCTGTGCCATGCCCGCCTGTATCTGGGGACATTTTTTCAGGCAATGTCTTTCCATCTATCTGCCAGCTATACTACCATGGGGAGCCAATCAGTGTCAATGTTCACGTCACTAACAACTCCACCAAAACTGTTAAGCGAGTCAAAATCTCAGGTAAGGAAGCGTCTCCACTTGTGCGCGCGTGTGTGTGTGCGTGTGCGTGCGCCTGCGCCTCAGAGGGAGAGAGAAAAAGACAGATTTTAAGTGGGCCTTCCCTAATATCCACCACCTCCCTCCTCGTGGCAAATCCAAAAGGCCATTAAGTATTAGGACCCCTGTAACTGCAGATTCTCAGTAATTTATTGCTTGCTACCAAGGCAAAAAACCCAAGTGAGACAACATGAAGCTCCCTGGGTGTCTGACCCAAAATAAGAGCATGCCGTATTTGAGAACATCTGCCGCCATTGCTCCATCGCCCTGACCATGCACCCTGCATGTCTTTTCTTTCGGCCTCATCCTTGAATACTATTCTTGATTACAACAGCAGCTGCTCCGACCGAGTCCTCTGTAAGTGTCATATGTTCCCATTGGTGCCTGTACATAGAACAAGTAGCAGCGAAAGTAGTACCACCTTTACTGCCTAGTGAGTCCCTATATTTATGGAACCCTGCACAGGATATTGCTAGTGACCATACACAGTTTGTCACTCGTTGTTGTGAAACGTCCCTAATTTCTTAACTTGCTTTATTAAGATTGTACAAGGCTATTTCTCTCTTTCTCTCTGTTCAGAGACTGTTCAAGGGCTGAGCCCCATGGGCATCAATGGACAGGAGTGAAGTGTCTGTGCGTGTCTGTGCGTGTCTGTGCGTGTGTGGGGGGCATTCCCGGCCTTGATAACCCACACCCCTGCCCCCTCTCTCTCTCCCCAGTGCGGCAGTATGCCGACATCTGCCTGTTCAGTACTGCACAGTACAAGTGCCCTGTGGCGCAGGTTGAGGCAGAGTGAGTACCTCCTGTCCTCCTCAGTCTTCATCCTGTCTCCACTGCTCCTTCCTCCTCCTCTGTCCCTTGGCCGTGTCTTCTTAACTGTCCTCTCCTTCTGTCCATCTCACCTTTTAAAAGAAAAAAAAAAAAGTTGGTTGTGTCCCAGATTTTAATGGGCATCATTCAGTACAGAGCACAGAACCATTTACACTGACCGTTTTAGCTCAGCCAATAAGCTACCTCAATTTTCTAGCTATTTTTATGCCACCATTGGGCAGTCAGTTGGGCCCCTCCCTTTCATATTTTCCGTCATCCTTATTAGCCAGTGGCCCAGCCTTCTGCACCTACGTCTTGGCATACGAGATCTTCCCAGCGCTGCCGATTACACATACGGTAGATTGGAGTCCCCCAAATTACCCCCTGCTGATCAACACGGATTTATGTGGAACCGAAGTACGCCAAATATAGTGTTTAATATGCAACCACCCAATATACTGGGCATATTGCATTTAAAATGACTTGGCTCTCAGCGTTATCCCTGGGTTGTATTTATATATCCCCTCCCCCTGTCCCCTTAAGGAGCAGATGTCCCTGCGTTTGGGCCCTTTGTTTTTCCATACTTCCTTGCTATCCCTGCCTATATTGCTCTTTTTTTCCCTTGTCAGCCTGGGATCCCTCCTCTTCCTCGATTCCTTTATGCCTGCTTCCGCACTTACTCTGAAGAACAGGAAGGATTTGTAAATGTAAAAAAGAGTTTCCTTCCATTCTTTTTTTTTTTTTTTTTTTTTTTACAACATTCATACCACAGACGGGAAGCTGTATGTGTGCATATGGATTTATGGCATCTGTGTACGTATTTGTAAGCATTTGTGTGTCTCTGCTATACCGCCGTTCACAGTGACCAGGTGTCCCCCAGTTCCACCTTCTGCAAAGTGTACACCCTCACCCCCACGCTGAGCAACAACCGGGAGAAGAGGGGCCTGGCTCTGGACGGCAAGCTAAAACACGAGGACACCAATCTGGCCTCCAGCACCATGTGAGCTTGACAGCATGAGGCTTGAGAGAGTAGCGTTTTCCTTTCATTTGAAGCAATACATGAAAATTAAAAAAAAAAACTGGCATTTTTCGCCATGTATTCACTTTTTACCAACGTTCATAGTCCTTGTGAATGTAGTCAGAAACAAATCCTAATTATTTATTCAGGCAGTCAGGACAATTCAATAATTACCCAATTAACTGCTACCCTTGTTCACCTATAAAGAAACAGTATACCCTGTAGACACTCCTGGATGTCCATGTGACTTTGCCTGCCATCCACAGCGTGAAAGATGTGTCCAACAAGGAGGTTCTGGGGATCCTGGTATCTTACCGGGTCAAGGTCAAGCTGGTCGTGTCCCGTGGGGGGTGAGTTTTTCTGGCTGCATGAACACATTGAGTACGAGGTACATTTTGAATTTCACATCAAATGTGGTTTTTATATTATTTTTTTAAATTCTATTATGTTAATGAACAGTTTTCAAATTAAGCCTTTTTGTATGTGCCCATTTCAGTTCATGCATTTTTGCTGAATGTACGAAACCGCAGAAGTTATTTGGGTCAAGCGCATTGGGGTTATAGCATTCAAGGCTTGCAGTTTCTTTTTAGCAAGAGACAATCGATGGTACTTATCCTTGTGTTTATATTAGCTTCCCTTTATTTAGAACTATAAATTAATTTTTTAACATTCTCAAAGAGCCCGAGCATTTACATGAAATATGTTCGACAGTCCTCCACTACAAAGCTGAGCAGTGCAACACAAGAAGCCTTCTGCCAGAAATCAATTCTGGGTTCAACTTTCATCAGTGTAGTAATTGCCCCCCCCTTCTCATGGAGCTAAACTCCCAGATGGTTATAAATGCTATTAGATCATGGTGTGGTGACCATCCAGTCTGGTGTTGAAAGTCAAAGCTGTTCCCAGACACCCGCAGATTAATGTGCATAAAGTGTTTCGACGCATGTTTTATATTTTGGGCAAATGAATATTTGCACAAAATGGTTTGCTGATGTTCTGTAACTGATTATCTCATGTACATAGCACTGTGTAAAAGGTGCACTACATTAGAAAGGCCACATTGTGACAAGGCCTAGCTTGTAAAACCACAGTCACCTTCTGTTCCCATGTTAACAAGGTTGCACATTAACATTTGTCCCGTTCTGTGTGTTGTCCTTCAAGCGACGTGTCTGTGGAGCTGCCCTTCGTCCTGATGCACCCCAAACCTACAGACCAGCCCAGCTCCAGGCCCCAGTCAGGTAGGTGACTTCTCCGTACCTGTATTCATCAGTGTGTGAAGATGCAAAAAGTCATATCTGGCAGCAATAATGTGTGGACTTTGAGCTGTGACTTTAAACATGATGGACCATATCTATCTGCTACCAAATGCAGCTCACACGAAATAAGGTCATTGTTTTTTCCCTACAGCTGTGCCAGAGCAGGATGCCCCTGTGGACACCAACCTGATAGAGTTTGAGACAAAGTAAGTGTCCTCTGTGTTTGAGCGACCTCTCCCACATCCACTGGTATACAAAGTCTGTTCATGTCATTCCCAGCCACATGCAAAAAACTTTATATGATGTATAAAACACCAGCTAATGTAGTTGATAATGAAGAAATGTAGGCTTGTCTGCCAAAAGAGAGGTTTTAGTTTTTTAGAAGGTCTCTGACTGAAACTAGATAAGATTAATGTGCTTGTCTCGTCTTGAGGTAATCCTAGACTGGTTCCTATGGATCATGACCCTCTGAGTCTGTGTAGGACTGAGCTGGATTAGTGAAGTTTAGGTCAATCCAGAATCTGAGGTGGACCAGAGTTTTCAGTTGTCAGGGATCTTGAACCTAAGTTGCTGCCTGGCGTGAGGGAGGGCTAGTCCAGGCTGTGGTGCCCTCCACCTTTATGAACTAGCTTTTAACAATATGTCATAGGATGGAAGTCATCTTCAAAATACAGCACAAGTCAAAAATCTGGATGCACCTGCTTTTAATGCATTTTTCTCAATTTTAGCTGTTATTTACCTATTAAAAAAGGCCTCAAAACAATGAAGTAATACATATCATATATTGCAATGGCCAAGAGGTGTGTTCCACATCTCAAAATTATCTAAAATTTTAGACTCTTCAAAACAGACCCTTTTTCCTTCGGTGACAGTATTGCTGACTTTTGGCATTATTTCAACCAGCTTCCAGATATAGCCACCTAGAATGCTTCTCCAACAATCCTTAAGGAGTTTCCACAAGTTCTGGAGAAAAGTTGGCTGCCTTTGCTCTTCCTTTTTAATCCAACTCATGCCAAAGCAGCTCTATAGGGTTTAGGGCGTGGGATTGTAGGGGGCAGGTCATCTGTTGCAGCACTCCATCTCTTTCCTTGTTCACAAGATAAAACTTACTACATAATCTTGAGGGGTGCTTTGGGTCGTCGGGTCGAAAACAAATGATTTTCAGTAGCTGTGTCCAGAATTTTGACTGATCCTGTAGTTAGGAGTATTATTGCATTAACTGGCTCATCAGCGCCCTGTGTTTGCACAGGGCTTCCTAGTTTTATTTTTCCTAGTTTATTTTCACAACAAGCAGTAATCATCTTTCTCTTTTTCTCTCAGCAACTTCTCTCAGGATGATGACTTTGTGTTTGAGGACTTCGCCCGCCTCAGACTGAAAGGAATGAAGGACGATAAGGACGAGGATGACCACTTCTGCTGAGGGTCCCTCCCCCTGCAGGGCAGTGGGCCAGTGGGGGTGGGGGGGTGTATAGACATAGGCAAGACCAGTGGGCCAATGCGATAAAGCGGGTGTGGTCTATTTTTAAAGCTCCTTCTCCTCTCTCTAACCCTTCTTGCTTCTGTGACAATTTTTGCTGATCGGTTGGCCTTTGTACCAATGACCGTGTCAGAGAGATTGAGAGGAACAGTGTGGGTCCTGTGACCATTATTGGCAAGTGAAAACACTGGGGCCATTGGGTCAGATGAAATCATGTTCTTACTTTTTTTTTTTTTCTTTGTCCTGCTACATATTAAGTGGGCAGTTTATACCTATGTCATTACATGATAAGCATGATGTTATTCCAGTGTAAGAACATGGGTTGGTTTATTTATTTTTTTTATTTTTATTTTTTTTTACATAGTCACTAATGTGGAATACAAGTTTGCAGTTTATGTTATTGCACATTATCTCATTAACCTTAACATAAACTTAACTCCGAGACCACATTTTGATGTAATCACTGTTTTCGCATCACAGTCGCGCAGTCTGGCGAATGCGTGCTGCTGTATACCTGCCGTACTTACCGCTCACTTAATGTAAACAGTTGCTTGTCTTTTTTTTTTTTTTTTTTTTTTTTAATAGCTCAACATAATGAAAGCAAGAGACATGCGAGACCGCAAACCGACAAATTGTCCTCGTATTTTTATACCAACCACTTTTACGCTGTAACTTTACAGGACGTCTGTATACTTGCGTGGGGCAAGGTCGAGGCGGTCGCCAACTTGCCAAATCCTGCGCGGACTTAAAAAAACATGAGCGCAACGGGCACATGCACACATACGCAGTTGGGCTTCAAGATTTCTGTGCTTATCCCCAGTGACCATGGTGCCGTGAATGTCGGCGCTGTGTCGTTTTCCTTTTCTTAACCTGATTTGGATGCGATGGGATGTTGCCAAAAAGAAGCAGCTCCAGAAAAGGCTGTTTTAATAAAAGCACTGCTTTGATGTTTCAATCGACCCCCGGTGACACGCTAACGGCACCGATGAAAAGACCACCTGTATGCACAGTGAGATCTGACTTCTGCCGAGCAAAGGTATTCTCACAGCCACATCCAGACAGTGCCGCATGGGAAAGAGACGAGGGCTGAGAATTTATGCACGAGTGAATCAGCAGAACCCCATCCCTTACGTCAGTAAGAATCGATCCAATTCATTCAAGTTTGTGATGTAGCGCCCTGTAAGCTCGCCCGTATGTCAGCCTGGAGTGTATCACTGTACCACACTTCATGTCTCCTAATGAAATGGTTTTTATTTTTACTTTTATGTTTTGCAGGAGTAAGGAGTAGTTGCTGCTGTATAATAAATCTGTATATGATGGATTTTGATGGGAGAGGGCTGTTTTGAGTGTAGGTGCTTTCTGACTCTGGGCTCTATGTTGCCGCCCTGGTGCCTGGAAGCGACACTATAGTCGGTGGTTCATTTCAGGGTTTTGTAGGCAGTTTTTAGGTTTGACTTACGGTCTTATGCATCTTATGGCAAACAATCGGATCTGGTTAAAGTGTAAGTTTAGGCCTAGAGGGGAAATAGATGTTTTATTGTTATCATTGTCATTCTTATGTATTTTAATTTTATTACATTACTATTATAACAACCAGAGATGTACAAAAGGTGCCATTTTATTTTTTTTTTATTTTTAGAATTTTATTTTTTATTAAAGGATAGAATGAACTAACCTGAATATCCCTTCTGTATGTTCACAGGTAGTATATTTTATTAAAGTTTAAAATGAGGCCGGTCTGACCTCTGCAGAGTCCAGTTCTATGTATGGAATCTGGCAGTCCAAGAGAGCATGGCATGTAGCTCACAGCAGCCATGCGGTGCAGTGGCCAGCAGGTTTCTACCTCTGTCCATCCTGCTGGGACTTACCTCTGGGGGGGTGGGGAGACCACACTGGGTGCTGGAATTCTGGGACCCTGAGCCCAGGAGCCAGGTAGTTTTAGTTTAGTATTTCTACAGAAATGTCTGCTGATGGCTGGGTGCTGGTGGGGTGTCACACAGAAGCTCTAAGTACAGGTGTTATCACCTTGACTTAAGGAAGGATACAGGAAGTTATTTTTTATTTATTGTGTTTTTTCCCCAAAGAGTTGGAACCCCAGCAGTTGGCAAAGAATGGTAACTGCTGCATTTCATGCCCCAGAAGATCTTTTGCTTCGGACCACTTTCTTAATCATGCCTGAGAGAGCTATTGTCAATCAGATTTGGATAATATTTCATGGACTGGTGTAACTTTAGCCAATGAAATATGTTGACTGATCAACTTGTAAGGCAAGATGTTTGATTTTTAGTTTCGTCATTTTACATTTTCTGTCATTACAGGAATTTAAAATGACAATATGCATCTTGAGATTAGTCACTACACATCAATTCAGTTCAACCTTAGAGAGCTTAGCTGGAACAAAGCCACTCTTATGGTCCCCAGGCTAAGGATTAAGAGAATTTATTATAGCAAGCTTACACAGTTGAATGCAATTCGAAACAATTGACCACATCATGTTCATTGATGGTAATGTCATTTTCATTAAGAATCATGTATTTATAAAGCTTTAATATCATCCTCTGTCCAACATCATTTTTTTTTCCCAAAAGCATGGGCATATTTTGGATATCACAATTTGTAAACTTAAATTCTTTAGAGATAAATGAAAATATTGCTCAAATGCTCAGTTGCATTTCACCTTTTGGATGGTGTTAATGCTTTATGAATAATGGAGAAGGTGTCTGACGGTTAATAAAGCTTCATGGAAACATGCACTGATGTAAATCTACAGAACTGTCCGATTTTTGTTTTAAAAGCATTTGATGTCTTTGTTCATGTCCACATGTGGTATGCACATTAGCTGTACATGTGTGCAAACTTACATGCCAGCCAACACTGCAGATGCATGCTACTCCAGCAGATGCCGTATGGCGTTCCCACTGTGTTGCTATGTGGGGGAAAAAGTGTTATGTTATGTGGTTGGTGATGTGGGACAATTACCTGACTATACAAACGGGGTCATTCGAGTTTTTGATCGGGTTGCAGTTTGACTCACTTTGTCTGTAAACCAGTTCGGCTTGTTTTTGTAAATCTTTGTACTTGTCAGCCTCAACCGCTAAGAAGACACAAGCAATCTTGTCACTTTGTAAAACTCATATCTGATTTTATTTTATTCAGGGGAACAATTTAAGTTACTACTACTAAACCTGAGTAAGGAGAGAGGAAAAATGAAACCTAACTGCTACCTGGTAATTTAATCATTGATAAAGTATAATTAGAAACTATATTGATATTAAGAAAACCAAGAAACTGTAAAAGCAATATGTTATTTTAGTCAAAGAATATGAACAAAAATGGAAAAAGTAGTTTTTTAAAAAACGACAAACATGGGAAATTTATGTTGCCTCCTTATTTTGTACTGCATTTTAGAAAATGTCTAAAGAAAAAAATCTTAACGTACAAAATTGTCTGTGTTTAATTTTGTGTGCGCTTACTCGTGAGATGTGTTTGTGTGCATTTGTTTTTACCACCGGTGTATATACAAAAAACTTCGACCTAACACCACCTATGTGAGATCTACATAAGCTGCCCACCATGTGCGTTTGTGTAGGTTTGCAATTGAATGGAAGACTGCCCTATAGTCTTTACGTGTGTGTGTGTGCGTGTGCGCGCGCGTGTACACACGTGTGCCCTGTGCAGGACTTGACTACATACTGAACAGCACGTGTTCTGCTTCATGCCCTATGCTTCCTGGGCTCCAAATTCACCTCAGTCGTGCTGGAATAAGTTGAATGTAGGTAGGTTTTTATATTAGAAAAATTCAGTTTTGTACCCTTGAGCAATGATAGAAATGGAACTTCAGCAGCTGTTTTCCAGTCCATCGTCTGATGGCAATTGTGAAGAACTCCTTATGTAAGATTTTATTCCAAATGGCCAGTGGCTGCTCACACCATTCATGGCTGTCTGTTTGCATGTCATAGTTGGCGGTAGGAAGAAAGTTAAGTATATCTAGCCCTACAATGGAAACAATTTACCCTCTATAATCTAGGTACAAGTAGTATCATTACTAAAAATGTAAAAATCAGTGTGTCCTTTACTATATAGGTGCCTTCCATCTGCATTAAACTCTTCTGTGTACTCCATTGCCTGGCCTTGTCTTGTGGCGACAATAATGAAGAACATTGATATTTATCTTATATAATCGTATATTTCTTCAATCACTAAATTTGCATTCCTTAATTCGGCCTGCAGAATATATTTGTATGTATGTGATGTAATTGCTTTTGTCATTATTTTGTGTACCTCTTATGAGATTGTCTGGTGTGTTTGTGTTGAGTACAGCTATAGCAAATCCCTACCTGGTTGGCCTGGGAGGAGGTAGGTTCACTACAGACTAAAGGTCAAAGAGGAGTGAAAAACTATCAGAAGCACTTTTCTGGGTTAGGATTTGGTGCAAATTCTGCAGCCTTTAGTCCACTATATTACTATAATTGTGAGGAAACGGGAGTATTCTGTAAATATTTTGTATACAGACCAGTAGAGGCATAACACAACAAATTAAACTTCCTCTCAGACCTTCTACACTCATGCCATTCTCAGGTGGCAGTTGATAATGTGCCTTAGGCTCATCCATTAATCATTAGTAAAACTAATGATGCCTCGCACACAGTAGCGCTGGAAGTAGGGGTGGTGAGGGTGCTTCAGTACCCCCTCTGGTTGTTAGTGGTAATGCAGAGTCAATATTGCAGGGCAGCATGCCCATGCTTACAGTTTTTGTCAAAGAAAATCATGGCGTTATGTTACTTATTTCACAATGGGTCGGAGTCTACTTTATGGTTATTTCTCAAAAAAGAATACCGTTGTTTCCTGTAGACCCTAAAGAACTTCGTTAAAGTCAGCACCCTTAGCTCAAAACGTCTTCCCGCGCTAATGCTCACACACCAAGGATTTTTAGTTGGCAACAAACACCAGCTCCATGTGTACAAAGTTTGTATGTTCTCCCCGTGTGTGATTCCACAGAGTCCCAATATTCGCTGTTTGGATGCATTTATACCCTTAATAAATACGTGCAGTTGTTTCTATAATGGACTGTCCAAGTTGAACAGTTCCTTGTGCCTCATATTTACAAGAATAGGCTCCAGGTCAATGGAACTCCAATTTGATACATATTTATTGAATATCATTCACCTTTTAAGTGCCCATTTCCTGTCTCGCTACCCTAATCTTACCGTACACTGTCCAACATCCGCGTTTGCAATCGATATAATTATTTTTTTCCCTCAACGGCTTCCGTATGAGTTATTGTTTCGCTTTCCGTAATACTGAGAGCCGTAGAAGAATCTACAGGCACAAAAGGTGTGTATAAATTGTCGTTACTCTGAACTGCGTTAAAACGTAATTTACAAACAAAATATTACTTATAGCTTATGACATGAAATTAGTTTGGTGTTACCTACTCGATTTGCTACACAATGTAGCTTTCTTAGATCTATTTAGGTCGTACTTTTCCCTTAATTAACGTTATACCTTAGTTTGATACTTGACTTTCCATTGGCAATATATATAAAAATGTTTATCTTTGCGTCGACTTTTTGATCAGCTATTTCACTTATTGGTTGAAGGGAGGAAAATCAAAGTGTGTTTTATAGTTTACCTGTTGTTAGTTGTTTCAGTCACCCGTGAATTTATTAGGCGTATGTTAGTTCTTGGGTCAGATGACTGACTTGTTCTTTGTAGTGGAAACAGTGAGAGCCGAAGCATGGCGAACGACAGACTGCGAGCATTGGAAGACGTGGAGAAGGAGATCGCGGTTATTTTGCAAAGCGCCGGTCAGTATACAAGGATTCTAGTGAATCTGGTTTATCTGTTGATATACTGCAGATGTGACACCTAAATTTAATGAAATTTAAGTTAGAGAAATATATTAGTGAATAAAAAAGAAATGGAAAATGCTTTTCAATGCTTTTCAATAATGGAAAATGTTTTTCAATGCAGCTCTATCGATATGTTGACGAGGCATGAAAGGAATAGGTGGTGCTTGAAAAATATGTATTTTTTTATTACTAACTGGCAGTAAATGAATGAGTTGTTATTACGAAAGCATATTATAACAACGTTTTTCTTGCTTTTAAAAAGTGCAGTAGTACTAATTTGTTTATTCTGTCCAATATATGTCGTTAGGAAATATAATACTGGAGCTGTCCAAGGAAAAGCACAATGCTAGTCTACTTGACCGCCAGCTTGTTCAATTCACTGGTGCTGTCAACAGGGTTGAAAGTGAGCTAAGCTCTCAAATCCGCTATCTGACACAGGTAGGTGTGCCCTCACTCTCACACAGATAAAACTCGGCATCAAGGTCACACTTACAGGCACACACAGGTCTCGTATCCCCTACTCTGTGCACTCTGTATTCCCAACACACAGAACATAGACATATCATAGATTCCAGAGCTGCTTTCTTCCTTCCTTATACAAATGTGCTTGCAAATGAGTTTCCACTTAAAATTTCCTGTAGATTTAGTATGCTGTGCATCCTGAACCTTTTCCTATTTCTGGTGGTAGTTTATTTCAGTAACGTTTAAATTGTGATACACAAGCAACTATTCACAGGTCATCCCAAGGTCAAGAATTTGACAGGGAAATGAAGGAAATTTTCAGGGGATTCCAGAGAAACTTGCATCTGTAATTGAGAGGTGTAAACAAACATTCAAGCACTAACCCCTCCCTTAGGTGGCCACTGGACAGCCACATGAGGGCTCTACATATTCAGCACGCAAGGACTGTCAGATGGCGTTAAACCGTGCTGAATATGCCCGCATCAAGCTTGGGGAGCTGGGCCGGACCTGCGAGGTTCTGCTGGATCCACAGACGTGAGAGATGTGTCACAATTCAGAGACTAACTCTAACTGCCAAAGGCATTTTCAGTTCCCACCATGTCCCTCTATTTGCCTGACCCATTTGCATTTATTTTGTGAGTGTGGACCCAAGTATTTCACTGCAACATTTTTAATGGAAGGTATTAAGCAAGGCTTTGTGATAACTTTGAATGCAGTCCTGTTCAGAGCGCATCTCAGTGGAAGTTCTTTGAAAATCAGATAACACTCCTGTGCAGGATCCACCCACAGAAGCACAATAGCCAATCCTCAAACCCCAAGAGAGACTTAACATTTTTTGACTCTGGAAGTTCTGTAGTGCTGATTCAGCTTTTTCAACACTGAAATAATGGATGATATACACTCTGGTGCATGATTCATGAACTGTTTATGTTTCTACTAAATAAAATGTTTATGAATATGCAAATGCAGTTTTGTTCCAATTAAACCTAAATTGTTGTTACTATAATGGCTTATCTTTTTGTTGGATGATCATGACATGATACTGAATAATAGACCTAATTTAGTAATAATATAGCACAGAATGGCATAGAAGATGGTTATTACCTCTAGTTTATGGTAATCACTACCATATCATGAATTGAAAAAATGATAGGTAACTTCACACTTGGAAAGTGGTATCGGATAGGACAATAGGTGTAATCATTAATGATAAAGACGTTGTAGCCAATACCTTGGTTAGGAAAAGTGTGTGAGTTAACCCTTAACCACAGCCTCAGTTTTTAAACAGTTGGTTACATTTTGATTAAAAATCAATCTAGGCGCCGTACTTCATACGGGCAGTCGCCAGTTAGTGACGTTTCTCGGCGTCGAAGAATTCAAACGTCACAGCAAGGCGAAGTGGAAACATGGCAACTGCAGTTTGGCTGCATGGCTCAACTAATATGCGGCTGACCGAGGGGTTGGTGTCCTTTTTGAAGGAAGAACGGCCCGAGTACTTGCCAGCCCTTTTGGCAAACTACCGGGAGCACGGCGTGGTCTCCTCACAGGTAACATCTTTTCATACGCGGTAATTGTTGCGCTCCATTTTTCGTGGCTCCATGAGGTGGTGTGCTGTCTTTGTGTGTGTGTGTTTTTTTTAAATATGGATATTGATTCTCTTGAGAGCTGCTTTCGTAGGTGGCACTTTATCAGCAGTTGTGTGTGGCTGTTCGTAAAGTGTCATTGTACTGTTTTCGTGCCCTTTAGTTTTCTGATTCTACGTTCTTTGGTAATGCTACACTGTTATTTTGGTAGTTTGCACAGTTCGTAGTAAATGAGCTTTGTTGCCTATACCCTTCAACTACAGTGGTACCTTGGAACACGAACTGAATTCGTTTCAGAAGGCTGGTCGAGTTGCGATTTGGTCGAGGTGCAAGTGGAATTTCCCCATAAAAACATAATGTAAATAAATTTAACCTGTTCCAAACCCCCCAAATGATAGGTTTAAATAAGCAGTCTACCGACCTAACTAATGATAAAAAGCATTAACAATATAAAACTAATACACACATACAAAAGCAATAAACATGAAATAAACGATCATTTATGAACATTTTACCTGTATTGAGGTGAGCTGATGGCACACTGGCAGGGGCAGGTGGAGAGGAGGGATGGAGATGGAGGGGTTATTGTTAGGAAGGGGGGACCCGTTAAGATCCGTACAAGTTTCAGCAGGAACGGTCGAGTTGCTAGATTTTGGTCGAGGTACAAGGGGGAAAAATTAGACAGAAACGTCCGACGTCCGAGTTCCAAGGCTCTATTGTATATAGTAAATTAATGAGCTAACAGTTTTTCCTGATTTAGGTGGAAAATTTGTTTTTCACACTTAGGTGGCGTTTGTGTGTGTCTTTATTTATATATATATATATATATATATATATATATATATATATAGCAGTGAGTAATTAATTCCATTTTGAATTGTTTGCAGTATTTCGGCAGGTTGCATGCGTATCATGCGCACGTACTTTTGAAATTGTCATAATGCTGTATGTTTTATGTAATGTTTTATGTCTGTTTAAGAATTCGGCAGCAGTTGGCGGACTTATTGGGCTCAGCAATGGTCGACTGGGGTCAAGCAAAACCAGGTTAGCTTTTACCTCTAAACTGAGTGTGTCAGCTTAAATATCAGTATGTATTATACTGAATGATACTTAACCCCTTTGGGTATTTTTTTCCTCTAAAAATATTATTCTGAACAATCTATGGTGTATTAATTCTTGAGTGTATTTTTTCCCCCCCGAAATTGTCTTGTAGTATCTTCAATCCCTTTATTTCTGATAAACGGACGGTTTGCCTTCTTTATTCTTTGAGGGCTGGAGAAAACAAGGGCATCCTTAGGCAGCTTTAACCCCTGTAAAATATTTTTAGCCCCCCCCCCAATACTAATTAGCTTAAATGATATGCTCTTGTTCATTTTTATTAAGATGAGATGCCCCTAATAAACGCTAACCCCCCTACCCCTTCATGAATCTCTAGTGACACTGCTGGCAGTAAGAGAATAATGGAGAAAGTCATTCAGTTTTATTTTCCTTTCCATTTTTTACGTTTATAACAATGAGAGCACTTCTCAGTGCGTTCAAGTGCAATTTAAGTTGTAAACCTTCAGTGAATGGGTTGGAAGTCACGTCCTGTTAGATTCCCCAGCTCCTGTTCTTTGTAAGATATACAAGTAAGATATTTGTAAGATAACTTGTGTAAGTACACAAGTTTTGATGTAATTACAAAAGTGTCTACTAGGCAACAAAATAAATTATTAATAATGTGCTTATCAGTTGCGGGTTTGCATTTCTGTGCCTGCACGTGACAGGTTTGAGGGCTTGTGCTTGCTGGCTGTGCTGGTGAAGGACAGCTCCAGTGATGTTTTCCAGCAGCATTGCCTCTCCTGGTTGCGGTCACTCCAGCAGGTCATACAGGTGAGCTGTCTCTCATGCTGCCATTTTCCCCCCTATAGTAGTTGTGCAGTCTCTGCTAACTGGGCATTCCTTCCTGGTGAATTTTGGAAATCGACTGTTTTGATCTGATTCCGAACCGGGCAATGAGAGGGGGCATGTTTCTGTTAGTACCCATTGAGCTTAGCTCAGTTGGCCTGGACTACCTATTCACTGAATGGATTTACATAATGTAAGTTGTGTATTTATTATTCTGCTTGTCCATTTCTGGATCGTGGGGTTCCGGAGCCTATTCTGGAAACAATGGGCGCAAGTCAGGTTATAACCCAGGACGGGGCACGAACCCATTTCAGGGCACGCCATTCCCACCTTTGGACAATTTGGCAACTCCAGTTCACCTTACTGTGTTTTTGGACTGGGTGAGGTGAACCAGAACAACATGCAAACTCCACACAGATGGGGAAGGGAATGGAACCCCAGTCTCCGGAGGTATGAGGCAACCACTCCAATTTAAGTCAAACCAGACACCTTCATTGATAGCTTATTTCCAAGTTTCTGTTTGTTGAGGATGACAATATGAGAAGTAACTGCCAGCTTCTTTCTGAAAAATTAATCATTTATTTGAAATGATATAATTCTTTAGTTGTTCATATGAGGGGGGGGAAGGAGAGCATAGCACAGGTCTCACATCTCTGGAGCCACACCTGGTTCTGTGTGGTGTTTGCATAGGTTTTGTGCTGGCATTCTGTCTTCTCTTTCCCCCCTTATAATCCACATTTAAGAGAATTTGGGTCTGTAATTGGAGCAGCACGGTGGCACAATAGTTAACACTTGTCTCGCCAGGATTCAAGTCTCGGCCCAGCTCTGCATGTCTGGTGTTTGCATGTTCTCCTCATGTTGTCATGAGGTTTCCTCAGTTTTCTGGTTTCCCATCACAGTCCAAAAATTGCCAGTTGAATTGAAGTTGCCAAATTGTCTGTAGTGTGTGTGTGTGTGTGTGTGTGTGTGTGTCTCTCTGTGTATGTGTGAGTGAGAGAAAGAGAATGGTGTGCGTTCCCTGCCATCCGTGCTCCATTCTGGGTTATTCCCTGCCTTGCACCTGTAGCTTCCACAACCCTACATTGGACAAGCTGATATGGAAAATAGTTAGGTCTATAACTTGTGTGTGTGTTTGTGTTCGGTCCCCTGTGATGGTCTTGCCATCCAGAATGTTCTCTACCATCTGCCCTGTGCTTCCTGGAATAGGCTCCAGGCCTTTCCTGTGACCCTGCACTGAATAAGCAGGGATGGATGGATGGATGAAAATGTGTATGCCTATATTTTTGAAAGTGTGCTTTTTAATCTTGCTGTTTTTATTGTATTCATCAACTCCTCCGTTTTGTTTACCACGAATTAAAATGAGATTTGGGTCTAATGCTTTCAGTATTATTGGATTTCTGAACAGTTCACTTCAGCCAAGAGCTTAATCAAGGCTGATTGATGAAGGGCTCAGCAGAAATCAGAACCTGAATGCCACTGGGCCTAGAAGGCCATGAAATCCTGCAACCCTGCTGTCAGGCTGAGCAAAATCAGAAAATGTCTAGAACAATCCGGCATTAACAGTGTGATATAAATGTTAGGTTTCAGAACACTTTGTGCACTGTTACAATCCCTCTATATGTTCGTTTGGTTACTTAATATATCCATGTAATGTATATCATGGCATCTTCAACTGCTTATCGAGGCAGAATATGCAATGAGGCTAATCCACACACATGCTCTCAAACATGCATATGGTTAATTAAGAGGCTTCAGTTAGCTTAACTGTGTGTCTTTGGACCGCACTGCTGGAGTACCTGGCAGAAACCTATGCAGCACAGGGAGAACATGCAAAGTGGATTTGAATCCCCACCCCCAGAGGCGTGAGGTTACATTGCTGTCCACTGAGCCACCATGCGGCTCATGTAATTTATTGTTGGGTTGTATATATTTATAATTGGATCTTGCTATTGGCCACGTAAAGTATAGGTACGTATGTACATACAGGTAGTGCAGGTATGTGCCATAGAAACCTCTGTATGTGTCTTCTTAATATCCAGTAGTAATTAGCTGAGGAAAAACTGGAAATATTTATGGGGAGGGGGGGAAATACGACCATGTGGGCTCTGCGCAACAAGTTTCCATGAAATTCCCAAATTCCCATGCCTGAGACACACCTGTAGTTGAAGCTTTGGTTTTCACAAATTTTGATTGAAGTGTGTCTGTGTTAATATCAGAAATCATAGTTTCAGAGATTGCAGGTTATGTTACACAATTTATCAAATCTGTTTACATGCTTCTGGAAGTTAAACGTGTCTATTAAAAGAAGATTTTTGTCTGAGCATGCCCATGTATCAGAGGCTTGCCTGAGTGCTGGATGGAACTGAAAGGTTGTCTGGTGCTGTGCTGCTGGTTTGCTGTGATCCTTGCTCTTCCTGTTTGAACATATAAATGCCTCTCTTGTGTGTGGTCTCTGGCCCTCTCAGTCCCAGGCTCCCTTGCCCTCTGTCCAGCTGGCTGTTGCCATTCTCCAGGATCTGCTGCAGTACTCCTCCCAGCTGCCTGAGCTTGCAAGGGAAGTTGGCCTCAACTCAGTCCTGGGGATCCTAACCTCACTGCTAGGCCTCAAGTTGGAGGTAAAATTAGAAAGTCCAACTCGACAGCTCGAAAAATGCAGTGCAATTCTTTTTATAACTGTCTTTTTATGTGACCAGAATAATGACAAATGCTGTCAACTTATGGGTACATGGCACACAGAAGTTATTACCACTGAAACAGAAAATCAATACATCCAAAGCCAGCACAGCATTCCTATTACATATCAAGAATGGGGCAGGTTGGGCTCAGGACAGCAGGCTTGGGGAAAAAAAAACCTGTTTGCATGTTGAGCAGTATGTTTGTTTGCTTGTTACAGTGCCACCTTGCGGCCATGGAGGGGATGAAGGCATGCATGACTTTCTACCCAAGAGCTTGTGGATCTTTGAGAGTATGTATTTTTTATGACCTGGATGTACTTTATACTTTTATATGACAACCATACTTCAGTCTTAATTTTCTGACAGGATAAACTTGGTGCCTACTTCCTGTCGAAGATGGATTCTGACAACCCTAGAGTGCAGGAGGTGAGTTTGAATTGCTTGGTTGAGGTTAGGTCCTTCCTTGTTTTTTATATATTTTTTTCCTTCAAATTTAAATACATTTTCATGTGCCATGTTTCCTCTGTTTTCCTCTCCCTTTCTCTCTCTCCTCCTGACAAGGTGGCTTGTGAGTGCTATGGCCGGCTACCGTGCCTAGGTGGTGTCCTGGAGCGAGGAGGTGGCAGTCGCAGGGCCGAGGGCTGGGCCAATCAGATGCACTGCCTGCTGGCCTCTGCGCACAGCCTGCTGGAACAACTGTACCTGGGAGCCGAATCCGGTCAGTGCTGCAAGCCGTCGGGCTGTTAGCAGTGTGGCTGATGAAGCCCTCCTCAGTCTGGATGGGAGCTACACTGTAGAATTTGGCAGCATTTCCAAAAATACAGTACCTCCTGCCGATGTCATAACAAAGAATGAATCCAGGCGAGGCTGAACTGGGACTTGAGGCCTCATTTTCAAAGAAATGACACCAAGTCACAACACTGGCTCAGTGAAAAACGACTAGTTACTGTAGCACTCAGTCAAGCAGGATCCCATCACATAGAAGCAGATGAAAATAAAAAAAAAAACTTTAAATGCAGTTGCTACCTCCTAGATTTCTATAGTGTATAGGCTTAATTCAAAATAGTAGCCTCTTAGCTTTTTTTAATGCTTCTTTTTCATGTAAGTAAATATGGAGATAAGTTAGATGCATTTTATTCATTTATCTGTTGCTTTTATGCAAAGCAAATTACAGGGTTGCAATTTACATGTGCTAGGATTTGACCCCACAACTTTTGCAGTGTTGGCGTAATGCTCTGCCTCTTAAACTACCACAGCTACGGATGCAAAATGCTTAATTTCAGGTTGACGGCTTTAGGTCCCCTTGGACAACTCTTTTCCCAAAACAAGATCAATGATTGTGCTTTTATGCTCTGAAATTTCTCCCCCATCTGTTTTCTATACTGCTTGTCAGAGACAGGGTGGTGGTGAAATGTATAAACTGTTTTATACAAGTTAGTTCCGACCAAGGAATCTGATTGGACGTTCCATGAGTGTTATCACAGTATAACCTCGCTAGGACATTTCACATCAGATGTATCACTCCGCTCACAGGTGTATCTAAAAACTGTTACTTAAGCTTCGCCAAACTGTCTAAAATACTCCAAGTTTTTGTCATAGAAACATTTAAAAAAAAAAAAAACACCCCCAGAAACCTTAAATGGTCTACTTTTAAAATGTATATAGGAAGAAACTAAATGTATCTTGAGAACTTTGTAAACGGAACAAAAAGAACGAATCACTAGCTCAAGTGTCTGAGTGATGAAGCAGTGCTGATCGCCCAGCCATTTGCAAATGGTACCATTCATATGATGATTATAATCCGACAGTCGTTTTTGGGTGAAGGAGACACGTGGAAAAGCCCATAAACTAGAGCACATTTTTACACGGTTTACGCTGATTCAGAAGCTGCAACCTTTATTTTGTGATGTGAGTGAGTTGTCACTGAGGAAATATGCATCTCCGTAATTCATGGATAACTGCAAATTCAGATAAGCAGTGACTCTAAATTACAAATTGTCACTTTTCTAATTTTCATCGCTTCTGTAAAATCTTGTCTTTATATATGTATGCAAACTGTGAGTAACTAGTTGTTCTTTTAGCATTTTTCACTCCCTGTATGAGACTATTTTGCAAGTATAAGACTACAAAGCAATAGTTTTATTTAACTTATGTTTCTCAAAATGTGGTAAAATACCTTAAAATAGTATGGTTTATATTTGCTGAAAATATGTAAAAAATTAATTTTTGCCCTAAAAACACTTGTATAATTCACATAAATTTAACAACTTACTTGTTCTCTCTCTGTTCATTTAAAAATGAATGGAGCGAAGTTGCAATGCAGAATTAAAATAAAAGCAGAGTGGGGGTGTGTTTTCCAAAGGCATAGTTGCTGATTGTTAGCAACTTACACACATAGAACTGTACAACTGAATGGTTTCAACTATCCAAATTGCTAACGGGAGCTTTTTGGAAATGAACCCCAGTTTGGCAGTAAAACATGAATACATTTTGCAAATTATTCTATGATGCAAAGTAGTTGGGAGAGAGTGAGCTGTGTTGCATTGGAATGTTTGTGTTGCTTGGCAACAATTGGCTGATGGGAACTTTTTTTTGGGTGGAGGCATATAGATGTTTAAATAATCAAGCAAAGTGTTATCTGTTCTGGCCTATCACTGTTAACTTATAAATGCTACTCGAACTGTTGTATAAAAACGCTAACATACTCTATGATTTTCTTTGGCATTCGGCCTGTGGCCTTGTGCCTACAACCGAATCACAGCAGTGACATATTGGAGTACCACCGCACTCCTTCTCGTATGTTATTGCTTAAATGTAAACATAACATGATGTGTAACACGGTTCAGATCGAGACAAACACCATCACAGGCTGCTTTGAAGTAATAAAGATTGGCTTGCAAAAGACCGTGAAAATAGGTGGCACTGGTGTGCCCTGGAATGACGGGGGAGGTGCTGTTTGGGAATAATCATCCGCCATGTTTGAAATTCATATCCTATTTAAATTGAGTTTTTATTAAACACTTACAATCTGATTCCATCACCCTGAGGGATTTATAATTTTAATTTTGGTGTTAGTTTCTACACCGATGGGGTGTTTGGGTCCTGACGGGTTGGTGGGGTGTTTGGGTCCACTGCCTGGTTGTAAGGTGTTTTTCTGTCCTGGCAGAAGGGGCCATGCAGTACGAGGGTCCTGGTGTAGAGCTACCTTTTCCCCCGCTGGACGAGACCGACCCCCTCCTGCAGATCCAGCTCCGGCACCGATACCGGGCCATGTGTCTGGCCATCACGCACACGCTGAGGTTTGCAAACCAACCTATCTTCCGTGAGCCCAGGCTTACTCAGACCCACACAGCTATCTATCAATAAACGTGTGCATGTCCTGCATAGAACAATATTTAGCTGTCACTGCGACCCGGTACCAGGTACTGCTTCTGGGCATGCACTCATGGGTACCAGGCTGGTCCATACAGGTGGAGGATGTAGCGCCTCCTCTAGTTTTGAGATTAAATTATGAAACGAGTAACTTTGAAATAACTTTTTACTAAAATGTTAGTAGTCATTTAAAAACTAATTTTCTCTCCTCGTTGAGGAGGTTATAATAGTGAATTTTTTTTTATTTTTTTTTTAAGTCACCGGTTGCCACTGGTGGATGTGCACTCTTCAGCGAATAGTGTAGTGTGTCATGTAGAGATATGGCCTGTGTCAGCCCTGATGATGCCAGATCTGGCCCTCTTCCCCTCAGCGCGGACCCCATCTCGCCGGTGTGTCTGCCCGTGCGGAGTCTGCTCAACTTAGTGTGTCGAGCTCTGGCTGTCAGCTGCAAGAGCATCGTGAGTAATGCCGGTTTTGCCTGCACAGACCATCAGCATTCAGCTTGATCTTCCCCAGCTTTACATTGCACCTGTGAAAACTGTTCTTTGCCTGGATGCTTATAAACTAGCAATCAAGCTCTCGTTTTGTGTGGCTCCTCTTGTATTCCACAGGCAGTGATCTTGTGTCTGTGTGTGTGTGTCTGTGTGTGTGTGTCTGTGTGTGTGTGTCTGTGTGTGTGTGTCTGTGTGTGTGTGTCT
>JAAGVU020000002.1:12860786-12873209 GCA_011763525.2 Mormyrus iriodes
TGTGTGTCTGTGTGTGTGTGTCTGTGTGTGTGTGTCTGTGTGTGTGTGTCTGTGTGTGTGTGTCTGTGTGTGTGTCTGTGAGGCACCTTTTGTAATTTGCATGTGTTGCAGAACGCGTCTGGTGACGGCTCCCTGAAGCTGCTGGTCCTGCCCTCGATTCACAGTGATACCCTGGAGCTCCTCTCAGCTCTCATCACCGTGTGAGTGCCGACAGACATCTGACTGTGCCCCTCTTCTGAGATCTCCAGTGAGCGGTGCTGGGTCATTTCTCACTGATGGGCAGGCTGTTGGATTTTCTTTTTGGGGTGGTGGGCAAGGTCCCGGTCGACGTAAAGATGGATGGACTGACGTATGCCCTTCAATCTGCAGCACGGGCAGCCGCCTGGTCCAGTACTGCAGCGTTTTGACACGACTCCTGTCTCAGACGCTGTCAGCTTGGAGTCCCCAGCCTGAAAGCAGCCCTGGACAGCAGAGGGCTTTCAGGTGGGAAACGTGGACATGGGGTGTATTTATTTAAAATAAAGCCATACCCATCAGGTACTACGTGCGTGTGCATGTTTGCTTGCTTTTTTACATATAAAGGCCAGCTCACATTACTTCTGTTACTTGCCCAGACTGGTATCGGGGAATGTTACGCGCATGAGGGTTTACAAAAGGAATGGTAATGGTGAAACGGAGATGCTACTGATGCCGTTGGATTGACTAATCACGGTGTCCCTCCTCCCCCAACAGTGCCGTGCGGGTGTGTCTGTACCGCATGCTGGAGTTGTGGGTGCAGGTGGCTGGAGCCTCTGCCGGTGTTTTCCAGGGAAGCCCCACCCAGACCGAACTCCTGCTGATGCACCTGCTGGGTGACATCACGCCAGGAGCAGAATCGGTCAAGGTGAGAAGTCATTAGAGAGATGGCTCGGTTTGGAAAGGCCTCTTAATTCTGTTCAACTCTGGGGAGTTTTTTTCATTTTCTTTTTTTCATACGTGAGGTGATCTTTCAACGTTTCCACTTTTGCAATAATATTTCTTTCTGTAACCCTCATAACTTTCACAAGCGAGTTAACTTACCAAAAGTCTTCTCATTTTTAAAACCGTAGGAACTGGCGTCCAGTGCGCTCTGTTAGGACGGTAGGCCTGTGGTGGTGATCAGCGGGTTCTTGCCACGTGTGCTGTGAAATATGTTGGCTTGGGACGCTGTGGCGTTTCCACCACTAGCCTGAGTGGCACTTCAGTAACTACAATCGTTTTTTAGGAGAGAACTTTACGTAAGCAGGGCTGGGCCACAGTGCTGTAATTATTGTGCAGTTTGTAGAATTTAAGGTGTGACGTCTGCATCCTTGATTTACCGCCCCCCCCCCCCAGCTCCGCGCTGGGCTGTCTGCCGCCTCTGAGCTTACTGGGCATGCTGGGAAAACGACACCACGGCGTGGGAAGGGTATGGGCGAGGGTAGCGGAGGGCTGCTGCAGAGGAAGGGCGATGCGCTTGCCAATCAGGACACCTGTGTGTCAGCCCTGAGAGGTAAGGCTGTGTGGCTGAGTCTCCTGTCTCCTCCTTTGGGTTTCCGTTGGTATGATAAATGTCCAGTAGATAATCTTGGGATTTCTATGTGATGGGGGAGGTAGATTACTGGCACTATAGTGATGGTAATGATGTTTTGGAGTGGTCGTGATGCGGACTGTACCATTACAGCTCTGAGGCAGATCATCTTGACCAATGGCACGCTGCTGAAGGAAGACGTTCACAAGGTCTGTAGAACATGTATAGTGTCAGTCTGTTTCACTTGTCCTCTATCTAAAGCCCCCCACCCTTTCTCCTGTAGAGGCTCCAGGACCTGGTCCTGCCCCTTTGTGTGCGCCTGCAGCAGCAGCAGTGTGGGAGTGATGTAGGGGGTGCAAGCGGCCAGTATGGTAGCCCCCTCCCTCGGCGGGAACTCTATCGCCTCCTGCTGGCCCTCGTGCTGGCCCCCTCGCCTCGCTGGCCACCGCCACTGTCCTGTGCCGTGTCCATCTTCAGCCATGGCCGGCGGGACCACAGTCTGTCCGTAAGTAATGGGGACACTCTTTGGCCCTGCCTTAATGCAGTGATTACAAAGGAGTCAATGTCGTGGCCGTATGTATGTTGTTTTGTTTGGCAAATATGTAAATTTTTATTCTTTCCCAGAAACGTAATTAAGATGAGGGCTTTATACTATATGCAGAAGACATGGAATTACCCCCTAATTCCTAGGTGGGAATTAAAGCTTTTTGTGAATGTGTTGTGTGGGCGTGTTTCTTCTCCCCAAACTGACCCACTATCAATGGACCATTTTTCAGTGGGACATTCAGAATCAGATCTGAGAGGGGTAACACAAAAGGGACAGTCGGGGGTTCTACACTGTAGGTGGATTAACCAAAGGGTGCCTAACACTGACAATGAAGTAGAATATTGATGCAGTGAGGCCACAAATGGCCTTCTGAAGCAGACGGTATAACAAATCGCACTCGTTTAGACAGTGGTATGACAGATATGCACAATTGAAAAACGCAGTTCCAACTATCTTGAAGTGCTGCTCAGAGCTCGTGGGAAAACATTGGTACAGGTGCCCGCATGGACTGCGATGGTACAGATTACACCCGGGTCCATGCGATAATCCCCTGGGTAGTGTAATAACCCCAGTGGTGAACTCGGTTTCTCTTGGTTGCTCAATGTAAATGTGATCGACTTGAATATGTGCAAAGATTATGGGCCTTAGAGATCAATTATTTTGCTTGTGCTGCCTGGTGCATCCAGGTGCTACACTATATTTTTATATAGCTGTATAAATTTTGAAATCGGGCCAACATTGGGACCTGACTCCACATATAAAGAAATGTCTTCTTGTGAGTAAGTCTAGTGAGTTTACAGGCCCTCCTGATCCTCCCGATGACACATTGGTTTGTGGTGTTTAATCTTGGTTCAACCTTTTGCTTCTCAATTCGGGTGGATGTGTCCTTTTTCACTGAAGAACGATAAGTTTCTCTTGTAATATCGCTATATATATGTATAATATATTCATATTCCAAAGTCTCAAATTAGTGATTGAAAAGTAATGAATTGGAATTGTTGGTTAGTGACCTGCAGAAATGCATACTTCCTGGTTTGTGATTAGTTGCTGAGGGCTGTTTACTTGTGGGACAGGATTTGCATTATTTGGCAGTTTCATGGGAACTTTTGATATTTTACCTTATCCCCCCCTCCTTTTTTGTATCCTTTTTTTTTGTATACTTTTCCTATAGGGAGGCATCTAAAACTGCCGCTGTTTCCTGGGCTGGGCTGCGCAGGGCTATATTGACTCTGACGCTGACCCATTTGCCTAATGCTAACTATAAGCATAATACCGCTTTGCATACTGCAATGTTATGTGGGCTAAAACAGATATTGCTGTTCTCTGAACCAAGAGTAGCCTTTGATTTAAAGATCTTGTTTTGAGACTGATGTATATCTTTAGTTGCACCACCATGTTACTGCATGTTTTTCTCTCTTCCAGGTTTCCTCCTTTTGTGCTGAAGCTCTCACTATCTGCAACTCGTTGCTTCACCCCCGCGTCCCTTCTATCTCTCTCCCCTTGCCTCCCCTGGCCGTCAAACCCACCCCGGCTGCCCCCACCCTCGCTTCCTCCCAGAACCTCTCTATTCCCACTCTTCTTGGCGGTCCCGCACCAGCGCCCCCCTTTCCGCCACGGCATCCCCTCGGCCTGGGACCCACTGGTCTCCTAACTCCCCTGGAGAACCACCTTCCCCTGCCACCACCTGTGTTGCCTGCCCAGACGGGTCCAACTCCCACCCAGGGAGAGCTGCTCATATCCCCACCTCAACCTGGAGAGCTGCCACCTCTGGGGCCTCCTGAGGGCCGGCGACCTGTATTTGTGCGTTATGATAAGGAGGAGCCAGAAGATGTGGAGATTTCCCTAGAGAGTGACTCGGATGACAGCGTTGTCATAGTGCCTCCAGGTATGCTAATGCTGGAAGTACAAGATCCTGCCAGCACACAGCCCCTCCAGCCACCACCAGGAGCACCCATTTCGGGACTAGCTGTGGGTACAGGGGCAGATACGGGAGCTGTGAACAGCCCACTTCCTAATGAGCTCCCTACTACTATGACCCTTCCCTCAAACTCAAGTGCTGTTACGACTTTCCCTGGTCAGAGCCAAACTCAGCTGGTGTCCCTAGTTCCACAACTTAATTCTGCTGCTCAACTCGCTACACCCTCTGTTGGTCTGGGAGACTCTCTGCCAGGCACACAGCTCCAGCAGATGCTTCTACAGTCATCTCCAGCCGGACAGGCCTCTCAACTGGGACTGATGCAGCTGCAGACACAGATGGCGCAGTCCAGTAGGCAGACGCAGCAGCAGCAGGCGCAGCAGCCAATTGCAAGTGAGGAAGATCTCACAGTCATCAACATCAACAGTTCGGATGAAGATGAAGATGAGGAGGAAGAGATGGATGAGGATGATATTGGGGAGGAAGAAGAGGAGGAAGAGGAGCCATTGGATGATGATGATGATGATGAGGAGGAGGAGGAGGAGGAAGTGAGTGATTTCCCAGAAGACTACTATGATGGAGAAGAGTTTGCAGACTATGAAGAGGAAGAAGAGGAGATGATAGAGGAAGAGGAGGGGATAATAGAGGGTGAGGAGGAAGATGCTGATGAATTGCCTCCATTGGAGGGGGAAAGCAGAAGTGTGCTCCTGGGAGAGGAGGAAGGGGAAGCCCTGATGGGACCTGTGGGTGAGAGTGCATTGGGGATATTCTCTGGTGAGGACGGTGGTGAGAGAGAGGAGCAAAGTGGAGAGCTGGAAGGACAGACTGCTGTGTTCCGAAAAGAGGGGGTCCAGGATGAAGTTAAGCAGACAGAGGAAAGGGAAGTCGGGATCATAGAGGAGAAGTTGCACAAAGAAAAACTTGGGGAAGAAGTGAAAGAGGGTGCTGCTTCACTTGAGTTTCAGACAGATTCACAGCCTCCCATGGCAGCTGGAGAAACCTCTCAAGAAGCTGAACTCACTCAGGAAGCAGAAGCTGGAGGCAGACAGGAAGTTTCCTTACAGGAACGGGTATCCACACAAGAAGGAGTGACACCTGCTGTAAGTGAAACTGCTGTCCTCCTTGAAGAACAAATTACGGAATCGGCGCAGGAGGCAAGGGAGACTGAAGATAGTGCAGGGGAGGAGGCAGTGGTCGAACTGCCACTGCTTGTGCATGGAGAATCCAAGGAAGAGAAGACCTGCCCAGAGGAGGAAGCAGTTGCTGCCAGACAGGGCAAGATGTCTGGACTTGTAGAGAGTGAGGAAATGGGGCAAGAAGACTCTGACAATAACAGTGATGATTCTAGAGGCATGAAGAGAAAACGAGAGGAAGGAGAAATAGGGGAAACAGAGCAGAGTGTGGAAAAGAAAAAGGTGAGTTTCAGCTTTGTAGGTCATAAGACGGGTGTTACGATAAGTCTCAGCATTGTGGCTGGTTTCCTGGATGTCTCATCAGCATAACCCTGTTAACCTGTAACTTGCCAGTATTTTATTTTAATGTGTCGCTTTGTCTAAGCAGCTTGATGAAGAAGCCATGGCCTCCATGCTGGCTGATTTTGTGGATTGTCCTCCGGATGAAGAGAGTGCCCCCTCCCCAGCACAGTCCTAGAATGGACTGGATTAGGCTGTCCTCCCAACCCTGCACCCGGTAGTTCTGATGCATCCTAATACAGTTCTTTGGTAAATGAACCATTAATCATTGGACCATGTGGTTATTTGACCAGTTCCACCTGCTAAGTTTTTTTTTTTTTTTTTTTTTTTGTTTCCTTTTCCTCTTAACTTGCACAACGTGGCTCTGTAAGAGCACTTCAGTTAGTTCAGTTAATCTGGACTACAGGGAACGAGAGGCTTGGTTGTCCGATGTGGGGAGTATTACATAAAACTGCATGCACTTCCCAGCTGTGTCCTGTGTCAACCCATTAAGACAACGGATGGAAAAGTGTTTTTTTTTTTTTTTGTTTTTTGTTTTTTTTTTTAAAGTCAGGGCCTCCACTTCATAGCCCTGAACTCTTGGTGTACTGCATTGACTTTTGTTTTTATGAAGATGTCCGATTTGACTGGTTATCACTAGACTTTTTTTTTTTTTTTTTTTACACCATGGCTTCTTACCATGGCTAACAGCATATTAAAAATGAAAAGGAAATTCCAGAGTTATGTTTATGCAGCTGTCTATTTGCAAGTCTAACCTGTGATTTACATGACTACCGTGGATTTATGTGTTCAGTGAGATTGTTCTGCAAGTAAAGCAAAAAATGGCATATTGAGACAGTCCCAATTTTTTTTTTTCCCTAAAAATCCCAATTTGAGTACTAGTAGAACATTACAATTTAGTTTCACTATTATTCACTGTTAATATTTTTTGTTGTTGTGTAAGAAATAAAAACTATGAAATGCGTATGGATTTCAAGTGGTTTCCTTTTTGTGACTGCAACACTGCTAATAACCATCTTTGGTCAAATACTGGTCCTGGTGAAACAGGAAACAAACGTAATGTCCTGTCCTAGGTTTGCAGACTTATTTCCTGCTCACATTCAGATAATGTACCTTCTCCTTCTGTTGAGCATAACTGGGTGTTCAGGGACTGGCCAGGGTGTACCCCCACCCCTTGTGCTTGTTGCTGCCTAGGATGGGCTCCAATCATCTCTACAATCCTTACCCTGAATAGTGGGTGTAAAATAAAAGGATGGATGTATGGAGGGCTTGGTGTTTCATTGATTAAATGCTGTGGAAAGCTGTTCAGCTTGAGCGGTTTTCACCCAGATCCAGGTATGAGATAATTGTAGTGATGTGTTAATCTTGTACAGACCGTAACTCTTGCATTGATTAATCCTATTAAATTGCCCTGCTAAGCAGACTGCGATGAGGTGAGGAGGGGGGAACTAACTTCGTGTGCTTAAATTCTGATCTTTGGTTGCAGTAGTTTATAGGAAATTGGCTAATAAACTTTTCTTGTAAGTTCAATGTCCCCCACTGCCACTCCGTTATAGCAACGTACCTAATTGCTGTAAAAATACTTTTTAATTTCGTGATTAGTGGTGGGTTCTAATCAGTCACAATCGTGACGTAGCACGCTCTTTCAGAGGGTGTGGCGGTACTTGCTAGGACACCTGATGAACATTTCCACTTCTACATGATGTCCCTGGCAGTTTGCGGCTGAAAACAACCATAGTGTGCTGTTTGAGTTTGTTCAGCATCTATCTTCATAGACATTTTTGCTTGAATTGTTTATGCAACACAATAACAAAAGTTTCCGGTTGAGAGTGGACCCTGCGAAGTTTCATTTTGCTCAGGAATGCAGACGGTGCACAGTGGTGTGAGCGCACACAGGTTAAGGGATAATCGGTAAAATCTTGGCGGCAGTGGCAAACAAAAAAAAACAACTGGAGAGGGAGTGCTCGACCAAGGAAGATACACCCGTTTCAAGAAGAGCGAACGCGATTTCGTGGTCATTTCTGCAACAAACATTTGCCCAGGTGAGGTTTTTGTTTGTTTAACATTACATTTCTAAAATTGTGTGTATGTATATATAAATGTGTGAGTATATATTTTCGCAAGACTTTTGTCGTGATTATTTTATCTAATCTTTGAAAATCGAATTGGGACGGTCTTCAAAAACTTTCTTAAACATTGTAGCTATTACTGCGGTCTGTGCTGTTTAGCTTTAGTTTACGCAGAATCACTATTTATACAAAGTTTCTTAAAAGCTGGATATTTGACGTAATTTTGAAGAGATTTGTTTTACGTGACACCTACGGGATCATGATGATAATCCCTGTAGTAGGCTCTTTTGGAAGAAGACGTAGGACAGTAATTCTGACCTGAAAGCAATGTGCATTCTTGGCATACATTGCATTGTTCAAAGAGATTCAGCTATTCGTTTGGTAAATATCTGCTGGAATGTTTGCATTGTCCCGCCCGTAATTGCTCAAAAAAGTACCGTAGAAGTTCTTTAGTAATACTAAAAGTCAATATCGTTCGTTACAATGTGATCAGCATGTATAGTCTGGAAACCTTTACATAGGAAAACAATTTACGCATCATCTTAAATCATTTATCTGGAATCATTTTTCAGGATGATGTTAAATGAGGTAAATGTGGTGGCTGAAACAGTAATATGAATGGACTTCGCTTAGAATTGTTAGTCCTGCAAATCAATAACTAACGAAAGACCATTTTAATGAGAGATGTTATTTATAGGCTCAAACCTGTCAGTACAGTGTGAAGGGAAAATATTTAAGAAACGGAACGTCTAAAAGTTTCAGCCTGTATCTGGTCCGGATTTCGACTCCGAAGAATACGTGCTTGTTTAGGTTGGAAACAGATGCAAGGATCTACTAGTGAAAATGCAAACCAGCTCAGCTGTCAAAAAACCCAGATTTTAAGGTCAAATTGAAACGTTTTAGTTTCCACTACTGTAGAACATGATGTCGTTCCTTATTTATTTTACAGTAACCGTATTTGAGCGTATGAAATTACTGTACCCAGAGACAAGTTTGATGATCAGTTTATGAATTTTGCTGTATAACGTTAAGATGAATGCAGCTAATGACATCAGGTTACACGTGCGTTTTAAACGCAAAAGAGACCGCTGTAAAATTCTTGCTCAAATAATAAATTAGGCTATGTTAGTTTTCATCATACTCATTGCTGAATTTTGTCACGATAACAGTAACGGTAACGGATAACTGTAAGGTAACCTACATCTGCCAACTAAGAGGAGATATTCATTAATTACTGCTGTAACTTGCCAAATCACTTCTAGGTAAAATATGAGCGACCTAGTTGTGGACGGAAACTATTGCATTTAGTTAGCAGTTTTTTTGTTTGTTTCAAGTTAAACCACAACGGAAATTTCAGTGCCACTTAGCGCACCTACCATGAACACGAAACTAAAGATTACCACAAATCCCAAAGAAAAAAGGAAGACTACTTTACCCCCACCACCAGCGTCGTATGTTTCAAGTAGGCCGACCCCCAATCCGATTTCGATGCAGCTAAAACACCGAATACAGACCGGAGTCGCAATGAATGAAATAGCATAATGAAAAAGAAATGTAATGTTAACACGTTTTGGCGTCAGTGTGAGGTTTTGGGGTGTTTCTTTATGTTAAAAAGTGATTATTATTGTGACCTCTTCCCTTGTTTAAAATATGCATGGATTATTTTTGTGTTTTTTAAATTAAAGGAATTGTTACAAGATGATTCAGGTCAGTAAAAAGAGACCCATGTAGCGAAATCAGTGTATCATCATACATGGGCTTTTTCAAGCATATTAAGGAACTAACACTGGGGTTCAAATGTTTGGAAGAAAAGATTGTCTTGGGGGACGTTGGTCTCACCTCTGAAATGAACATGGTACCACATAGTGATTAATCTCTCGCTTTGACTGCTTCTTTCCCCACGTGGCAAAATTCAGAACCAACTTATGACTGAGTCAGGGTGGCTTGACGTAATTATATTTAACCCACCCTAAAAGATTTCGGTAAGGCAGTGGCCGCCCACGCATCGACCACGAGCTACTAGTAACCCGCATGACGCGAATTAATTAGAAATCGGATTAAATGTACCGTTGCCACCTCTGCCCCCGTGTCAAAAATATCCTCAGATTATTTGTAAAAGTATTCCTCACTGTGAATAATGTTCGACACCCATGGTGTAAAGTATAGGAGTACTGTAACAGTGTAATGTGCGATGAAGTAGCTGGATTTGGTTAAATCACCTGATTGCTGGCCTTTTCTAATCAAAGAAGAATCTTTAACTAATGGGTCTAGTTGCGTTTCTGAGCAAATGGGTTGATATCTTAGTTCTTTTTGTGTTTCTGCAAAGGATATTATGACATACATGTAAGCAAAATGCATTTGATGTGTTACAATGCATGAAAGGCTTTGGCTGAGGTTCTGCAAATTAGGAAATAGAGAATCAGGGTGCAATTCTGTAGTCTTGCTGACCTCTTCTAAACTTTAATTTCAAAACTAGCATCAGTTGACAATGACTTGATAGTATTTTTTTTCCAAAATAGTGGTGTCACAGGCTTCAGTAATGATGTTAACACGGGACTGGCAAACTGACCTGTATGTGACCCAATAAATTAATCACTGTCTGTATCTTGGTTTTGGACCACATTGTAGTTGGGTTTTACTCTTCATTCACAATATGTATTTAGAATTATGGCATAGACGTATTGAAACAAAGCATAGGTGAGATGTAAGAGATTTGCAAGTAACCACATTTAAACAAACAGACCTCAGCACGAAATGTTACAGACTGTGGCTAAACTTAATCTGCATCACGTATTTCCTTCCTGGTGTTCTTTTTGGCCGATAAACAGTATTCTTTGGTGGAGGGAATTCCTGAATGATTGACACAATTAAAATCATTTGAGCTGACATTGCTCCTTGTTAAGTCGGTGCCCTAGGTGATTATGTTGCCTAAAGGGTTGACTAATTTTCTACTTATTCCATAGATATGGAACAAACGTGTTTATATCATGAAAGCGTATTGTTGTATTCTGAAAAATTTAAATTTATAATACATTGATAACCACCACCATTATCCATCACCCTCATTAGCTTGCTCTTGTGAATAGATGGAGTATTCGGTGACTGTGGCAACAGGAACCTCTGAATATTCCGGGACCAACAACTATGTGTATGTCACTCTCGTGGGGGAGAAGGGTGAAAGTGAACGGACCGTACTGGACAACCCTGGGCTGGACCTTTGCAGAGGAGCGGTCAGTGTCCAGTCAGATCCTCATGCCACCATTAATTATTTCCTGTTTTTATCTGTTCATGCTCCTGAATCTTGTTTGTTGGTACATGATATATATGGTTTTAAGTGTTTGTTTATATCTAAATGAGAGAGAAAATTGTACTTTTGTCTGAGCTGTAGCTCCGTGTTCATGCTTGCCTTCCGTACTGTCTTGACCTTCATTCTATGCTTATCTCCCATACTCCCATCTGTCATTCCCAGGTGGACAAGTACAAGATACATAGTGCTGCCCCCCTTGGTCACATTCTGCTGGTGCGGCTGGAGAAACGGCGCTACTGGGTAGAGGATAACTGGTTCTGCTGCTACGTAGCTGTAGAGCTCCCAGATGGCACCACTTTGACCTTTCCCTGTTATCGCTGGTTGGTGGGAAACGTGGAAATGGAGCTACGGGAGGGAACAGGTCAGCCTGAAATCTCAAGTCAGAACAAGACTTAGCAGGGGTCACATTTGAAAGCATACTTTGGCAAACACAGAGTCCAAGATTATGGTTAAAGGGCTGAAGCTGTCCTTCCTCTACTCCCCACCCCCAACAAGGCAGAGGAAATTCTTTCATTTACAACCTTCTTGACAGGGGTGGATTAATGAATAGGTTATCTTAGGCTATAGCCTAGGGCCCTGGCGAACATCACAGCCCTGCCTGACCTCGCGAAAAATGGAGTGGTTAGTCAAATCGGCAGCACCTGAGTGTCCATACTGTCGTCAGCTAAGGACTCCCATATAATGACTGGCTCTTTGTCCACCCCCCCCCCGCTGCTTGTTTGTCTCTCTGTCTATTTAAGGTAAGATAAAGAACTTTATTAATCCTGAGGGAAATTCTTGTGGCATTAACATGCTTAGTGCAACAGAAACGGTGGGTGTAGCTTGTCACAGACAGGATTGTCAGTCACTTCGGCCACAGTGTGGAAAGTATTAAAACGGCTAAATTTAAGAAATTAAAACGATAGGATATACACAAATATTAAATGACATTTTTCAAAAACCGGTGTACACAAGATTCAAATGAGAATACTGTTTGTTTAGTATTTTGACCCTATACATAGAGGACCTCTGTGTTTGGCTAAACAGGCATCTTACTTTGCATTCCTTTTGTTCTGACTGACTTGACTGGTCTCTTCGTCTCCCGCTTATAGAGAGAAATAGTTTTTGTGTGTTACAGTTTCATTGCTTAGCCAACACCGCTACAGAAACAGAATGGTTCAGTGTGGTTGGATACAAGGGTGGAACCTCAGAATTTTTGCTACTAGTCAACTAGGCTCATTCGGTAAAAAATGTTGTCTGACAAGCATTTTTTTTTTACTAGACAGCAGGCTAGTGTTCAGTATTTTGTTCTTTCCTTTTGTCTAAATTACTCACCTCGGGCAGATGGGAAAGCTTAATTTCCAGCTCTGGCTGTATATTTTTAGGTAGTTTCCCTCCTTTATTTTAGTAACCAGTTAATTTATTACATAATCAGATTTATTGTTCTTTGTTTATAATGTCACATTGTTTTTTAATTTTATATATTATTTTTATATATATATGTGTGTATGTATATGTGTGTGTGTGTGTGTGTGTGTGTGTGTGTGTGTGTATATATATATATATATATAAAATATTAAAAAGTTTTCTTTTTTTTGAACTCACA
>JAAGVU020000002.1:12873309-12889414 GCA_011763525.2 Mormyrus iriodes
ATGTATATGTGTGTGTGTGTGTGTGTGTGTGTGTGTGTGTGTGTGTATATATATATATAAATATAAAATATTAAAAAATTTTCTTTTCCTTGAACTAACACATAATGAAATGCTTCCAGATTGCGGGCACAGTATTTTGTAGCATGCAAACTGTTCAGTTTTAATAAATATTTACTTTCCAAGTATACAAGAGAGGTACAGCACTTCACTTTAGATGTCTGGGGCTGAATTAATGGCCTCAGAGAAATGTTTACTGCAGGTCTGAGCTTCTCTTTCCTAAGCCTTGTGTTTATAATATATATTTATATTTTTTGGAAACTGGAATCTCAGCATTGGTCATTGTTAGCCTCTTCAGACTTTGTTCGGCTTCAGGCTTGGAATGACCCTGTGTTTGAATACACAGCTACGGAAAATTGATCAAACAATTTTTTGTAATTAGTTTTGTGACTGGAAATTTTACTGGAGGCAGAAAGTCAGAAATTAGTCAAAAGTTGTCATCGCGTCTCTGTGGGATGCAAGCTTGAAGTGACTGCATTCTTACATTATATGTAAAGTTACTACCACTCTTTAGTGGCATAAAAAATAAAGAGAATGATGATGTTTTACAAATCTTGACTGTTTACTGCCTGTGTTTTTTTTTCACAGCAAGGAAGCTGAGTGATGACTCTTCACCTCTTCTGCTGGCTCACAGAAAGGCAGAGATGCTGGAGAGACAGAAATTATATCGGTCAGGCAGGTTCATTGTGCATGCCATGTTCCCCTTGTGTGTATACACGTCCAGTTATTGGTGCCTTTTGGTCTGTTCTACAGTGACTCATTCTCTCTTCTTTGTATAACAAACAGATGAAGTTCAGGGTGCACGAGCATCTTGCACAAGCTCTCAATAGTTTTTTGTACTTCGTTGCACTTACCAATATATGTTGCCTCTGGCTATCTGTGCAGAATAAGGTTATGTGCATTTGTGTATGTGACAGGTGGCAGGTTTGGGTGCCAGGTATTCCGAAGTGCATCGATGCTAAATCTGAAACTGACCTGCCACAGGATGCCCGCTTCCACAATGAGAAGCGGAGTGACTTCGAAGGGTCGCTGCAGTACGCGTGAGTCACAGCCGTCGATTCCATGCTGCGCTGTTCAAATTCAGAGAGAGAGAGAAAAAGGAAAATAAATGCTTCTAATAAAAGTTTCTCCCCAAAATGTTCATTAGACTTCTGCTTGTAGCCTTGGATTTCGCAGTTTTTTTTTTTTCTCAGTTTTTATATACAATACATTTTAAAAAAAATTTTGCATTTTTAATCTGCATCTATGGTTGCATTTAATAGATAATTGCTTAGAGAGATGCTGTCATATAACATTAAACTCACGTATCTAGTATGGGGCATACTTTATTTATGAATGGGGAGATGACCCCAGGCAACTGCAATGGGGGACTCTTAACTGGTCACTTAACACTGACATCACAGAATGGTTAAAATTCTTAGACTGTGTTTCTGAGGTATGGGGAATGACTGAGGCCAGCCAATGATGTTTGTATGAATTCAGTTTCAATGAAGTTGTTAACTTGGTGATGGACGCAGGCGCTATGTGCTTTCTCCTTTCTGCTTTCTCTCCCTTACTCTCACAGGTTGTTGGAGCTATCGCTGAAGAAACTGGCAATAAAATTTGGAAAGTCATGGACTGATCTGGACGATTTTAAGCGCATCTTCTGGAGACTCCGTAGTCCCATAGCAGGTACAGCATCATTAAACCATTTAACTTGTGACACTGAATCTAATAAAACAACTATGTATATTACCTATTATGTCTTTATATTGTGCATTATTGCATCTACTGATTGTCCATGTGATGTGGGCTTGTGATTTGCACTCAGCTACTCCTGTCTCCATGAACATAGCCCTACCGCCATTTTTTTTTTTTGTCTGTCAGAGTATACCATGAAGCACTGGAGGGAGGATTCTTTTTTTGCGTACCAATTCTTGAATGGCTGCAACCCACGTATGATCCGGCAGTGCCGCCAGATTCCAAACACCTTTCCCGTTTCTGGGGACATGGTGCGCGGTTCTCTGAGGCCAAACACTACCTTGGAAAAGGAGATTAAAGTGTGTATCTGCGAGTCTTTACTTCTGTCTGCCTTGTAGCGTCTGGTTGACTGTGTGACTTAAAGTAATGCCACTTGATAAATGAAATTTGACAGATCTGTTCACACGACACAAAAAGCCCTTCTCGGTTTCCGGCATGAACCCGTTTATTTCATTTTCTGTCCCTCTAGTCTCTTCTCATTTCTCATTTGGCACTGTGACCTCTCTATTCTATACTTTCTGCTTGAACTTTATTATTAGATAACCTATTGCCCTTTTTTGCTAATGTTGGCACAATGCTTTCTGCATTGTTGTCATGTGTGCACCTATATTAGGACCATGTAATGTTGGCTTTGATAGGAATGCTGGTTTACTACTGGTACAGCTGGTCTTACAGCATCCCCTATATCTCGAGTGCGTTTTAATTTTATGAGAAGCATTCTGTGACATTACTTGTTCATTTTTTTAACATTTTATATACATTCTATTTATATCTATCTATATATAATGCTTTGTTTCTCCTTCCCATCTTACTGTGGAGGCTGGAAATATCTACATAGTGGACTATGTCATCCTGGATGGAATCCCAGCTAATGTGATCCGTGGTCAGCAACAGCATCTGGCTGCACCCATTTGTCTCTTGTACGAGCACCCTGAAAACAACTTGATTCCAATTGCGATACAGGTACTGGGTACCTAATGAGGCCTACATTTCCCAGCATGCACATCTCACAGAAAAAAACTGCAGGGCGTCTTTACACAATCCACACTGAGATTAAAAATCTGTCTCCCTCTGCCTGTTTTAGCTGGGACAAACTCCGGGTCCAGACACACCGATTTTCCTCCCCAGTGACCCACCGCTGACCTGGGTTCTGGCTAAAATCTGGGTCCGTCACGCAGAGTTCCAGATTTTCCAGGTGCTGTCCCATCTGTTACGCACACACCTGGTGGCAGAGGTGTTCTGTGTGTCTACATACCGTCAACTGCCAGCCGCGCATCCCATCTACAAGGTAAGAACGTAAAAGGAGGAGGGCATACAGCTTTCAATTACAGCTTAGTGAACAATGCCCTTCACCCTGTGTTACTTCCCAGTGCACTTAAATAATTAGACATCTATCTCTCTCTCATTCACTCTCTCTCTCTCTCTCACTCACACACACACACACACACACACCAAAAAATTATCCCCATAATGTCAAAATAACAGGTTTTTATCACATTGTGGGGGACATTTGGTCCCCATGACATAAGGCATTCCTGGACCCCATACACACATGCTGCAAAACACTATTCTTCAATTCTTTCTGTCATTGTTTGCAGCTGCTGGCACCGCACCTGCGCTATACATTGGAGATCAATTGCCGTGCACGGAGCCAGCTCATTTCATCTGATGGGATTTTGAAGAGGGTTTGTTTCTTCTTTCCATCTCTCTGCCATGGCTAGTTGGTTCGGGTACAAGGAGCATATCAAAAAATATCTGTGGCTGGCTAAATCATCCTTATTTGTATGAATAATGCTGCCGGTGTACAACACACATTCATATTCAATTAATCCTTATCTGAACATCGTCAGGGTCCCAATCCATGTGCACAAATTCATACACGAGAATCTCCACTTTGCCTGATCTCAGTGACAGTGGGAGAAAACAACAGAATTATCGGGAGGAAACCCTTACAAACATGGGCAGAATATGCAAACTCCCCACACATCTGGACCCCAGGAGGTATAAGGCAACCAGCGCCACCTCCTGGGCCAACATTCTATGTTTTTATTTTCTGCATTGTGGTAATAATTCGGCCAGTAGTTTTCTAAAGTGCTTTACTGATTACGAAGAGTTCAGTGTTGATGCAATGAAGCAGTTGCTCTTTTTCTCCCTCTCCAAGGTGGTGTCAACAGGGGGCGATGGGGTGGTGATGCTCGCCCAGAGAGAATACAAGATTTTGACATACCAGTCCCTCCAGCCCCCTCTCGATTTCAAAGAACGTGGTGTGACAAAACTGAGAAATTACTTCTATAGAGAAGATGGCTTAATGATCTGGGATGTCATCCAGAGGTATGTTCACCACCTGGGAAAGGTACATGTGAATGTGCTGTATTTAACTTATCTGATGACAATCCTACTGAGAGACTTCCTTATTTTAAAGTTCTCTTCCTGCACACCAGCTGGTTTCATTTTGACCAATTCCCCTTACCCTTTATCACCATGTGACCCATAATGGCAGAATTATTCAGTGTCATTCTCTTAATGTAGATTTTAGAGGTTTTCTTTTGTATGTTGCACACCTGCAATGCTGGTTAACCTGGGCTGGTGTCAGGTCCAAAAAACCAAAAAAAAAAATGCATGCATATGCAATACAACAGGAAAGACACATCTGTACAAGTAAACTATGCGAGCTACCAATATGCAAATAACACAACATGCAATTCATTTTCCAAGCAAAGTACTATTACATAAACAATCTAATGGTGTTGGGTGTCTTTTTTTCCCAATTTTTGATTCCATTTATTCCTGCATCTGATCCTCCCTTACTCTAACACGCTCTGATACGTTTCTCCATGTTTGTGTACATTGCACTACTTCGCCATCCTTTCCCCTTATTCTCTCTGTTGAGTGTTGCATTTCTCCCTTCTCATCTTCCAGTTTCACGTGGGGGATGGTGCGTCTGTACTATCACAGTGACAAAGAAGTGGTCCAGGACACTGAACTTCAAGCCTGGATACAGGATATAACCCAGGAGGGCTTTGTGGATGTCCCCAAGTTCGGTTAGTCTCCCTGCACACGTCACAGTGTAAAGGTTTATCGGTCAGGCAATCTGTTGCATTCTCTATACAGTTGACCCTTCTGCATCGTGACTTTCCCTCTCATGGTTTCAGTATATCTTGTGGTTTGCATAAGAAATGAGGTTTTTTTTTTTTTTTTTTTTTTTTTTTTTGGAGCTCTTGCGAATTTTGCGAAAGCCACAAATGACATGCAAAAAGTTTTTAGTCATGAATGCATAAAATATACGTGCAGTGCTGTTGTTTTATGACAGCCATTCACGTGATATCTCGCAGTAATCATGTATCTTGCTCGTCAGGGGGACCAAAAAATTTTGCATGGTTTTTCCAGATCATGGAGAGCCTGTGCCCCAACCCCCGTAATATAGGAGGATTGACGGTACTCAATACTTGCACAAGTAGTTTACTGATGAGTAATAAATGTTCCTCTCTTGCAGGTCTGTCCAGTGAGCTGAAGACCAGGAAGGAGCTGAGTACTGTGCTGTCTGTGGTGATCTTTAGTAATACAGTACAGCATGCAGCTACCAATAATGGCCAGGTATACAAACACGCACACATACATGTATATACATGTTCATATATACAAGGTTGTGATTTAAAAGGATGCTGATGGTATGTGCTGATTTGGTAGTTTGACTGGTGTGCCTGGGTACCCAACACTCCCTGCACCATGCGCCAGCCTCCACCAACTGATAAGGATGCCATTACGATGGAGATGATAATGGATTCCCTGCCAGACATTAGCCAATCATGTGTGGAGATGGCTATCACATGGCACCTGGGGCGTGCCCAGCCTGATGCGGTGAGTTTATTGCCGTCTCACTGGGGTAAGAAAATGATGTCTATACCATTTCTACAGGAGAGTGCTGTTCTGGTTGCTATAGATCTGGGCAAAATAATACCCTGCCATATATTAAGTACTCAAGCAGACATTTATAGCTGCTTTTTAAAGGTTTGCAAAATTTTATTTTCTTCACACTCAAGTTGTGACTTTTCCTTGGACGTCCCCTTCTCTAATACCCAACCCACCTATTCTTTCAGATCCCCATGGGGCAATACAAAGAGCAATATTTCACTGAACCTCGGGCTCTGGAACTGATTGACAGGCTGCAGCAAGATCTTCAGGATGTGGAGAAGCAGATAGAGAGCAAGAACGAGGGTTTGGAGCTGCCATACCTTCTCCTGTGCCCCAGTCGAATAGAGAACAGTATCACAATATAGATCACAGGCACCAAATTTAAGTAGCAGGAGATTGGGTGTGCTGGTTTGCATTTCACCTCAACTTTTTTTCTTTACTTGGCCATTGACTGTGAATTTAATCATCCATCTATCCATCTGCAAACCACTATTTGTGGAATATCACAATATGTATGTAGCAGTCATGCTGAAATTACAGTACATATTTATAAAAGTATGCATGTATAATCTTATAAATCAATAATAGTGCACATTTTCAGACATCGGTTTATAAATCAATGAATGCTTGAGAATCAAGTAGGTAGTAATAAGTTAGTAATTAATCTACCTTCTTTGCTACTAGTGTATCCTGGTTAAAACTGCACACTGCAACAGGAGCAAGTTAATCCTGGAGTGTTGGTTGTCAGGTGGATCATTATGAAAACATAATGCTTAACTGAATAATTTAGGTTAATAGGATGCACACAGTGCTTTTAATAGTCATGTGATGGTTTCTATAGATTTTAATTATTCTATTTTTTTGTCATTCAAAAGCTTTTCTATTATTATTGTTATACTTTCCAGTAGATTTAAAGTTTTGTATATAGATTCTGTAGCCATAAATAAGATCACCCCAAAAAATTCACAAACGTTCCAAAACAAAAACTGAATAATATAGCTACTTGGACATTCCCTGATCGTACTCATGTCATTTGTAACACAGATGCATTTAAAGTATCAAAAAAGCACGGAGGTTCAGTTATTAACATAAGAAAATATGAAATGTCTAGATTCCAGTTTGAGCTATTCCAGGAAGTGGGCTAAGATATGTCTGTTTCAAAGGCAAAAATGTGGTCTCCCAGTTTTGGGTGAAAGAGGGCGCTATTGCACTTTATTGCACTTGTAGAACAAGCTTGACGTGGGAATAGAACAGGCCTTCAATCGACTATAATACAACCAGTATTGAGCAGGGGCATCAGAGGGGCATAGATATTCTGGGAGATTCAGGGGGCCCAGCACTTTACAGGGGCCTGAAATTATAGTGTCTATCATAAGGGAGCCTCCCCACTCCATCAAAATTTACTGTGGGAGGCCCAATGTGGTCACATTTTGTCAGGGAGCCCATCATTTTTAGCTGTACACCTGGTGTGTGGATACAGGGCTAGATCTTGTCGTCGGATTTAAGGAACCCCAGTTTACAAGAACTTTCTTTTGTTTGCTCACATTTAGGCCAGAGTACCTTAAATCCAACATGGTATCCAGCTAAACAAGAAATTCTGCTTTGTGGTACAGGCCCCAGTTCATTAATTCAAAAGATTTGTTGAAAAATAATGAATTTGTCATGACCAACCCAAGTGTAATATATACACACACATTCATGTGATTCAGCAATTGATTTTAATGGTTTGGCTCATATCTCTCATACTATACATGCCACTCTATTAAGCCCTGTTGTTTCTTAAAGAGGGCAGTTAGGGCTAAGGCTGAATTGGGGTTAATATTTGGCCCTGGACTTTGGAGTCCCCCGTGATAAATTTTGCCCATTAGAGGATGTGGGGGGAGTCCCCTGTAATAAACCTTGCCAAGTTTGGGGGGGTGTCTCTCCACAATAAATTTTGCTGGTCCACAAATCCATCGGCCCACCGGTATACCAGATGGCCAGTCCAGGCCTTAAGCTTTAAGATGATATATGCATGGGGTCTGCTTTTTACCATCGCAACACGCAATTTAAAAAATATACCCCCCCCCCCAATCTCAGGGGGATATACACTATATGGACAATATTGGGACACATCTCTCATTAACAGAATTCAGGTGTACCATTCAGACCCATTGCCACAAGTGTATAAAATCGAGCACTTAGCAATGCGGTCAGGTTTAAAAACATTGTGAAAGAATGGGTCATTCTGAAGAGCTCAGCGAATTCAAGAGTGGTACTGTCAGAGGATGCCACCTTTGCAATAAGTGAGGTCATGAAATTTCTTCCATATTAAATATTCCACGGTTAACTAAGTAGTATTATTGCAAAGTGGAAGCATTTAGGAACAACAGAAAATCAGCCATGAAGTGGCAGACCACGTAAAGTAACAGAGCACGGTTGCTGAGTGCTGAGGCGCATGGTGCATAAAAGTCGCCAACGCTCTGTTGACTCAATAACTTTGGAGTTCCAAACTTCCTCTGGCATTAATCCCAGCACAAAAATTGTGCGCCGGGAGCTTCATGGAATGGGCTTCCAGGGCCGAGCAGCTGCATTCAAGCCTCACATCACCAAGTGCAATGCCAAGCTTCAGATGGAGTGGTGTAAAGCACACCATTACTCTGGAACAGTGGAAACATATTCTGTGGAGTGACAAATCACACTTCTTTGTCTGGCAGTTCGTTGGATGAGTCGGGGTTTGGCAGATGCCAGGAGAACACTACCTGCCTGACTGCATTGTACCAAGTGTAAAGTTTGGTGGAGGAGGGATAATGGTATGAGGTTGTTTTTCAGGGATTGGGCTAGGCTCTTTAGTTCCAGTGAAGTGAACTCTTAATGCTTCAGCATGCCAAGAAATGTTGGACAATTCTATGATTCCAACTTTGTGGGAATAGTCTGGAGAAGGCCCTTTTCTGTTCCAGTGTGACTATGCCCCAGTGCACAAAGCAAGGTCTATAAAGACATTGTTGAGTGAGTCTAGTGTGGAAGAACTTGACTGGCCCACACAGAGCTCTGACCTCAATCCCATCAAACACCTTTGGGATGAACTACAACAGAGACTTCACATCCAACATCAGTACCTGACCTCACAAATGCTCTTTGGGATGAATGGGCAAAATTTTCCAGAGACACACTCCAAAATGTTGTGGAAAGTCTCCCCAGAAGAGTGGCACCTGTTACAGCTGCAAAGGGGGAACCAGCTCCATATTGATGCATATGGATTTAGAATGGGATGTCATAAAAGTTCCTGTAGATGTAATAACCAGATGTCTCAATACTTTTGTCTATATAGCGTAGCTATCCAGCTTCCAAATGACTGCATTTCAAATGAGGAGTGAGACTACGGTGCTACCCATGGAGCCGTGTGCAGATGATTATAACAATTATTTCATATAACAATGCACTCTGTGGCCTCATATATTCAAATGTAATGTTTAGCATCTAGCCATTTTCTGTGCCCGCTTGTCCTATTCAGGGTTACAGGGGTCTGGAGGTTATCCCAGAAGCTACAGACGCAAGACTGGAAAAATCCCAGGATGGGGCTCCAACCCGGCACAGGCACACACACCATTCATGCATAAGGACAATTTAGTAACTCCAATTATTACTTTTGGACTGTGGGGGGAAAATGGAGAACCTAGAGGAAATCCCACAGTGACTTGGAGAGAACATGCAAACTCCACACACAAAGCAGAGACTCAAACCCCAGTCCCACCAGGGTCAGCCTGTAGGAATGACCAGCCCTGGACAAGGACCTTTGCTTAGTGATATCTTAAGCAGAGACCTTCCGATCATGGACAAACTCCTAACTTACATTGCACACAAAACACTTGGCAGCGGTGGGATTCGAACCCACGCCTCCGAAGAGACTGGAGCCTTAATCCAGCGCCTTAGACCGCTCGGCCACGCTACCGTTTATACATGCCCAACTCGTGACTATTTCAATAAATCTTTCATGTAAATTTAATGCTCTTAGTCACTGTTCCGATTTATTCTGTTCGTTTGGCACTGATCCCGTCCGGTCTGACCACGTCATTCACGACCCATTTGTACAATGATACACGCCTGAAAGAGTCGGGATCGTAAATATAATTTGATTAGCTTTGAATATAATTATTACATATAAAGACAAAAAATATGTGTAAGAAAAATATACATGATTAACCATTTAATAAAAACATTTAAAATGCTTTAAAATTCTTCATATTAAACATGAATGGGACCCGCCCCCTCGTGAGCGAAAACGTGCAAGGAGCTTGGGTCAGGAACTAGAGTGGCTGAGCGAACTAGAAAGTATTTATTCACTGAAAACAATCAATTTCCATGTCTAACTGTTCGCTCACTTTGTTACTGAAATCCTAATCTCTGAGAAGAGCGACCTCGATTAGAATGGTTAAATGGGTCTAAAGAAGATCCCCAGCAACACTTAATGGAATAATTAGGCTAATTTATGAAAAAGTGTGGAAGATGAGGGGGAACTGATTGTGGATTCGAATTTACAGAGAATGCTTCTTGACCCAGTTTCTACTTCTGACTTAAATATGAGTAGCCTACTGTTAACACCCCAAAGTGTAGCAGAAATCGGCATATTAACACATTTATTTCTATTTTCATCTAGCTTTATCCACCGTTGCCCTCACGTACTTGGGTACTTTAGAGGCACGAATTCGCCTCACCGACAACCTTAACCAGCGCTAACGGCGCCCAGAGCAGGACTGGGATTAATATTCGGCCCTGGGCTTTGGGGCCTCAACAGTAAAGTTTGCCAAGCGGACGGTCGTCCACAACGAATTTTGCCTAACTGGGGGTCCTCTATTATATTTTTTCCCAGTCGACAGTGAGACAATACATTCTGCAGACCGGACAGTTCCCCCCGAGACCACCGGGAAAATACCCCGTAGGCCTTCGCCAGATAGCCGGTTCAACCCTTGCGATGCCCCTTCCCCGTAGTGGGAAACTTAGACTGGTTACTTCCGACGAACTGAGTATTTATGACTATAGCTTACAACTTAATATACTAACATTATCAAAAGAATGTATTTAAGGAATGTATAGCGGTTATTTTCATAACTGTTTCAGGGTTTTTAAATAGTACAAAAGTATCGCTGCACCGATAATGATTCGCTGGTAGAATGACCTTCAGTTAGATTATTAACATCCAAGACATCATGACTATAAAAAAAAGTGCAAAGACAAAACCATTAAATGCTACCTTGAACGTATTTCCGATGCCATAAAAATGTTTACATTGAAGGGTGTCTTCACATTTTCGTTAAACGTTTCCCGGCTGGGGCCGTCCTAAGCGTTGCAGTTTAATGTAATCCCCCCTTTCACCAACTTGTCTGCCCAATCATGTCCGCAATCGATGCCAGCGCGGGTCATTTTAAAATCCATCATCTTTAGAGACTCAGACTGATTATTTTCACGGTCTCTTTGAAACAGTTTTACCGCGACGACAAAATAATATGATTTTGAAGTAACGCATGAAGTACACCAGCAAACTGTAAGTGGATTATGTCCGGTTATATATACTTATCGAGACACCTGAGGTTCCACACTTAGAGTGTCATATTAAAATATTTTTACATACATAAAATAGCCAGGAAATTCAAAATAACACAGACATAAAGATAATCCAGTATCCTAAGAACGGTTGCACAGCAGTACAGCAAACAGCGGCAGATGCAGGCGTTGAAATGAGTTTCCCCGAGAGCTCCCTATAGTAATTATAAGAATTATCATAAGAAAAATAAATACGTAAAACAGTAAAATAGTGAAAAGAAATCGTAAATCAGTAAAAATATCACCCATCAAGCTTGTCATCCGCTTATCCTTGAGATAGTAATGGGGAGGTCAGGGCCAAGACGGTAGGACACAACGCAGCGGTACAACCTATTGGGATACCAATTCATCGAAGGATGTTATTATTCTAATTTTTTTAATAATTAACAGAATGTGCACAGAACCATTGCTCTCATTGCAAAGCCTACATCAATCGGGAGCTGAGCTTGTGCATTTCGGCCCAATGGGTGCCGTGCGCTGAGTGGGATTCCCGTTCACGCGGTACGGCAGTGAGCTAAGTCTCTTTGGTGCGCTTTCTTGTGCAGGTTACTAAAATGGGCTACTCTAGAAGTTAGACTTCAATGCATTTATAAACCGTACATAGTCCGAGTATCAGGGCTAGAAAATAATGTAAATAAAGCCACCTGTTTTTTAATTATTCAGACATTTGTGAAGCACCAGGCCTGTCGCGCATATTGTGACTGACTTGTCAACTATAGCGTGTATTATCTGTATTCCTATATATATTTTAATATATTTTAATCAGCAGGAAAATGACTTCGGCTTCTACTAAGGTAAGGTAACATTAGGAAAACGTGCATTTTGCAAGTTGCAGTCTTCCAATCTGAAAGTCCTGCCTACATCTTTGAGTCAAAATAATTAATATGTAATATTTATATCAATAAAATTAATATGTGGTATAATTAGTTTCAGAAGTTTAAATTTTTTTCAGGTGACCATGTAAAACCTTTGTAGTTCTACTACATAATCGTTATTTAATTGTACAACTTTAATATCATGGCGTGAAAAGCTACTAACTTTTCATTTCACTGTTTTTATTCCGTCAAAAACAACTCTGCATCCTTCATTTAAAAAAAAAACTTCCTTTTTTGATGCTTTTTAGGTAATCGTGTAAGGTTTTTAACGTGTTGTCACGTTTAATTTATGAACTTGAATCATGAAGTCTCGATTCATTATGCCACGTCGTGGCGCTATTGTAATTGTTTTTGTTAGGAAAACCGTCACAGTTCTAGACAGGATTTGCAATTTAAGATCATCGCTGTCAGAATTATGTAAAATTTAGCCATTTTACTGAATACGCAATCATTTTAGTGACTCATGTTAAGGAAATTGTTTATACAGTTACAAAAAAAAAGTCTTTGCACAAATCACTTCAGAGGCAGGCTGCTTATTGACTTACCTGTAAAAAGGCCTGTAGGTGTGTAGACCAATTGTTTTTTTTTTTTACTAAATTACAGACGTGTTAACAATTTGTGAAGCATGGACTCCTAACCTGAACAGATGTCCTAAACCACTGTTGCAGAACCTTTGATCAGCTTGATTTGCCTAACTAGGTGTTTAATGGTCACTTTGGCCAAAAGCTGTCCTAGCTAAGAAATTCTATTTCATGTAAGAAAAAAGGTAAGACTACAGACATTAGTCATCATTGTTATTGTAATCCTCCTTTTAAATAATAATTACAGTTCACACTGTGGCAACACAGGTTAATTGCCTTTGGGATTTTAGTATATATATAACAGGGCACTTGGTCTGCTACCCTTCAGATTATGATTCAGCATCCTTAACCACCAGCTTTTCATGGTCCAATTGTAAGTTTCGATAAATGAAGAAGCAGTCCAGGGATCTGCTTGTCCCTCTTAAATTGTCCCTATTTATGTCAGTTTACTTTTGTGTGAGACTCCCCTTTTGTATAAGGTGGTACATCTGGGCTGTAAGGATTGCACAACATGCTTGTGAAATTTTTTTTTCCCGTCTCTTCTCTGACTGGCGCCTTGCTCTCATCCTGCAGGTGGGAGAAATCTTTTCAGCAGTGGGGACTACATTCACCAAGCTGGGAGAAATGACCATACAGGTGAACCCTGTAGATGACTCCAGTCTGGCGGGGTGCGGAATTTTGGCAGCACACACAAAAATGAGTACAGATTACATCTGCTGAGCTATACATCTTATGCTTGCTCTCAACATTTAACATAAAGTCCCACATCCAGACTTAATAACTTAGAATGACTGCACAGTAAGTTGTGATATGGAGCCAGTTGAAGTTTCGGGTTTAATTTTTTAATTGTGAAGCTGATACAGCCATGCCAAGGTGATGAGGATATGAAGTACTGTTGTGACTAGAAGATGATCCAGATGCTGGCATCAGTTTGTGTGCCATATGAGAGTGGGACCTTCCCACTCTTGTGTGTGGCTTCCTACAGAGCCAAATGGACAGACACAGAGATTGAAATGCTGTGCTCGGCAGTGCGATGCTTAAGTGATGGCCTGAATGCTATCAGTTTGGTCATCAAAGAACACACTGTAAGAACACTCCATTCTCGGGGGCCTCATTGTCTTGTCAGTGGTATTCATTTTCTACCTGCTTCTCTCATTCTCTTTCACATCACAGTCATAAAGCACACCTATGGTGTGTGTGTGTGTGTGTATATATATATATATATATAGTATAAGCCACATACTGATTTTTTCAGCTGTCTTAATGTCAAAAGGAAAAACATAAGTCAAAAAAAGTAATGTCAAAATAAACCAGAGAATAGAGAAGTTATACAATTGGAAAAATAGGAATTATAAGAAGGACTATGTAGACTAAATTCTTGTAAAAATGTGCCAATGGTATTAAATCACAAAGCACCATATATTAAGTAAGGCTTATTATAAGTCTTCACATTTATTTTTCACCCTTACAGTTGTCAGTGTTTTCGCAATAGGTTGTAAACTCTCTGAAAGCTACTGATATGGTTTGGAAGTGTTTATGGTTGACCTTAATCAATTTAATCTTTTTACGATAATTGTAGTCCTCTTTTGTTTTTTTGTAATTCTGAAATTGTGAGGTTCTGAGGGTGTTTTCTTGACTTTTATTTCACTTCAAGATTGAATTAATTTGTGATGAGTATGGTAACATCTTCCAGGAAGATTCACTGATATGTGTGGTGGATTTTCCTCGAAGATCCTGTCACTCCGACAGCTTTTGACATGGCATCACCTTTTCCATTATATTAATGCCTTGGTTTGGGCACATCCCTTTCATACACATTGAGCTGGAGGGCACAGATTTGTACCATAGTGTCAATTCACAGTTGCAGTCAGACGTCTTCACAATAAACTGTCGTGTTGGTGCTGAATGATTCTAATATTTATTGTGCTGTATGTATATATGCTATTTAATACCACTAGCCTAAACTGGCTAGCTGTTAAGACAACCCTTCTGGGACAGGTTTCAAAATACTGTTATATTGTGATTCTGGCAATGCATATCACTTTCACCCTAAAGCAGAACCCAGATCAAGAACACAGAGAAGAGGAAGCTAGCTGTGTGAGGATGTGGGGTGCCCCTATCTGTGAACTCCCCCAGGAAGATGGCTGTGACCTGTGAGGTCACAGTGCCTGCCTCAAAGGTGGCTGTAGCCTCTACACTTCGAAGCCCTTCCACTGCCCCCCCCATCATCAATAAACAGACAGCAGATGGGCAGTTGTGTACATGTGTGTTTATAGGGTGAGAAGTCGTCATTCAGTTAGAAGGGGGGGACATACTGATACTTGTACTTCACGTCCTTGCAGTTTATTGGCTAAATGAAATGCAATGAAACAGAATTTGCTGAGTTTTTACTAGGCTTAGCACAATGTTTATCTTAATAAGTGAAAGTAAACGTGATTAAAATGCACCTGGGACAAAGTTTTCAAGGGTTTTCCTGGAATACTATTGACGGCACTGATGCACTGAAGATCCATTTGATGCAATTTCTTTGTTTAGCTGAGATGACATTAAGTGTGCTTATCGACTTTGATGCAAACAGTGACCTAGTGGATATTGAGGGACTGGGTTGAGGGTCCTCCATTAAAAAACTGAACTTTGACCAGGGTGAGAATTTCCCATCACCTTTTAGCAACTTGCAGTTCTATCCTAAATAGTGCCGGCAGGCTTCAAACTATGATGATCCTATGGCATGGTTTTCCCCAGCAGTAATTTGTTATCATCTATCAGTAAACTACGCTGTTTAGTAATAAAATTTTGGAATATCAATTCAAATTTTAATCCAATACTACAAAGCTGTTAAAGCTGGTATGGGGAACGCCACTTAGCGTCTAAGGTACCTAACTACATAGTTTATATGTGTACATGTATCTACATGTTTGACCATGCATTGATCTAATGTCAGGAAATGGAGAACCCTAATATTTGCAGTATACAGTAAAACATTCTATTGCCAGTAGCTTATTTGAAGTGGTACATTGTTCATATGCTTATCTTCCTTAGAGAGCCTCAGTCTGGACTCCAGTCTCATTGTGTATTCAAGTGATCTGCCTCTTTCGTCACAATAATTGTTCTGTTCTACTCTTGACCTTCACACCTGATCTCACTTTGGGAGGAGGCCTAGCATCCTAGACTGACGAACCTTGGTAACAGGACCCCCAACCTTTCCCTACCACTGGATTGAATTCGGTTCCTAGTGGAATGACTGGCATGAAGAAATGGTGCCAATCAGGGCTGGCCCGTGGCTTAGGCAATATAGGCAAATGCTAAGGGCGCCATCCATCCAGAGGGCGCCACAAACGGAGGAAGAAAAAAAGTGTAACA
>JAAGVU020000002.1:12894013-12910949 GCA_011763525.2 Mormyrus iriodes
GGGGTGGCAACACAGAGAACACGCAACTCTGTGGACATGCAAGAAAAGAATTGTGGTGCATGCTTGTGTGCACATGCTCCTTCTGATTTTCTACATTAACACAAATAAAACCACATCCAAAAACAAGGACAAGCCTTCCAAATTTGGTCTCAGTTCAGGTACAATTTAATAAGGAGAAGAAACGGAAGTCACAGAGGATGCTACAGATATACGAATGATATGGAGAAAGGTGTTATTTACAAATAAATTAGTTTTTCTTTCGTTCGTCATTTTAGGAAGCATAACACTCAGCTCTCTAATTCCCCAAACCCTGTACGCCACGCAAGGCCAAACTCACATAGTGAGGAAAATGTACATCTGATTCTACAGATAGATTTACTGAAAGGAAGCTACAGTCGTTGACACACACATACACATACACACACAGAGACACACACATACACACACACAAAAAAGGGCACACATACATAAGTCAGAACACTTTTTTGGCAGCCTATACCAAAAAAATATACACAGATCAGTGTTCATTTATTTGGAGGGAAAATGTTCCAATTAAAAAAAACAGGATTTTACATCACAAATAATACATCTGCCACAAAATACTGGCTTACACAAAGAAAAAAAATAATTTCATACCTATGAAATATGCTATCCTTTTCCTGTCAATTAATAAAGGCAATACCAGGTTTACAGAATTTTCCCTCAGAAGCAAACAATGCACAAGTTTAGACAAAAAACATAAAGCAGTGAATAGACAAGTATAGACAACAAACATACAAATCAGACAGCAAATAAGTTTCACACCACATATGTCAACATTTAGACACAATCTGCATGCACTCCGTCTGACCATGTTAAGCAAAAAAAAAAAAAACTGGATTTTTCTAAAAAGTCATACTGATGTAATAAATCCTCTTTAAAAATTTGTTCACTATTTTGTCTATTCTACATGCTATGTGTGATATTGGTGATACTTATATGCTGAAACTGCATATTAAATTTTAAAATCTGATTTTATGTGTTCTTGTGAAACCACTGTCAACAAGACGGCACTTATCACAACTTAAAACAATGGGATGAAACACCCGTTCACCAGTAAAAATCAGCTCACTATTCCATATTATCTAAATTAACATTACAAATACTTTAATTCACCACAATATATGTAGACTATGCCAGAAAGAACAAACGTACTATCAGAAAATATTTTATAATATTTGCCATAAAATGCAATATATATGCTCTTACATAAATATTATTTCTTCTACTTGAAACTAAATCAAAAGAGATTAAGCACATATGTTGCAAAACCCAGAATATTAATTTTGCCCTACTGAAAAATAAACAGTATTTTTGTTTTACAGTGCTGTTCTTGAGTAATGAGCATCACGGATTCGCACTTTCGTTCGCTCACTCTGTCTCTCTCTCTCCCTCTCTCTCTTACTCTCACTCACTCACACACACACAAACACACACACCACACACACCTGTAGCTATAAAAGAGATTCAACGCTAAAACTTTTACTTGCACTACATTAAGTACAACTCAGTACGGGGCATAATAACCTTTAAATGAGAAACAGAAATAGATTATACATATTATATATGACATTATTAATACTAGTAATATAATCAAATAAATTACTTATATATAAAGAATATAAGAAATAAATTGGCAAATTACGTTTTGTGACAATGATTTCCATCTCCAAATTCACGTCATTTTATTAGTTCAGTAATATAATTAATTTTGCAACGTAAACAATAGAATAACTTGTTCAATCAAATGTTCCCACATAACCTAGTCGTTATCATCTAAGATCTAGACAATATAGTCAGAGGAAACCAGTAACTAACCAAACTAAATAACTAACCAAAACTGTATTTAATATTGCTGGCATGTAGTGTGTTACTAGTTTGCAAAAATGCTCATTTGCTTTGCTCACCGCTTCCCGTTTTTCTTGTGATACATCGGCTACCTTATTTTAAGGATTTACATCATAAAAGCATAACAGCCGTTTATTTTAAATCTTTTCCAAAGTAGCAAGATGTGTCAGCTTAACATGAGTGATTGAGCTGCAGGTTAGACCGTCACTAACTACAATTCTCGTTTAATGCCGGTTTTTCAGTTACTTGCCTTTAACACAAGCAGATACACTGTCAATAAAATTCTCTAATGGTTATATTATTCTTGTTATACTTCATATTATACATGGTCATTTTAAAAAAATGATACTGGTTTAAAAAGAAGTTCATTTTTTCCTCCAGTTAAAGCGTAATTTATATAGCTGGATCTGAGACGGTCCCAGGCCAGCTTATGTCGGGTTTTCAGTTTCCAAATGAAATTCTCTCTGTAGTTTACACGGTTGCCAAACTATATCTAAAAACGGACCACATTGTTTTTTAAGCACGGGAAATATGTATTAATTTAAACGGTGGCCAGCACGCTGGAAGTCTTTTTAAATCAAACACTTATTTTATTTGAACTAAAATATAAGCTGTCATTGACAGCTGCCTACGATCTTTGTTTCAGGTGCCCAGCCCCCATTTAAATCGTATAATTAAACTATAACCACTACACGATGCAAATTCAGTAATTGTGGATTAGAAAAATATTGAATTTATCCATGGCACAGGGGTGGGGTGCAGAGTTTCGAGAGGGTAGTTCGGGGAGGGGTGTGTGAACTGGAGTGACAGAGACAGACAGGCCGTCAACGGCACCCGGCGATACAGGCAGCCCGTTAACGGGCTGGCCAGTGTAAACACATAATCATCCATGTAAAAAACAGGGAGAAAGTCGAAAGTATACTCAGATTTCATACACGCACATCTGACTATTTAAATAGCTGCATAGTAGAGGGATTTCAAAGATATTGTATGTTGCCTATTTATGTGCCTCACGTCAACTGTCTAAATATAGTTCACAAATAATAATTGGACTGATCATTAAAATATTTCGCAATTTATTATAAAACATAGCCCAGTTTTTTCAATAATTAAAACGTAAAAAAAAGGTCTTACCTTTGGGTTAAAGGACCATGCTTCCAAAATCACGCCAACAAGTAAGAATTTATGAGAAATGTTTTTCGTATATGGGTTATAAGAAATGTATAAGAAAATTATTGTATGTGTATTTCAATCCTGGTTATCAGTCTCTGACACGACACAATTTGAAAATGGCGCCAATGCGTAGCCTCGGCTCCTCTACCAGTCTGGTGACAAGGCGTTAAAGGAAAAAAAATAAATTAAAATTATTACGGCTAAATTATAATTTTTCACCGGCCTAATTATGTGTATTTCAGATAGATTTAACAATTCAGCCGGTTATTTTCTCATAAATTTGTATTAATAATTTTTATTTATTTTTTGTTTAATTAAAATGACTGTTTGTCCTCACCGCGGTGCAACACGGGAAACGATCTTCAGGCGTTTTCTTTTGAATTTCATCTGCCGGGAAATCAAGGCTGAAGGATTTTGTCTCCCCCTAAAGACAGCAAAACGATACTGCAGCCTCAGTTACATTGTTCCGTAAAGAGTAACTTGCCTGTCTAATACATATCCTTCAACTGATCCACCTAAACGTATTATTTCCACTGGTGACGTTTATAGTCTGTTACTTCTTCCAAAAATATTATATTATTAAATTACTACGCAATTAATAATAAACGTGTAATATTTAAAACCTATTAGTTATATTTGTTTAATATTCTTTGCTTATGGTATATATGACTTAATATATCGCATATATTCATTGTATTGGCAGCTGAAACACCCGTATTTCTCTTACAGGATGACGGATTAGTTAAATTAAATTGCTAAATGGAAACCAGTTCTGCAATATAGTCGTACACATTGGTTGTGAGATGAGAAACTTTCTTCCTTGTCTGTCTGATATAAAACTGGGAAATTAACTTCTAAAATCAAATAACACTTATGAACATTACTATTTATAAATAATATAGATCCCTCTGCTGGCTACGAGTAAGGTAAAGAATTTGTTTATATGTAAACTTCTGTCTTTTTTGACAATGTTCCTATTTAATGGACAAATTTTCCTATGGATGCACAATTGAAAAGTAAAAACGTAGCTACTCTAACTGTCCCTGTTGTTTTATTGCACTCCTCTGGCCTTTTATTGTATTATTATTATTTGGATAAGCTTATCCTTCCGTCCATCCATCCTTGAAGCTCTTATCCTGGTCAGGGTCACAGTTGAGGGTTGGGGGGGAGGGGGTAGGTCAACATGTGGCCCATACATGCTTATACATTTTTTAACTATCTTATCAAGAATCACGGTTAAGGCATTATAAAAACACAGCTTTGCTTTATTTATTACATTATGAATTTCATAAGACTTGCCTGTTCATATCCTGCTAGGTTACCATATTCTTGGTTATAGAAGCCAAGTTCTATGCTTTGTTAGGCTTTGTACAGATTTCCCTGTGACTGATCTACACAGACACTCCCCTATGTCAGTTTAAAACAACTTGGCATTTCAAAATGAACAAATACTAGTGAGATGCCTACATTCATCTTAGATTATGTTTAGAGAATATACATATACAGCTAGACGGGATGTTGCTTCATCTACACTGAATCACAAGACCTGACCTTTGGCACCCACGTATTTCTTCAGGAAAGCATTGTCTCCATTCTGTAAAAATAACAAACAATCCACTGCTGTTTCATTTTCATGTTTTTATTAATATATAATATTTATATATTTAACAAGTGTATAATTTTTCAGTTAAACATGACACGCTTTGCATCACATGAATGAAATACCGAGGAATGATTTTTTTTTTAATATTGCAAGTCCATAAAAATACTTGATCCTATTTTTGAAACCTATTTACAAATTTCAAACACAAATGAAGGGCCATTCTTGATGGCAAATGTGCAGATTCTGTGCTTTCCAGTAGTGGAACTTATATTAATGGAGTTTTGAATATTTGTTAAAATATCAATGATAATATATACATGCATTCTGGCCAACAGAACTTGCAAAAAATTATTTTGCTGTTACTTATACAGATCAGAAATATGCAGTCAGATATTAGTCACTGGAACACCTTAGTACAGCCCTGGAATATGTTTCTCACATTTTGTCTACTACTTCATGATAAATTTAGGATAATCTGAATAATAAGTAACATTTACATAATTTTCACAGCAATTTAGCGAACACGTTGCTTCCAAAACACTGCATCAACACCAGAATGAATGTTATTGCCATTATTAGTTATCATGCAAGGAACCACTTTGCATGAAAAGCTGAGAAGAAAATTATTTTAGGGAAAGTTATCAATCAATGGTTTGGCTGTATGTTGCTGTTGTGCATATTCACATACACACATATGCCCTTTAACATATTACAACAGCCGAACAGATCATTTGCTATTGGTTAATACAGGCTGATTCTGAAAGTGGGTCTTCTCATATCAGGAAAGGGACAAACGTCAGGTGTCAGTTATTATTAGCTCCTGCAGAAAACCTGCTCCATTGAAACAAAGCAAAGAAATATTTAGTTAAAATTAGATTATCAAGACACTGTGTGAATGATATATAAAATAAAGTAATATCCAAAAACTAGACAAGTTTATGTTACATGCTGTTTAATTGTGGAGCAAACCTGAATCTGAATGGAGAAAAACTTTTTTTATATTTAAGTATTTATAAAAGCTAACAGGCAAATTACTTACAAGAATATGTCAGAAACCAATGATTCCATTTTTGCATTGCAGATTCTCTGCTACTTATTTGTTTTTACGTAATAGAAAAAAACATAATGTCCTGCATATGAGCAGACCATTAAATGCTTTGTTCCAGACAGCCCTGCCCAATGAGGGATTCAAACCCCATTAGTCACAAATACTGAGGTCAAAACACAGAACTTCTGTCCAGTTTATGTACAAAGTAAATGTACACATAACCTAAAAAAATACAGACATAACCCATTCAAAGGATTATCGATATTCCTTTTTGTCCAATGGACATTTGCTGTTAATGTCAAATTCTTTCCCCTTTTTTGGTAGAAAAATGGCTTTTATGTATTTAAGAGCAATGTATTATTGCCTTTTATATGTAGGGCCTCTGCAGGGTAAACATAAACCATTTTAGCCTGAGGAGGAAATTAAAGTACTGTTGTACTATATTGTGTTTAAAACCTGAAACACCTCTGGCTGGTTACAGGCAAACTGACAATAGCTATGACTACATACTGTGACTGTACAACGCTCAAGCGTGATATGGTGTAATATTTTTGAAACTTTAGCACTGTGCAGGTACATCAGCTCTCCTTCTCTCTAAACCAGGCCAGTCATCACCTTCTGATTGCCTCAAAAGCCTTCCATTGTCTCTATAAGTGGTACATATATGGTGAGTTGTCTAGAGGCTGGGATGATTGGAGGTGCATGACTGAGGGCTGCCCTGCGTTGTGGCTGATGTTGACCCATCACCCTGGGGACTGCCAGCTGGGTGGGACACGCTGGGTGAGCAGAGAAAGGAAAAGGGAAGAGAAAAAGTGTAACACTTTACTCGACAGGCCACAAATAATATAATATTATGCTATTACTTATGTATTAATTAACCATAAACAGTCCTAGTTACATACTGATCTCATGTTAATTCATCTTTAATGAATCATGATGCGTGTTTTATCTCAAGCAGTTACTATATTTGCTACTGTATCTGTTAATTCTGAAAACCTTTGCGAACTACTGAAGGAACTTGTAATGAATAAAACAAATGCTAATCTCACATTTGTTCATCATTAATGAATCGTGACGCATTTTATCTCAAGTAGAGATTATAAATAAACATGTGAATGTATTAACTGTATAACTACGTTTAATCTTACGTATTATATGTTGCTATCTGTGTGTACTACCAGTGAAATTGGATTCTGACCTTACTGTATAACCAGCAACATGGGGGGATTCGGTTACTCCAGCAACAAACAGTTTCTTGGGTGGGGCATCAGACTCAACACCTCCTAGAAAGCAAAATCAGGGGTAAGTACAAAGTTGGCAACAAATATTTTGTCTCAAAACATCAAAAAATGACGTCACAAATGTTTTGTATTCTAAATCTGTTATGTGAATTTAGATAACTTTCATACAGCCATGAAGAACCTGCTATTGCAATATTTTCTTTCTATTCTGCACTCTGTAGACTTGTCTCCAAGTTTCAGTTCCATAGTCATGACCCATTTGTGTACAATCAGGGGTCCCCTGACAAAATGTCATCTTGGGCCCCTGACTTCATCTTGGGGGGAGGGGGGGTGAATCTGCCAGGGTATCCAGGCCCACCTCACGTCCATGTACAATACATACACTGACAATATAATTGACAAAAGTGACCTTTTGTTATAAAAAAGCAGCCCTGAACCTTAAAATAGTTCCTAAATATCACCTATAATGCTGACATAAAAATCACACGGAGGAAATTAGCAGACAAATGAGCTCTTGTGATCTGGTCGATGGAGGAAGGGACACTTGGGAAGGACGGTTGTTGGCTGTCTTCTAGCCCAACTAAAAAGAAAATAATGTTTTCTTTGTTTGCAGCTTAGACTATTGAATTAAACCGCTATGTTGCAATCCAGTAAAACAATCCAGTCAATAATTAAAAGTATAAAAACGCTATATGTGTATATTGTAAATATATCTCTGTTGACTTTTAATAACCTCAGCAAGGCACATAATGCAAATCAAGTACACTGTCAAATGCAACTTGTAAAACAGGTCTTGTAAATACACAGTTTTGCTAAAATTCAGTGCTCTTGTTTAAGTAACAGATAGTTATCATCTTGATGTCAATGGGTAAAGAGTTGCCCCAAGAGCATAATCTTGATTGTGACCAATGAATGGGGGCAGTGATAGGCTCTCTCACCTTTCCTTTTGAGTGGTGTTAAAACAGGCCATCTTACAGCAGTACTCAGGGCTGCCCTGCTGGTGAAACGAAAACTTCTCAAACCAGAGTGTAGTGTGGTTATAACCTTACACTGAGAAGAAATAAGCTTAACTGAAATATTGTTATTGAAAAGCAAACACCCGTGTTCCTTGCACACAATTCAAGCTTACTTTTTGAATCTCCTTGTTGGACTAGGCGATGAATTGGGTGTAACGCCACTGTCCAGAGAATGGACTCCCTATGTATTAAGGACAGGAGGTCAGCAAATTTCCCAATTTTATGTGAACTTCCCTCAGTTTTGTCATAAATGACTACAGCGACTGAATGCTCTCTATCCGTCTCACCTGATCAATGTGATCATGCCAGTGTGTGACTGGTGGAAGGGGCACCAAAGGGGAAGCACTGTCACAAATACAACAAAATGTTCAGAATAATTACAACCTAAACCTACAGTAATAATTCTTTTCCATAACTTTCAACTAGAAGCCACTACACACACACACCCACTGTCACAGGACAGTCCACCCAACTGACCAATAATCTGACAACCAAGCCTACTGTTGACGATTAGTTATGATCATGATTTGTATAAATCAAAAATCTTAAATGTGCCAAATTTCATAATTTCTTATGATAATCCCTCTTCTATCAATTTCTAGTAGTGATATACATTCCTAATACTAAAAAAAGTTATTTATAAATCCTGTTGCCAAAAAACAAAAACTAAGGGTGTCTGTTTAATTAATGGTCAACTAATTTAAGAAGAGTCAAGAGAAATATTGCCCAATACCTCTGTCTTAGGTTCCCACGCAAGCTGAGCTCCATACTTTCATCCTGAAAAATAGATGTTGGCAGGTGTGGTGTACAGGTTAGGCCACATTACACAACTGCATACACTTTTTATACCACATTTAAACTTAATGCAAAACCATTTGAAAGTATAATTAAAAAAACAAAAAAAAACAAACTGGCTTTAACCTCTGAGTTTAATAACATCCCTTTCAGGCCCACTGACCTGCCTGTGGGGAGACGGTCTCTCTATGGATGCCGGAAAACAGGACAGAGGGAGCGCCTGAAACTAGAAGGTAAATTGTTTCTGGGTGTCTTAGGGGAATACCTTACTAACCCACAAATGAGAATGCATCTATTTCTGAACAATGTGTACTTTCCCCCCAAATAATGCTAACCCACTGTGTATTCAAACCCCAAAATGAAGACTCTGCTGAAGAGAATGATGCATAAATGCAGCTATGCCATGCCAACGAAATGACAGCCGACCCACATCGAGGCAGAGGTACTGACCAGGCCAGGGCAGCTGGGGTTCACAGACACACTGCTTCGCCGACAACGGGCAGAACTAGCTGAGCTGAATACTGCCATCCCATCGCTGCTGGAGGTTTCCAGGAAAACAGTAAGGCATGGCGCATATGGCAAGAAATAAGGGATAGTAAGATAGATAAGGAGTAGTGGAGGTATGGAAGTGAGGTGTAGGTAGCACAAATGAGGAAAAAACCCTAAATGTATAGGTTTCTCATAACATACAGTAAAATGTAAGCATAATGTAAAGTTCAAATATTGAAAAATACATTATGTTGAATAAAATTATTATTTCAATGATTAGCGATTCACTTTCATAATTAACACACACAACTTCGACATTCATTTCGTTAGTTAATTGCAGTCCATTTGTCGAGCTAAGCAGCAACCTGTACTTCCCTCACCTGACACCAGTAATCATGGGGGCGCTGTTCGACCTTCGCAGAGCCCCGCCTCCAGTAGCCACAGTCGCGCCTGCGCACTGGTCAATTTCCATCCGTTCCATTCCGTGCACCTAGGCCTTCGTGTTCACTGCTGCTAAAGATGGCCCCTACCTCTTTCTCTTTCGGTCAGAATGTATCACTGTAGTCCGGCGAAAGCCCGACCTGCAGGCCTCACCCAGAACCTTTGGTCCAAACGGGACCGCTGGCTGAATCAGCGGGATGCTCTTCCCATTCCTCCCCCTCTATCGCATTTTTGGTAGATAGTGAAAGCAACACCTCAGCTCGGATCCTGAGCTAAATTCTAGCTAGCTAGCTGGCTAACTAGGGCCAATGGTCCGGAGCTAGCAATATGTATGCTAGCTGGCTACGTGTATTACTCTGAAGAACCGCTACGGCAATATCTAACTTACCCAGCTAACTTGCATAGGTAGCCAGTCCAGGAAGCATTATTAAAGTAAATATTCGAGATCAAAACATTTTGCATGCTACCGCGAATATGACGAACTTGCAACATTAACAAACCTGGCTAAATGTTTTAACATGTAGCTCTAGGCAATCAATTGGCGTTTATCTGTCGACGTCGGTCTATCGGTGAAACAAGTTTCCATATCACAGTCAATCAGAAACTCCTGAGAAGTTAAAAGCCAGTATATATTTAAAAATGCAAACTAGGCTTTGAATTTTACGTAACGTTTAAATATAACAATACAACTATACTGTGTATTAATTTAACTCTTCCACCTATGCCCCGCCTCCTCCACGAAACCACTAAACAACCGTATAAATATAAATTTAGGCAGCTAAAGTGTTTTTTCCTCCATAGCTACGGTCGTTGCAAGACGTACCAATCAGTGGCCTGTCGTGGTCGGTGAAACTACGCCTCTTGCTGACCAGTGAAGATACTGCAGCTCGAGTGGAGAGCAGCGCAGTGGTCGTGCTCGGTTCCTGTAACGAACCATCTGCACAGAGGCGTAGTTACGAGGCAATGAAACGTTTAAGCGCGTGTGTTTTTTCTAAACTTCCACTTGAAACTTTTAATTACTGCAAGTATTTATTGATGGACAATAGAATTATGTTCGCGTTTTAAGATAAATTATTGATTTATAACAATTGATTAAACCCATTTATTTTTGTAGCTTCACAATAACGTATTTATTGCATGCACTTTATATTTTTATATAGTTTATGTTTACCTTCTGTCATAGTACTTAACGGCAGTGATACTTGCGGCGCATCTGACAATTAGCAAAAATCAGAGTTTCAGAGTATTGGTATTTTTCTTACGGGGGTGGATTTCACCTTTGAATTGAAAAAAAAATGTCTGCACTTGTTTTGGTTTTCTTGTACAAATTAGATTTTGGTCTGCACAAACCTACCCACACATATTCTTCTGTCCAGCTTTAGAACAGGCTACGACACAACACAACTTTGTCTGTTATGTGAGAAAATCCCGAAGTTTGCTAAATACTATTCAGAGTGTTCAAGTCACCACAAAAATGTGCTAACTAATGAGTCAGGTTTATTAAGGGAAAGACGGGCATTTGTGCAAACCCGCAGACAAAACATATTGGGGACACGCTAGCACAAATTTTAAAAGGTAATTTTTAAAAGTATTTCTTCTGTCCTCCCGGCTAGAGGAGCACCGAATCCCATTTTCAGTTTAATCATTTGCCAAGGATCTCAAAGGCAACAGCAATATTTGCTGTTGTGGTCGTCATGGATCATCTACTCCTTAGTAATTACGGCAATCGGAACGGCAAAGTAGCTTTGCTTACAATTTCAGTGTACTTTTGACATAACACGTGCTCCAAGGAAAGAATGCCAGAAAGTCTGTCAGGTCAATCTAAGTTAGTAGAATCTAAATGCTTGTGCCTTTTGTGAATGGGTAGATAACCGAAGTACTCATGAAATACTTGAACTGGGCCTTTTGTTGTGTGTAAATGTCAGTCGTCATAAACAGTATTCAATTAAATTCAATTTAGTTTTATATGGCGCCTTTCACAATGGAATCACCCCAAGGCACTTTACATGGTATTACATGATGACTGTGCATGATATTGAGAGTAATACAAAACAGGGAAAAGGACAGACAAAGAAGTTAGTAAAGAAAAAAAGCCAAATGACAACAAATTGAATTGAATGTAGGAACAGAGGAATGATTGTGTGCAAAATGAATGACTGCACTTTGTGTTTTATGTGTATCCTGTGTATTAATGAATTCTCAGCAATATTACACTAGTTAAATTTTGTTTTCCAAGCAACTGGATAAGCAGATCATTAACCTGGAATTTCTTTTAGGCTCAAATAATATGACTTGTACAAGATTACACACAAACACTCCTCTGTTCCTACATTATAAAATTAAAAGCAAATAGTCAAACTTTTAATTAGTATCATATGTATCGCAATATATACAAACTACATAAAACATTCATATTTACATGACATATATGTAATGATGTTTCAGAAAAAAAACGGGAAATATTGCTATCTAGGTTCATATAAAAAGGTACACATTGTAACAAAGCAAAAATTTGACGTTATGTTCTGACATGGAATCAACATCAAATAACATCTAAGGTTTTGGGTTTTGTCTGCCATAAGTTAAAGCCACACTTCTAAGTTTTCAAAGTTTCAAAGCCTAGTATTTCAAGAAATGATAATACAGGAATTTTCCATTGTAATTTCTACATTATTTTTCTGATGTAAAAATAATTTTCTTTTGCTATAAAAAGTCTCTCAGCTCCATCCTTTCATCTTTTCTTATAATCACCCGCATCCAATTTTGTAAAATATTCAGTATATCCCCCAGTTTGTTTGGCTCAAAATTTTACTTATGCCAGCCCTCGAAATGTATTTCCTGAAGATTTAGACTCATTTTCTTTATTGTTCACTACTTCCCCACCACCTTCTTCCTCCTCTCCCCCTCTGCCAAATGCCCTTAGGGGCCAAAGGAGGCCATGAAGAGCAGGATCAGGTGAGGGACAGCATTGGGCCCCTTTTTCCTTAGTCATGAAGTACAGCAGCGCATTGAGCCAGGCATTGAATGAAGCCAGCGGCCTGGTGATCTTGTAACATATGGAGACCATCCTCATGGTGTGGCACTCCACCCCACTGGTCACTTTGAGAATGAAGAAGATGGTTCGCGTAACATGAAAGGGGAAGAAGCAGAGTGCAAACAACAGGATGATGGTGATGATGGTTTTGACTGATTTACGACGGCGCCGGACATAAGAAGAGTGTGGCCCCAGGGAGGGGGACACCCCCCCACTCTTGACTCCTTGCCCTGTGCAGTCAGCACTTCTTCCTTCTATCACTGTCTGCATGCAGGGTTGCATACGCAAGGTCCGGATGATCGTCAGGACCACATGCGAATAACACCAAGCGATGACGGTAAATGGGACAAAAAAGCCAAGCAGGTGGAGAACTATGCCATAGGGGATATAGAGCGGAATCTCTGTGTCAATAGCATCATCCCAGCAGTTAAGAACAACCTCCACTGGGCCAGGCCTAAGCCTGCTCCCCACCAAATGACCATTCTGTGCTGCCCTGGTGAGGTCGCCGGTCTGAGCAAAACGAAAGATGGGGCTGGTCAGCACAAACACCACAGCCCACACCAAAATGCATGTCCCCTTGACGGCCCGCTTTGTTTCCATGGTGACTGTCCTCATAGGATGGCAGATGCCCAGGTAGCGGTGCACAGAGATACAGGTAAGGAAGAAGATACTGCAGTACAGGTTGAAGTAGAAGAGGAACCGTACCAGGCGGCACATGAAGTCCCCAAACACCCAGTGGTCTCGCATGACATAACTGGCCACCAAGAAGGGCAGTGAGAGTCCATACATCAAGTCGGTGGAGGCCAGGTTCACCATGTATATGAGGGAGGCGTTCCAGCGCCTGGTGCGACGGAAGGAACGGTAGAGGACCACTGAGTTGAGGGATAGACTGAAAACAAAAGTGAACGAGTAGCAGATTGGAAGGAAAATGTACTTGTAGGATTCGTCGATGCTGCAGGGTGAGGAGGAGGTGAAATTCCCTCTTCTCTGTCCTGGGATGGCCATCATCATGGTGAAAATATTACTTTCTCTTTATGTAAAAGGTCCTTTTTTGTCATACCCCCATTTCTCCAGCACTCGTTTGATAGTGCTTTCCTAAGCTTGTTGATGTCTTGCCTTTGCACAAGAAGATCAATGGTTTCAAGCACGGCGATCACTTTTTCCAGCTTCTCCAGACACAAAAATGTTCCGTTGTTGCCTCATGATGCTGTTCCGGGACATAGGACGATTATTTAGTCACTCTGTTTCATCCACTTTCTTCCGAATCCACATACTGAAAAATTGCTCCCTCCTCTGCTCTCTCACCCTTCCACCTACCTCAGCCGGCTCTGACTCTTGCACAATCTCTGATGCTGTTTGCCCTCTGGTACGAGTGGATGGTGCTGATTCAGTTGCTCTCTCACTTCATTAACTCTTCAATCAGTAACCACTCACAATCCACCCTCTTCATCCCCATCCTCCATCTCCCTTTCATCATTCTCCACCCCATTTCATAGCTCCCACTCCCCCATCAGCACTATTTATTCGATCCTTCTATGAAATGTAGGATGATGTGTGAGATCACTGGTTTAAAGCACTCTTGAACTACACACGCCCATCAGGTGCCTTCACACACTGCCAGGGAACTACATCTTACATACTGTATGTCCTGGTAGTTATAGTGTATCTAATATTGATGCTTACATTCAGCATTACATTAGCATTGGGAGGTTCTTTAGAGCAGTGTTTCTAAACCGTTTTTGCTTCCTCTGGTAGGGAGCTGGGAGGGAGCAAAAATGTGGACTGTCTGGAGGTCCCCAAGGACTGGAATAGAAAACACTGCTTTAGACAAATGTCGAATTTTAAATTTAGAAAAATGACACAATTTAATTTTAAAAATTACTGTGGAAGAATATTCAGCTGAAAAGGTCATTTACTTACTACTGATTTTACTCTTCTCATACATGGGGCTTCCTCTGTAATGTACGTATATGTACCATATGGATGACAAGGTTTGTATGGAATTCTTTTTCAATGTTCAATATCTGTAAGATGTTTATCATCCTTGGTCAGAGAAAACTTTCAGTAAATTAAATTGTAAGAAAATACAAGAGAAACATACCTGAAGTACTTGTATGTGGTTTATTATGGAACTGATATTTATTCAAAATATTTTATGGGCTGGGCAGATTTTTGCACACCATGAATTATTATTTTTTTGATCGTGAAAAGAATGACAATATCTCAATATCGCTCCCTAAAATAAATTCATCCATTCTCAATTTGCATCTTTCCTACAGCCTTCAATTTTAAATCAAACTGTTAAATCAGATCACATCTATCACAACTAGCAATGAATAACTTGATGCTTTTGAACTGCATCGTACCTGCATTTATATAAATATTATCAGTGTTGTCATGCGTTTACACTGATTAGGACAGCAAAAGTGTTATGCGGTATTTTTTGATCCTCTGGTCACATTGTGATTGGCTCTGGATAAGAGCATCTGCTAAATGAATAATAATTAAATGTAAATAGCTGAAGTGGGAGGATATCGGCCACATTTATACTGAGTGAATGTAGGTGTATGATGAGATGAAATGCAGCAGATGGCTTAGCTGAATGTGATAGTGTAATTAAACAGTATCGATGGTGAATATTTATGCATTCACTTGGGCCAAAAACCCTGCTGTTGCTATGTGAGATAAACTGGTACAGCAGGTCATGCTCCCCCCTGATAGGATGTGCTTGTTCTTTTACCAGGTTTGCCCCCTCTCACAGCGAGACCCTCCTTTCATTGGCCATCTTGTTCACCCTAGATGTAGGACAAATTCACTCAGTGGGTCGTTGCCTCTTTTACTAAAGCCTCGTTCAACAAAGCAAACCTGTAAAGGGTTCTCCATAGAGCACGACTTCTCTGTTTAGGAAGACAGAACATAACATACCTCATCTTATGGACATATTCTATCACTGGAACATACCCTCTCTTAGCAGAATAAGGGGATACATTTATCTGCACTTCCAGCCACAGTACAGTTTCACAATCCAGCATTCTTAAAATCAAGTCTTTCTGGAGATTTCAGAAGCCATCTCCTCACTCATAATCTTTTGACCCGTAGTGTATCTCTCCGGATCCACTTTTCTCATTCTTCAGCCTAATCTTTTTCTCCTAACTTATTTATGCTCAGCTAGTGGTTTACAGATATATGCAGTAACCAGGCTGCGATTAATTATTCCACCGCTTTTGAGCTTAGAGAACAGCGAGTGCATAAATGGACGTCCTGTTCCTGTTACAATTACAACTCCAAGCACATGACTATGTACCATCAGGTACTCACACACTTACATTATGCAATGCGTGCTGTTTTTACATACACAAACCATAAAAATTAACCCCAGCTCCATCCATTAATCACACTTATGTAGCACCTTACAAAACACAAGCTGCTTTCTACAGGAAAAAAAAACACAACAATTTTAGAGATTCTATTATAAAAATATGTTTTTATTGCATATAAAAGACCTTGAACTTGATAAATAAGCCATTGAAAGAGGCCACAAAGGAGGGGCAACGAAGTCTGAAAGCCCCGTAAGACTGCAATGTTATGCTACAACCATTTTTTTAGACAGAAGGAGCAAAGAAAACATAGCAGATATAAGGATATAGGGATCATTCCATAATTATTATCAATACTATGGCACCACATCCATTTTCTGTCTTGGCCATTAAATGCAGCTTATCAAAGCTCTCATACTGAATACTGAACATCACCACAAAAGTAGAAAAAGGTGTCCATTTCAGTCACTTTAATACTGCCAGATGCATTATGACGCTGCTGTCTGCAGCCAGACCCAACAGCAGTAACCATGGAGCGACATCATCAATCTTGTCCAGCTTAGACGGTTCCATCACAGTGTCATATCTTGTACCTCTAGAAGCATGGCATCCTGCTCGGTTCGCAACTGGTCTCTGGTTAAAAGTCGACCCACCAGCTCTGAACTGAGGTCTGGGGAGAGGGGTCATACAAATTCACATACACAAAGAAAAGAACAAACAGCTAAGTGTCTGCAAGCAATGCTACTGGACTATTTGTATGCTAAGGGAAAAACAGTATAACAGCTAATAATGGTACAGCCCAAGGGCGTAAGTTTGGTTTCAACATTGGTATGGACCAAATCAGCTCCAAACCTCACGCTCACCCACACACACACACACACACACACACACA
>JAAGVU020000002.1:12911049-12947380 GCA_011763525.2 Mormyrus iriodes
CACACACACACACACACACACACACACAGTATTAGTAGGGACATGTCTCTACCATCCATACCCAAATCTACACCCTTGGTACAGCCTCAAAGACTGACCTAGGACAATCCTGGTGGTCAATAACAGTCGGGACACTGACCATGAACACTCTGGGTCAGAGAAATCCTAAGTGCATCCAACTGCTGCAGGCTGAGATTCTGCAAGTCGCTGAGGTCCAGCTTCTTCCTCTTGATTGGGGTTTCACAGCATGCAGCACACTGAGGGATAAGCGAAGATGGGCACTGTGTACATTTATGTGTTTATTTTACTATTACGTTAAAGGAATATTTTTGCAATATTGTTTCCAGTTAATGGACCCCCAACCTCACAACTTGCACACTTTCCCTAACACCCAGCCCATCTCACCTCCTTCTCCTTCTGCTCAGTCCGTAGCTTGTCTCTGAGCGCGCTCAGTGCGGCTCTCACTTCTTGCTTCAGACCACCTGACTTGCTTCCACTTACTGGGGCAGGGGGCCGGTGTACGGCTTGGAGGGTCTGCAAGGTGACAGTGATGTATTTTCATCCTCTTAACTTAGAGTGGAACGCCTGACACCTTCTGTTATCCTCACTGCTGTCATCTGTCAATCAAACATTTTCTCACTGGCTTACTTCACACAATGACTGTCAACCTGTATCCTTACCTGTTGCACGGCTTCATCCTCATCCTCCTCCTCACTCTCACTGTTGTTAATAAAGCAAAGCTGAAGGTTCATCCGATTCTGGACCCTGAAAATACAGAAAGAGAGGACTTGTTCTCATGCTCTACATTAATGACTATATAAGTAGATTACATGAGCTTTAAGGGGATTATGGGTTGATTTCACTTTACAAAGTCAAAAATAGAATAAGAACAGAACAGGACAGTCCAAGCAACCTAAAAGCTGCTTTCATAAAGGGTCCATTTAGAGAAAATTAGATTAAGGGCTTTCCAGTCAGATGGACATGTCAACATCATGTGTTGGGCGTTACCTGGAGGTCAGAGCAATGATTCTGCTGTTACACTCTTCCTCTCCATCGTCCCAGGCATCTCTCCAACACCCATGCTCCCGTTCCCCTCTCCAACCCCCTGATATGCACTCTTGTTCCTGGAAACCCATAAACTAGAGAATTATTAAAAGTTGGTGAACTACCCAAACAACTCAATGCTAGACAACACTAGGGCTTATAGAAAAAAACGTTTGCGTCATTCCATTTTGTCTAAGCCATTTTGCTAACTGGGCACCATGCTTGTCAGCTTCCCTTCACCTTTTTACACTATAAATTAGGAGTAGTCTTCTCCCATTATATCCTTGGTATGAGAGATTAAATCTGAAATACGTGTCTGAGCTGTGACTGGATATGTCTGAAATGTAGTTTTGTTCTATGGTGTTTTATGTTGTTTAGGTTCATAAAACATCCACCATTTAACCATTCTACAATTTTGGACCATATCAACCATGGCATCCTTCCCAACCAGCTTACTGACCTTGTATTTTTCCCTCTTCTCCTCTTCCTGTTTCTCCAATTCAGCAATACGCAGGCTCAGAGCCTCCCAGTGCATGATGGGCAGCCCTAAGTCATCGTCATTGACCCCCTCCTGCCAGACAGTGGCTGCTCCTTCTACAGCCAGACCAAAGTCCTCCGCTTCATCGCTTTCTTTCTCTTCTCGGCGCTCCCTCTCTCTCTCCTTCTCTCCCTCCATTCCTTGTTCCATACTGAGAACACCTTTTGGGGTGGAGATACGATGGGGTCACTGGGTAGGGCCCTCTATGGAGAAATGGGGGGAAAAAAACATCACTTGAAACACTAGAGCAAAAGACAGAGAAGCCAACAACAAGCACTTTCAACAAGGATCCTGAAAGTGGCTGCTTCAAAATCAGATTCATAAGTATTTTTGAAGTACTTTTTACATTTTGAGGGCTTGACCAGTGTAGGTAAACTTTAAGAGGGTTAAAGATAAAATTATACTATTATCATGCTGCACATTTATACTTAAACTACCATAACTGTCACAGAATTGGGCAGTTGTGAAATAAGACTTGCACTGTAATTAAGCCTACTTTGCAGCATTGACCATGTAACCATGTTTACACTAAACTAATAACTTTTACTTTATGTTCTGCAGTCCTGTGCCAAACAGGAAACTAACTAATCTTTCCTCTTGACTGTGATAAGGCAGTTTCACAATAGAGTAACAAAGATAGTAGGCCTACTTTAAATTTTGTTTTAAAAGCTAGAATACAAAATAAACATTCTTACTCAGGAGGAAATGTGCGTCCTTTTCAGAAAGAACAGCATGTAAATTCCAAAAATGATTCTCTGACCATTTCAAAGCCAAGAAATCTGTTTGTTAGACTATATATTTAAGTGCTGGTAGGTGAAAATAAAACATCAAGTTATCAAATTGGGATATAAATCTGATATGCTGCAAACAATTTTCTAACTTGTTTTTCAGTACGAACATTTTTATACATCATGGTAAACAGTAGAGAAAAAAAAAGATAACACGATCTCAGGCTGATTGATATTCGTTGTGTTTATATCTGACCAACGTTGAGCCATGCCGCTGTTGAACGTACAAAAAGGGTACTCGATACCTGGTGTGTGGACGGGCTTCCAGGTAAAGTGGGATAAGCGACAGCCTGGCAGCGCATGGGGCGTAATCTGTCTTATATCGAAAAGTGTTTAAGGTTCTGGCTTAACTTAGTGGTTGATAAATGCTTGGTGGGGGGATTCCTAAAAAATATATATATATTTATGTCATCTATATATTTAAAAAAAAACAAATGGAGCCCAGCCTGCTTGCTCTTGGGGGTGCAGAGACAACACGTATTCAGGGCGCTGATCAGCTTTAGTTCAAACAGAGTACGACGTCCACCGGGAACTTACCAAATATTATCGTCCAGCGCCCAGCAGCTCACTCGCTTCTTTTTCATACCGCGACTCTAAAGACCTTTCGCACTGTCAGGACGACTGCGCCCCCATAACTTTCTCAAACTCTTCCTTTTGAACAAGGAAACACTATCCTATTCTCCTTCCTTTCCAACCTCCGTTTCTCCTCCCTTCCCGTTTTCACAGTTTTTTTTTCTTCCTCCCTTCTTCTTTAAACTCTGGCAGAAAATGTGTCAGTATTCACATCGGGATATCGCGCAGCTGGGCGTTTCCTGTATTTAACGCGCATATTGATCGTAGTATTTAAATGACAGTAGCACACAGAACAATGTCTAGTGAATATTAAAAATATTTAGCTTACAAACATACAGTTTTAGAAAAACAAGGGGGGAAAAACGGCGAAAATAAGAAGACTGAAAGGAAGGAGAGGGGAGGAGGAAAAGTCGACGAATAAGTACAGAAAATTTCCAGGTGTCCGATTTCATGATTGCGGGACGGCCGAAAACCAGATGGGAAAAGCGACGAGAATGCCAACGACCACTGCTCACGATAAAACCAGCAAATACGTATTATTATATTCCTGCTAAAACTTACGAAAACTATAAGTAATTCGTCCAGTTATTACTGGAAAATCTATAACCATCGTGTAACTTCACCGGAAAACTAACAAATTAGTTCAATCTGCATGGCCGACAACAAATCTAATCAACAAATTCAGTACCTTTTCCCCCTTAAAATGATTAAAGTGTTGGTCTACACATTTCTCCCGTACCTGTCGTAGATATACAGTTTGTTAAATATTTTGAGAAATCCAGAGTGTCTCCATACTTATGTTTGTCTTAACAATGGAGGTACAAAGAGTTAATTTTAGATTTAAAATATGATCTTAAATATATCTAATTAATAACAGGCCATATTTCAAGAGAGTCGCATCCATATTAATCAAACAGAGCGTTTTATACTCAGGGATATAACGAAATATTAATCTTTGGTGTCTGGCAGTTTAAAGCAATAGGAACATGTATTCACGATACCGATTCTAAAAAGACACTGTTATAATGCATTTTAAAATACTTTTTGTCTGTATGACGGGTAGCATATACTTCAAATTTACGAGTTTAAGTGCTATGAGAAGTTAGCTGTCATCCCTTTCTGTGCAAGACGCACAATTTGAAAATAAAGAACGTTCAAAGACTCCTCAGGTTGAATCGATCTACTTTTTTCGCGTATTAATGCCGACACTGCCATCTGCCGATCACGGTCGGACACAGCGCCATGATGGAACATTCCTATTAATCTTTCCAGAATGTAATAAAAATAACTGATACACTTTCATGAATATTTTTATGCCTATAACTTCAAGAGTAGTACAAGAGTGGACTGCAGGTTTGCAATATCTTATTGAAAGTAAAAAAAAAAGCAGTTGTATTGCAAGTGGCTAAGAACAACTGAAATATGTAATCATTGCCAGCACAGAATGTACAGAGTAGTGTTATCTTTGTCCTGTTGGTTAAATAATGTCTTCATTGTGCATACTAGCAGAAATCCAGTTATCAGCAATGCTGTGTTTAGGGTGACTTGTCCAAATGAAAATTCATCAGCGAAGTGGATATCATTGTAGTTTAAAAAATATATTTTTCTTAGAAAGTAAATTTTATTTTTAAATCAATAGATTTATTGAGCTGAAACTGAAATCACATGGAGGACCTTGACTGTGGTCTGCTGTGTGGAATCACAAGAATTTACTTAAAGAATGAAATCTATACAGTTTCTACGGTAATTAGTATTCAGTGACAGTGCCGAACAGCTTCTCAATCTTTGCACTGACAGACAAATACAATAGTCAGGCACACAAATACCAAAATATGTTGTATATGCGTTTACTTTTCGATGCCAATTCAAAGCAGTCGAACACAATGGGATTAGATATCTTGGAGAAGAGAAGTACTTTGGGGGAAAAAAAATGAAATGAGAAACAAAATGAGCCAAAAGACAGATGATACAGAGGAAATACGGGGGGCGGGATACAATGAGACCAGACAGTGAGGCCGTAGGGCTGTTGGATTTTACTGAGTATATTTATTGAGGTTTTTTGAAGGGATTCAAATAGAGCACCCAGAAGGCTAAAGGCACACATACAAAGCAAGACTGGCACACAGCAGCCACCACAGGAAGAGTTTGGCACAGGGGGCACTGGTTGAAGCTATATGCTTCAGCGGAGCATTAACCACAATGAAAGGAGTGATAGTGGGAATCGCAAATATAAAAAAAAACGCCATACTATTTGTTGTGATGGTGATGGCAGTAATATAAAAGTGAAGGTTTTCTGTAGTCCTATCGTTGCTTGGATATTGCCTTTATTTTGCCTCTGTGTTGAAAAGGTTAATTAAAATAAGTGCATTTTCCCCATGCAATTTAGTCCCTTAAGATCGGACCATTGGAAACTGGAGGGAAAAAGGATGGTATCCTGTTCCGCCATTGGATCCCCTCATTACATGGTCATCTCTCATTTCAGACAGAACCATAAGTGTAGCACTTCATTTTAATAAAACTTTTTTTTTTGTATAATAAAACTACATAACATGTTTGGGAAGTAGCAGCGGCAATCAGCAAGCAGCAAGCTATGGCCAGAAGACATCAGCTGCAAATGCCATTCTATTCAACACACTAGCAGCCATTAAAAACTGCTGCGCAGCAGATTAAAATAAAGAAAAATCATTATTAGAAATATGGCACTTTTATGTTGTCCATACATAACCTGTTCCCCATCTTTATAAGTCTAGTTATGATCATCATTACTAATATATTTCATTGCATTTAAAAGTGAAGTAATCGGAATATTGAATTATTGCTAACAGTAGAATCATAACATCTGAGTCAATATGATAATAAGGATAATGACAGTTGTTATACACAGTTCTTACAATATCAGTATTGTATAATTTCATACAGAAAATAACAGTCACGATATTCGGAAAAGGACGCAGTCAGGGGTGGGCTCAGGGCATGCATGGGGGAGGGTTTACTAGGGGGAGAAGGATAGGACGGCCTCATTTCAGACAAGAGGCACTTAAGCAGCTGTCACTCAAGACTCATTAAAATATGCGCCCACACACACATACATACACACACACACACACACACACTCTCTTTCTCCCTTCTTCATTAATAGATAACCTTGATTTTTAACATTTTTATTTTCACTTTAAATACACTGTAAATCTAAACTACAGTACTCCAGTTACAATAGGCAGGAGCAACATTCCTGGTGACTAACTAATCAGAATGCCTACTGCAAGACTTGCAGATTAGAGACTGATCCAGGTCCTATCCTCAGTGTCATCAGGAGTGGAAAGAAATAACAGCTCATTGCCAGACGAGGCATGAGACTGGCAACGGTCAGCATACATGGACAGGAAAGCAAAATAAAAGTCCACATAAAAGCATATTACACACAACCTCGGACACGGCAATAAGTAATACTCCCAAAAGAGCTGGATTTTGACAGTTTCACACTGACGCATGCAGACAACAGACTTACACAGGAGGATTGGTAAATACAGTTCAGAGTAACGGGGGTAGATTTCACAAGTCTGTATCTTCACACTGACCCCTGCACCATAGAAGCCAGCTACTGTCAGTCCCATCTGAGGCAATGGCCTGACACAGAACCCCCATCACATTTAACAGTGCCAAGCCAATTATACCCCCTCCCCCATTTGCATTACAGGAAGCACTTCCTTAAGGGGTGAGGGGGTGGCAGAAACGTTATCGATCAGTCGGCACGGCAACAACACCAGTGGCACAAACAAAATTGCTGCCATGAAGAAAAAACTAAATTGAGTATGAACACACCTGAGAGGGGTTGAGAAAAGAGGACAAACAAGCTCAGGGGAATAACACAAGCCGTACACAGTGACTTCACCCTGCACACGACAGTGCGCTTCAGTGCAGTTTTTTTAGAGAGTGCACAGTGATAAAATGGCTACTGATCAATAGCTTCAGTTTGTCCTGGATACAGATAAAACACAGAGACGGTGGACGAGACAAATAGTGGAACGGCCTGTAGTCATGGGAAGAAGAGCCATATTAGCACCACAAACAACAACACATCAAACAGTGCCAACTAATGGTAGGTAATACAAAATGAACAAAATCACAGGAATTAAATTAAATCCTTAAGTTAAAAACAAAATCTGAGTTTTTTGGATCCTGAGGATCAGAGTGAATGAGGGTTCCCCTGTCTCAAATATGTGCGCACTGATACTCACCCACGGGCGCACACACATACATACACGCAATCATACTTAGTTTTTTTTTGAGGTCGGAAACATACAGCTTTGTCAGATATTCTCTGAAATCCATTCTTGCGGACAACCGTGCCACTCCATAACACATGCGTCTTCAAATTGAAAGCAGAAAAGCACTCCATTGCTGCATCGGTCTGAAGCTGCACACGGCAATGTTTCTGCTCTGCCTGGATGTGCACAGAGGACATTGCCCCCTTTTCTATCACCTTTTTGGACTGGTTCACCAGTAGCCAATGCGTTGAGAAAAAAACATGGAGAAATCTGTGAGGAATCTGTGTTCTACTGTCAGTCACGTCATTGCTTTCAGTTTTGTGATAGTAAGCCTCAACTTTTGTCCCAACGGTCAAAATATGGAGTGATGCGGTCACCCTAAACCCTTCCCTCTCTCATTCCATCAATTCCTCCCACGATCCCTCTCTTTCCCGCTCTCCACTCAGAGGTCCGCACAGCGTTCCTGTTTGCTGTAGTGGTCAAACTGACTCTTCCAGTGCATCATGTAGGAGCTCCAGCGATGGAACTCCACCTTCCACTGTCGTTCTGCTTCATCGATGTTGTCTGAGAAAACAATTGCAGGTGGTCTTTCTTTCATCCATATGAAGATCAAGTTTCAAAAACCTGACATTCATGTTAAAGTACAGTATGGATTATTACTATGAACAGAGATATTTAGAGACATACAAATATTACTTTGATACTTTAACTTCTCTTTTTGCTATATTATTTATAATATGCATTTTTCCTGAGTCCGATAAATTCTTACTCTATCACACTTGTCTTAGGTTTCCCGTCTTCTTCCCTCCAGGCCCCCTTCACTTCCGAGGCCTTTGACCTCAAAGCCAAACTCACTACAGGCATACAGTGACCTCTTACATGACTCCCGATAGGCCTCAAATGACATTCGCCACTAGTGTGGCGCCAGAACCAGTCGGCCTTTTGATAAAACAGCCTCGTTCTCGACGTGTTTTTTCACCGCTATCATTGTGTATTGCGTCAAATAAAACCATTTAATGTCTGGAACTGCTCAGTAAGGGGAACCATTTCAACAGAGACTAAATTAGAGGGTTTTGTGAAAATAATTACATTAATTTATTTTTTAAATAACCAAATTAAGAAGAATTTGAGCTAATATTCTAGAAGTGAAATAATCCAGTACAAAAGATGAGGGGAAGAAATCCTGGAATTTACTGATGTTGCGTTTACTGCACTTAAACTCTATTAATATTAAAATTTCTATGTATAATATATGAAAAACACTTTTCAATACTTATCTAATTGGCGTTTTCGCATTCATTTGAATGATATGCTTTGGATGAGCCTTTTAATGCTGCCATATATAAATGCCATGCTACTGAAAAAACAGACCTATCTGTACAATCCTGGGAATGTTGTTCCATATAAATACGTTACCAATAACACTACAGAACTTCATAACATGCATATAGTAATCAATGTATACGGTTGATATTGGTACCTGTGATGTTGAGAAGCCGGGGCAGGAAACGGTTCCACAGGGCACATACTTGTGTCCTCAGGCCACGATGCACTTTTAATGGCTCCGTGTTCAGGCCCACGTGCTTCTGTTCATTCGCTGTGAATAGAGGCCACCTTCGCCGACTGTCAATGGTGCCGTCCACGTTAATGTTGGGGTTACTGGAGAAGACGACGGAAGCCGATTAACTTTGATGACCCATAATTGTTGTTGACCCTCTATGATCTACTATTGCCTTGTTGAGTGATTAACTTTCACACTCTAATCCTCCACATCCTGATATACTTGTGCCACAGCCAAAAAAGTCTACATGTGACAGCCCTGTGTTAGAGCTTCTCCTACATTTACCCAAGCAGCCCATGCTACAGCCATTTCAACAACCTCTATCCACCCTGCACTGTAGTCATCCCTCCCACCTCTACCTAACCTATACTATAGTGCACGCTTTCCACATCCACTTAGTCCATGTTGCAGCCCACACTTCCAGTTTCAGTGCTCCCAGACTCCCTCTCTTCTGTCCCTTTCACCCACATTCTCTTCCCACACTCTCAGTCCACCTCACCCAGTGCGGGCGAAATTGGCCCAGTATCGCATCATGCGGCGGCTGAGCCTCTCCTCCTCTGCAGTGTAGTTCAGTCTCTTTTCCAGCGGGAGGCCAAACACAAACTCAATCTCGTACCCATGAATAACCCCCATCCATTCTGGCCAAGCCAGATTGGAGGCCCGGTGGTCAAAGAGGTAAAGGTACACGGCCCCTGTTTGGTTTGGTTTAGAAAAGACAGTGACAGAAAGAAGAGATACATAAGGCTATGCATTTCATTTATTAGACTCTTTTCTTGATAAGTGTCTAGAAATTCAGAAATTATTACAATCTTCTGATGACACATACATACCTAGAGTATATTATAAACAAGGGGTGACGAACCTGATCCACTGCTTTATTATTGGTTGATTGAGAGGTTATCCCAAAAACCCACACACAGTGGCTCTCCACGGATCAGGTTCACTACCCCCGTTATAAACTCAGAGCCTCCTGGATCTAATCCACTGATATGACTTCTACAGTCCTATCCCTTTTACTGTTGTTAGTCATACCTTGTGAGTTAGCTCCGCTGTTGTAGACTGCTCCTGAGTTTCCAACTCCGAGCCCTACACCTCCTGGGGGCCCCCCCGCCCCTGCCTGGGAACGAAGGGCAATGTTCTGAGCATAAGTCCTGGCAAAATACTGAAGAGGGCAGATGACGTTGTGATCGCCCACAATGTCATCCATGGCGTCACGGTTTTTCATGGGGTTGTCTTCATCCATCCAGTCAGTATACTGCAGCACCACTGCCTCTAAGCCAATGTCGTTAGCATGAGGAACACTCATCTTGACTCCCTCCAGGAAGTCTTCCCTAGAAATCAGGCTTTCATTGTCTTTGCTGAACCCGGGGGCTCCATACAGCAGGAAGTAAGTACCCTCATCCTGGTTTACCCCAAGAAGAATCTGGGTGTCCTTGACGTTCCCAGAGCTGAGCATAGCATCGGGACTGTCTGGTAGCACCACCCCGTCAATCATGGGGACGAAGGAAAAGCGGAATAGGCTACTGAATGGAAGTACTTGCCACTCCTGCTCGATAAGCTCTTGGGGTGACCGGTTGCGCAGGCAGTCCACCAACTCAGTGTCATTGCCAAACTGACAGCCTACCAGCTTACCCAATAGTGTAGCTCGCCTCCTGGCCTCGGCTGGACTGACAGTAGCCCAAGGGCTGTTGGGCACCCCACTCTGCATGATGGCACGGGAGAAGAGAGGCCGGCTATTGGGGATTAGGAGATGCATCCCCACAGAGGCACCCCCTGCACTCTCTCCAAAGATGGTCACCTGCTTGGGGTTGCCTCCAAAAAAGTGGATGTTGTCTTGCACCCACTGCAGGGCAAGTTGCTGGTCCAGCAGACCCACGTTCCCAGGGGCCTCAGTAGAACCATGCAAGGCCAGGAAGCCAAAAGCACCCACGCGATAATTCATGGAGACCACTACCACCTTCTCTGTGTGAGCTAGGTAACGTCCATCATAGACATCCAGTGAGGAGGAGCCACTGTAGAAGCCCCCACCATAGATCCATACCATAACAGTGAGGTTGTGGGGCCGCTGGGTGGCTGGTACCCACACGTTCAGGTACAGGCAGTCCTCGCTCATTTCCCGGTTGGGGTTCCACATCTCAATACCAGGGAAGCCAGGGTACGAAGTGTCCACATATTGAAAACAGGCATTGGGGTAAGCTGTTGCTTCAACAACTCCTGACCAGGGCTTTTTTGGCTCTGACCTGCGGAAGCGCCTTTTCCCTACAGGTGGCTCAGCATAAGGTATGCCCAGGAAAGCAGTCACATGTCCACGATCTGGTACTGGTAGGCGCACACCTCGCACACGTCCCTGCCGGGTTGTGACAGTGAAGTCTGCCTCACTCTGAGATATAGATGAAGTTGGGAGGAGACAGAGAAGGAGGAGGAGAGGCAGGAGGAAGAAAGAAGTGTACCTCATGATGTTCAGACTGGTTTTGGAACTTCCTTTAGGCTGAAGATAGACAAAGAAGAAGCAAAGGAGAGGGCAAGAGATTATATATGTGGGTATATATACACGTATACATAAACAAATGCTTAATACAAACGACGAATAAGAAAAAGCACAGAGAGACAAAAGGCAGCTAGGAGAGCAAGTCTAATAAAAGGACAACGGAAAAAACCACTTTAACCAATGAAAAATGTATCATTAAGACAAATGCAAAAATCGCACTAGGTAAACACAAACACTTTTGCCATTCATCGTAATTCGTAGTGTTGTGTTGTTGCCATGACATTGGGATTAGTGTAGGGGGCACCATGGGGGAGAGGGGTACATGACACAGTCTGCAGCTGTGAGTCCAAGCTATTTCCGTCCCCTTTAGCTGTACAGGGGCCTATTTTGGAGGTGTCACCTCCATCTATCTTTGTCCATATCAATTGCTATACCGTCTTTTAAATCCTGAAAAGTATTACTAGCTTCCCCCCCCCCAATATACTTGATCGTTTGAATACTTTCCAGCAATGCTTAGTGTGGTTCTTTTCTGGATTCCAAATTCCACATTTTGTTTAAATTAACAGCTTTTATCTGAGAGAAAACAAAACAAACAAACATAATTTGCACCAGGACTGAAAAGATGACATCTTTAGCAGAGCCCATTAACAAGTCAGGAGCGTAGCATATGCACTCAGCCGAAAACCGGGTGCACAGATTGTAGCTAAACAAGGACAAAATGGGATGTGATCACCGTAGCTCACAAACTGGATAGCACACTAAAATGCTACAGTGGTGCTGGACCAGTGATGCAGCTCCACATGGTTTTCCTCTCCTATGTGCCCATTATGACTGAATTTTACCGTTTCTCGCCCTTGTATTTATAATCATAAATTTGATAAATCCACGTCAGCTACCAGCCTGTGTGTCTAAGTGGTTAACAACTAGAGTAAAGTAATTATTAAATATGAAAAACATGGCGCGCAACTTATAACATAAATGTTTAAACTTGCACAGGTTCATTATCACTCGACTCATACCTTTTTATTTTTAAAAGTTTTAAAAGTTGTTTGTCCCAATCATGCAATTAATTAATATCACATTCAAATTGAATTGGTTTCTGAGTTTCTGGACTTATTACTCCATAATTTCTTATTATATTAAGGCCTTACTCCTTCCCTGTCTTTCTATAATATGGTTTTCATCACTAGTTCGCTGTCCATTATGTATTTTGGTTTAGGAGTGTCCTTACCTCTGGCGGTACACTGCAAGACCTCCCTACAATAATTGTACTCTGCAATGCATGGAATTTTTTTGGAGTTTTTAAGCACTTCATGCAGTCTGTGTCATTTGTTGACGTGGAATATTACGGGTCAGTAATGAAGATCCTGGCATCAGAAGTCAAAAGTCAAGAAAAATGAGGGAGAACGTGAACATGGTGAAATGATTCAGACAAAGGGGCGAGGACAGGGGTTTGAATATAGTTTGGGAAAGCAGAACTGTAGCAGGGTGTGAGTTTATGTGTCTCAATGGAGTTATTAATATCTTGTGAGGACAGCTGACAGGAGGAAGTGGGGTTGAGGAGAGGGAGGGATTGTGCGTGTCCTATCCCAAATTAGATCCCGGAATCTGTGTAAGAAGTTTGCAGGCGGATTGATTTCAGGTTGGGATTACACACCCATCCGACATGCATCTCTTATAGACCCATTCCCTTACTGTAACTCACACCCACATAAGATTAAATGTTGCTATACTATATAATCACAACACATGCTTTCAGTCTTAATATGTACATACAAAAAATACCCAAACTTTAACGCCTCCCCCACTTCACTGCCAACCTCTGAGCCTCAGCCTGAACCCTGTTCTTGTTGCCATAGGAACCTTGGCCTTGACCGCCTACTACAGGCTTCCTTATTTCTGCATATATATTTGATACAAAAAAATTGTATGCCTGTTATCTCATATCCACTCTTCTATCTTCCATTTTCTTCCCTTGGTATCTCACCTCTTAGCTTTCCTATGCCAATGTCCCATACCTCAAATCTCCATTCATACATACTTGTATTACAATCTTAAGGGAATTTTAAGGAAACCAATTATTTTGTTATAATTCAGAAACACAAAAAATTGCACCCAAACAAACGAAAGATGACAGTTTGGTGGGTCAGACCCACGACAACACAGCTGCTCGCCGCACTACTGCACAAGCTCCTCAGGCGCCGTCTCCTCACTTTCATCTGCCACCCCGCGACATGACAGACCCCGTTGTACATTTCAAAATGCTGACAGTTTGACGAGCCTCCCAGGAATCGGTGGAATTTTCCATTTCATGCTCCATCCATCTAATATTTCAGACACGGACACACTTCCTGAACTAGACAGCTATGCCTATTTAATGCAGCACAATTATCATCAATTATAAACATTGTTACTTATAATCAACATGGGGTCCAACATGCTGGTACAACTGATCATTTCCTAAATAATATCTCTAACTGGTAAGTCTCGATCATTTATATCTCTCCTTCCCCCATCCACAGAGGCTGTAATGTTACAAACAGTTTTTTCTAGGGCCATAAATTAGATGCATCATGATAGGTGAACAGGTTATAGCAATTAAGAGGGCTGGGAAAGGGGGAGGTGAAAACTGAGAATTAACGGAAAAAACGGCAGTTCTCACATGCACAGTAACATTATAAATCATGTTAAGCTCAAACTGAAATTATAATTCAATGTGGTATTAAGATTCATATTCAGACGTTACCGTCACCTTTAACAATTTTACAATTGCTCATAGAACTATTAATCTAAAATTGATCTTAATACCTTAATAAAAGTTACAAATGAAGTAACTGAACTACTACTTAATTAATAAAACACTTTAAAATAGCACACACTGTAAACAGATAATTTCCTTCTTGTCAGCTTAGTGCCATAGTTTATTTTGTAATAACAATCGGTTTATAGTACTCACAAATGGTTCCTGTCACTCAGGAAGTTTTAATATTTTAATAGCAAATAGTATGTTTGAGGTCTGAAGCATTTGAGCAGAGGCGATGGGGGCACAAATAGGAGACGGCGACAGAAGGCAGCTGGTTAACGTAAACAAGGCTTAATTTTAGTGAAGGTCCGCGATGCGCGCGAGTCCCTGCACCATGAAATATAAGGAAAGGCCAATTACATCACTCTTCCATCAATGATTTGTTTTGGGTGTTGCTAACTCTTCGCGTCACGCTAGACAAAACAAAACGATGTTACTGTTTATTACTGTGCACCACGATGTCTGGTATGCTGCACTGAAAAATACGATTTTGCAACGCAGAAACGGCACCACACAGGATGAGCTCGGAAAAAACCCTAACCGGTGACAGCTGGAATTTAATATGGTTGACTCCCCCACAATCCGTTTGGTTGATGCTGTTTAGTTATTAGTAGGCGCTACAAAAATTCAAAAAAATGGTCAACATTTGGGCAACATTTTTCTACTAAATTTAACCACAATTATTGCAGCATGATCATACTATAAAATCCTTTAAAAGCATTTCTAAAACACAATTGAATTGCCACACCTGCAATGCGAAATCGAGGCATAATCCTAATTATATGCGATGAAGGTCTCCATATTTCACCAGTCCAGGAGTACGGCAGACTGGGCGTCTGCTGGCAAAACAGATGCGTGCAGAAACGCTTACGAGCACACTACTCCGCAGCAACACACATGCAACAGTAAATGCAGGAGCTGTCACACACAGTTAAAATCCCCCATACTGCTTCCTGTCCTCATTTTAAGACTCCAAGTTTAAGGCTGTGTTTGTATTTGTTTAAAAATTGTTTCGATTTGTTCTGGCTGACACGAGACGCCTGCGGTAAACCTTCTGTGGCGTGAATTACTATACCTGTCCCCGGCTGATAAACTGAGTCAACCGTGTTGTTTGTTGCTTTCCTTCTGTCTTCGTCCTTCAGTGTGGGTAACTGGCGTTCCCGTCTGGAGTGAAGAGGTTGTTGAAAGGGAGCTATTGGGCTGAGTCGATGAACTGTGGCAATGTAGAGACTAAATGCTTAACGTCGCTCAGCACTGCATTATATGTAAATAAGCACACAGTGCGCGCTGCACTGCTACAGCGGCGGCAGAGGATTGCCCATAATAAACCCTTTAGAATAAAAAAAAGAAAAAAAGTACTTCTCGCGAGAACTACCATCCCACATCTTAAGGGTTGTTAAAATTACAAAAATGATAAAAGGTACAAAAATACACGATATATTGATTATATAGTAGGTGCATGTGAAAATATGCCAAAATATGAAATAATACATGAAAAGCTTTAAATACCTATGTATGTATATGTATCGTTAGGAACATCCATCAATCTATCTATCTGTTTTCCATACCCTCTTGTCCTAGGCAGGGTTGCAGGGGTCCAGAGCCTATCCCGGAAGCTACAGGTTCAAGGCAGGGAATAACCCAGGACAGGGCGCCAACCTACTGCAGCTGTTTGGAACAATTTAACAAAAAAATTCCAATAAATTTTCGGAGTCCACAGACTAAAAGCAACCCTCCATACTAAAACACATTACTAACAAAGTATTTTAAAACATTGTTACAGTTTTGTGTGTGAAAAATTTTGATTTATAACTTCCATGCATATACTTTGTTCTACATTTAAATTTAATTTTCTTAGGGGGATTCACTGCTTGAATAAACATAAATTAAGAAGGCCAGTAGGGCTGGAGATGGACACAGTTCAGGCAGTAGTGGAGAGAAGGGTAATGCCCAAACTGCTCTCCATAATGGACAATAAAGACCATCCCCTTAACACTGATATCAGGGAGCTAAGGAGCTTTTTGAGTCACAGACTCATTTCTCCTAAATGCAAAACTGAGGGCTACTGATGTACTTTCTTACCCGCTGCAATATAGAGGTGCAATGCTGTCTCTTCTAAAGGCACCTATTTTATGAACAGACTGAATATATGTATATGAATGAATGTTACATTTATATAGACACTCAATGCTTTTTACGGAACCAATGGGGAGCCACTTGAACCACCACCACTGCGTAGCACCCACCTGGATGATGCAACAGCAGCCATTCTGCACCAGTATGCTCACATTACAGTAGTGGTGAAGAGGTAGGAGATAATTCATCAGTTAGATATAGGGGATGAATCAGAGGCCAGATTTGCAAGGGCCACCATGAGTAATTTAGCCAGGACATCAGGGTACCACCCCAACTCTTTCGAAAGATGCCCAGGGGTCTTTTATGACCTCAGAGAGTCATGACCTCAGTTTTACTTCTGATCTGAAGGGCTGCACAATTTTTATAGTACAGTACCCCCATTACTGCACTGGGGCGTTGGGATCCACAGAGACCACAGGATGGGCTAACCTTTTAGCCACACCAACACCTCTTTCAGCAGCAACCCAGCTTTTCTAGTTGGTCTCCCAGTCAAGTCCTGGGCAGGGCCAAACCCATTTAGCATCAGATTTATTAACTAGTCTGAACTGCAGGTGGTATGGCTGCAAATATATAATATAATATAGAATATATATAATATAAAATATATACAGCCGTTGAAAAGAATGAAGAGACCGCAGCACAATTTTTTGTTTCATTTCTCAATTTAAGGGTGTGCGTCTGTGAATTATATATACATTGCAAACTGCAGCATGGTTCTTCTCTGTTTCTCATTCATGAAGGGCTTCTTCCTTGCTTCATGGGACTTCAGTCCTGCTTCTGGGAGCCTGATATGAGCTGTCCTAGCAGTGTGCTTCCTGACTACACTTAATATTTCCCATTCCTTTTGAAGGTCACTTGATGTCATCCTCCAATTCGTGAGAAACTGTCGGATAATTTAATGGTCATCTCTGGCATTAGAAAGCTGCTTCTGCCCTTTACCTTGATGGTTTCTGGTCATTCCCAGTGTCTCCTGCTTCACCTTATTCTTGTGTGCTAGCAGAACCAAGATTTGTTTAAAAATACAGAGTGGTCTCTTAATTTTTTCCATAGTTGTGTTGTGCATTTGCGCAACTGCCATTTGCACAACAGTCATTGTGCGCTATATTTACCATGGTACACGTGGTACCTGTGCTTTGGCACAATTTTCTTATTTATTCTTTGACTTATCTTTTGTTTGGATATTTTATTATATTATTATTATTATTATTATTATTTTAATTGTCAGGCATGGTGTTGCCATCAAACACAGGCAAACAAACCAATAGTCCTGCATTTAGGCACAATTCCAGTTGGACAGAGTCACAGTGTGACAGATTACCCACCCAGACACAGTGTTAGTTGAGATGCAGGAACACCAGCCCCAGTACTGCAGTCTGACACGTAAATGCCTGCCTGTGACTGAGTGATGCTCTGCACACTCATTGTCAATATTTTTTGGTGCTACACTTTAACAAAAATCCATCCAGATAAACACACACACACACAATACAAACCTGAGCACGACTCACAAATTCAAAGACTGGTGACTAACACAGGACAGAGTAGCATGAACACAAATAGCTGAAATAGCTGCTCTTTGCCTCCATAAATCTGTATCTTGTTTGTCAGCATTCCTCTCTATATGGTGTGTCGGCAATGAATGTGCCCTTCCAATTTAATCTTCAGTGATGAAGAGAGTTGGAGAAAGGTGCAGCGTTGAATAGGAGGGAGGAAGAGAGTGCAGGTCGATTCATTTGGGCTGGGATAGGGTGGGGGAAGTGTCAGTTAGTAATTAAGGAGAGTGCCTTAGAGCACCTCCACACACACACACACACACACACACACACACACTTCTCGTGGTGTCTGCAGTCACTTTGAATGTATAGCTGATATGTGCCTGAGTAAAGATTGTATGTGTACTTACGTATCTGTTTTACTATGTTCATTGATCATGCCACAGAACTATGTACACAGTGTTATTTCGTTATCATTGACGGTGACTAAAGTACAAAGATACAGTGTTTGTTTTATCGAGGAAAGTGTTAAAATGCACAAATAGTTATTTTGTTATCACTCACAACAAAAGTGCACATGTAGAGTTATTTTATGACTGACAGTGTCAAAGTAACACACACATGAAAGTATGCCTGTAACCGAGAGGTGCCTGTTCGGTCCTATAACTCTTTGTGTTGTACCACTGAAAACTCTGGTGAATGTTTTTTCTTTAGTAAAAATTTATGTTGGTAAGAATAACTGTGGTTGAAGTGAGCAGCCTTCAATAAAAGTGCCTACTGAGCTATTACAGGATGACAATAAAAAATACTTTGGAAGGGATAGTCATGTGTTTAACTGTGAAGTGACTGTGTGCATTTTATTTGTTCACACAACAGAATCTTTGAACTACAGAACCTCAAGCTAATGCTGGAGGACTAACCTAAAGTTCTTGCCACCATGAACTCTGTCACAAACCAAGCTTTACCTCAAGTAGTAAACTGCTGTGTATACAATACACGGTGTTACAAAACCACACTTTTTAACACTCTGCAGGCCTCATTAGTTGTTGACAATTCAAAACATTCATTCTTACACATTACACTGTAAACCTAAAGTGATTTAGGTTAAAAATATTTATACATGGTCTATACGAGTCTGCATTTCAGGGACTATAACGTTTATACATGCCATTCAAGTCTATATAAGTCTATGTGTCTGCAATAGTGTGCAGATAAAGTTGTACTATCGTGCACCCTTGGTGCCCAGCTTGCTGTCTCAATGTTAACGCAGTCGACATTGATTATCTGCCTTGGATGAATCCGAAACCTGCAGCCATTCCCTTTGCCAACAATTAATTCGCCTTGATTCAATCAGGACAATTATCAATTATCTGAAAACCAAGACAGCAGGGCAGGAGGGGATGAACCAATGAGAGAGAAAGCATTTGAAAGAGAGAGAACTGAAAGGGACCCAAGAAACAGAAATTTGCTTTGGGGGAAATGCATTGTTTAATGTAACAAATCTAAAACATTGCCCACCAATTGCAATACCCCATCCAGGATGTGCTCTGTACCTGAACACTGCTTATTAATTCTATTTTTTTCATATAATGAATCACACATATTGATAAGCCTCTGGGGCTTACTATTGATGGACAGTAATCCATAAATAAAACCCAGAAAGGATTTCTCCTTGCCAGGGTGTCATTTTCCACATTTTAACAGGACGCTTTTATTGACACAAGTGAGTGAAACAATATATCATCTGTCCATCATGCAGCTACATATCCTGGCTAGATGGGGTCTCGGGTCTTTCGGAACAAGGTACAACCTGCACAGGATGCCAGTCCATCGCAGGGCACACACACATCATCATACGATACGTGTAATTAGCTGAACTGCATGTTTTTGAGATGCAGAGGAAAACTCACATGACGCAGGGACTAATGAATTTGTTCACTATGGTCAGAGCTTGAAGTCCTAAATCCATGCAACTACGGTGCAATGCTGATTCCTTTATTACCTAAGCCAAACTTGGCTTACTAAGTGAGAAATTTGAACTCCATGGCCCCCATGACACTCACCATGCTGAATCAGTCTTGACATCACAGTGTCGGGTGTCTACCCAGGCATGGTACAGAGAAGTCATAAAACAGGCTCTTTTTTAATCTAACTTGTCTCAGAAATGTTTGACTTTGCTGAAAAAGGAGGACTTCTTATGCTTAAGAATCCAAAAAGGAAACAAAACGGCCAGGTCCACAGATAGCACAGCTCAGCATTGGCTGCAGTATCCATACAACTAATGCTGGTGGAGTCTAAAACCGCAGCAAGACAGCTGGAGCGAGAGAAAGAGCTTTCTCAGACTAATCTATAATAAGGCTGTTAAAAGCATCTGTGTGCTGATACAGGGCTATGATCTAATTGCTGGTCTGTTAGTGATTGCCTGGAGAGATCAATCTTTTTCCTACTTTTGTGCCCATGCCACCCGCCCTGTTTCTACTACCGTACTTTCTTACAAATTTACCACACTGGGAAATGAAAAAGAGAGCCTTAGTACAGAGTGTGAAAGGTATGTGTTAGCAGTAAGTCAACAGAACAGAGAATTCATACTCATAAAAAAATGCAAGCACCCTGAAATCAGCCACAGGCAGAAATGAAGGTTAAGGTAGAATTTTCTCCTGGGGGGAAATTTTTGTTGTCCAGCAACATTAAAGAAATAAAGTCCAGCACAATCTTCTATCCATCTATGATCTTCCAATTGCTTGGACAGGGTTATAGAGATGCTGCAGTGGAAGCCTACTCTGAACAGGATACACACAACTACACACCAGTTTCCTTCCATTGTCCAAAGACACGCAGCTATTCTAACTGGCTTCTCTTGCACTTACAGTATGACTGTGTATGTGGGTATGCACATGTATGCACTCTGCAATGAACTGGCATCCCATGTAGGTTGTACCCCAGCTTTTCGAACTATGCTGCCTGGGACAAGCACCACGCCCCTTGCGACCCTGACCAGAACTGTGTTAGGAAACCACTGCAATATGGGGAGAACCTACAAACTACACAGACACAGAGCAGGGGCATGATTTGATCCCAGGATGTGAGAAGCAGCAATGCTACACAACCAGCCTCAGTAACATCCTAAATTTAGTGTCACCCCAAAAAAGATAAAGAAATAAAGGTAATGCTTAACATTAACTGCACATTCATAAGGCATTCTTTATGCATTCATAGAACATTCAGTGCAGCTTCATAATGCATTTACAGAGCATTCATAAGCAGCATGTAAGTATACCGTAACATCCTAACATACCTTAACAGCTTAAATACATATTAATAACAAACATTATATGACAATAACAAGTATTATAATTATATACTCATACAGTTTTCTGTATTGGCCAGAGGACTTTAGACTTCTCAAGAAAAACAGCCTATTCTGCATTTTCTTGTTGACTGCCTCTGTGTTGTCCTGCCAATCCAGCCAGTCACTCAAATATATTTACAGCACTGCACCTCTTCCACATTACACCTTGGATGGTGACACTGGGTAGTAGCTTCCTGCTCCACCTTAAGTCGACCGCTAGCCCCTTCACTTTTCCATCGTTGAGCTGCAGATGGTTCTCCACTTAAAAAAACCTTGGCCTGTTCATGGCATCCTCAACCTGCATCTTCTTGAGCCTCTTCCCCAGCAGGGAAGGCTGGATGTTAAATGCACTGGATTAATTAAAGAAAAGAATCTGCATTAGTTCGTCCAGGAAGACTTAAAAATGGTCTGAGGTTTTGGAGGACCAGCCTTAGAAATATGGAGATTATGTGGGATGTTAGTGGATGGAACATTATAATAAATTTTCTGTTAAAATAAATAACTTGTGCAGTTTTTATTGGACCAAAGGAATATATATACACTACTGTTCAAAAGTTTGTGGTTACTTACAAATTTCCCCTTGGAACAGCCTTCATTTCTCAGAATAAAAATAGACTGATGAGTATCAGAAGAAAGTTATTTGTTTCTGGCCATTTTGAGTCTTCAGTCGAATCCACAATTGGAATCCACACTCGACTAATCTAAAGAAGGGCAGCTTTATCGCTTCTTTAATCAGTGACACCAATTTTCACCTGTGCAAACATAATTTCAAAAGGAAGTTCAAGTGATCAAATTTGCCTTATAAAATGATAAACTTGCATTAGCAAATAAAACATGCCTTTGGAACACAGGACTGATGGTTGCTGATATGTATGCCAGTATAGATATGTTATTTTAAATTAAAAAATGCTTTTCTTTTGGAAACAAGGAAATTTCAAAGTGACCCCAAACTTTTGAACGGTAGTGTGTGTGTGTCTGTGTGTCTGTGTATATATATATATGCACACACACACACACACACACACACTTCACCCTGCTGTCCTACAAAAAAGAGCAGTAAAATATTGGCACCTACTGGTCATAATCTGGCATTGCAGAAAATCTCCTACCTAAATTCAGCAGACAGCATAGCCAACAGGAGGTGTTCTGATTCATGTAACATCTAATACAATTTTTCTCGAGTGATTTGGCACATTTCATGAACCAAATATAACATTCTCCCAACTGCAAAAGCATTTCTCAGAACTATTCATGCATATAGCACAACAGCAAGGTTAAGCTGCAAAAGGCCATAACTCAACCCAAAACAATTAACTCATGTTCCAAAAGTAAATAATTACACCCATGAATAAGTCAGTGCCTAATGAATGAGTCGAGAAAAACTGAAAAAGCACTGAGCAAAATTAAGATACAGACACTGTTTATATTACATGCATTGACACAATTTATCAAGTTGTCTGTGTACTATATTGCATGTGTAATATTTACCTATAAGAGATGTGGCACACAAAATTTTATCACCTGATTGTGGATTTACAGTTGTTCTCAGTCGCTTTGGTACATTTCTTGAATCATCCTTAACATCTCCAAAACAGTAAGTGCATTTCTTGAAACAATTCATACAAACAGCACCACGTTATGGATTACCTGCAAAAACTTGTAACTTTCTCAAAATCCTAAGTTTTCATCTCAAAAGTAAACATTTATGTCAATGAACATGGCAGCGCCATCATAATGACAAGTCCTGTGTCATTGTTTCCAAACAAGATCAAAATGCTTAGTCATATATGGCATATATCATATTCAACAGTATAAAGTTATACATTACTGTATGTCCTGTAATTTGTTGACAGACCATGTCATTGCAAAACAGAATAGAAAAAGACTATTTTACAGCACTGTGTAGCACAGAAAAAAAATACAAAATGAAAAATGCAAATGATATTTTATCTGTAACTTTGCTCAGTGGTTGAGGGTTGGCCACGAGGTGTCACTCTGCTGGTCATAAATGACTTTAGTGCAACCACTGGCACTGACAGGACTGACTATGAGGATTGTGTCGGTCCCCATGAGTCTGGCAACTATCATGAAAGTGACTCCATGTTCCTTGACTTTGCAAAAGGTCAGGGGCTGTGGATTGCTGGATTCTGTTTCCAGCGCCCTGAGCTGCATCGTTGGACTTGGTACTCCAATAGTGGTGGTGGAGCAAAGGAGATCAATCACATCCTTGTGGGCAGATGCTGGAGGCTTCTACAGAACTGCAGGATTTACAGAAGTGCCCAGTCTCTGAATTCTGACCACAGACTTGGTGCTGCTACTCTGAAGATTCGTCTTAGGTCCAGTCGGCTACCACCTAGTAGGAGAATGAGGCTGGACCTGGCCAGATTCCAAGGTCAGGCTGTTTCTAATGAGTTTGCATGCAGTTGATGTGAGGAACTTGCACTTGGGTACACTGCTTGATGGCAAGTCTAGTCTGTCCCGAAAACAGAGAAGGATGGCTGGGAGGGCTCTGAGGGCAGATATCGAGGTGTCACCTGTGAGTAGATGGATCTGTGAGCAAATGAAACATCTATGGTCCAGCGACCCACGTCCTGCTTACAGAGGAATCAAAGCATTACACACATATAAACCTCTTCCTTGGCAAGTCCTTCTAGATGGCACTGCAATTGTGACCCACTGGGTCAGCTACTTTAAGCAGCTGTTTAAAGCTGATCCTCTGACTAGGACATGGGACATACCTGGGTTCACAATTCTTGAGGCTGAACCTCTGATTAGCTGTGAACCACCCAATCTCACTGAGACTGCACAGGTGAACCAGCTCAGGGTAGGGAAGGCTGCAGGGATCTATGTTATCCAGGGTGAACTTCTCCAAGCTGGTGGTAAGGCCGTCCTCCTGACATTGCAAGCAATTTTTGCTTCCATTTGGGAGATGGGTGTCATCCTAACTGACTGAAATACAAGACTTGCTGTCCTGCTTTTCAACTTGTTTCTATCTGGAAAGGGAAAGGTGATCGCCTGGACTGCGGCAGCTACACGGGAAAAACACTGCTCTCGGTGCCGAGTAAGGACCTTGCTAGGGTCATCCTCAATGGGGTCCATGATCACTTGCTCACCTACCAGTGACTGGAGCAGTCTGGTTTTACACCTAAGAAGTCTACCATTGACTGCAAGCTGGCACTGAGGATTCTCAACAAGCACAAATGTGAATGCTGGCAGAATTTCTTTGCAGCCTTTATTGATTTTCTTAAACAGTTTGACTCAGTTGATTGAGTTGCCCTGTGAGACATTCCGAGACTTCCCTGAAGTTGTTGGACATCATGGCCAGCCTGTGCACTGTGAGTACTGTGCAGAGTGGAGGCAGAACATCTGAGTTCTTCCCAGTTGATACTGGGGTTCATCAGGGGTGTGTTCTTGCTCCTATTCTGTTCAATGCTTTCCTGGACTAGGTGCAGGGCAGCTGTGGGCCATTTGTTAGTGGAGAAAGATTCACTGATCTTGACTTTGCCAATGATGCTGTGATCTTCACAGAGTCAATGGAGGCTCTTTTCGGTGCTCTCCATAGACTGAGTGAGGAGTCTAGTCTTGAAAGTGCCCTGGATAAAAATCAAGACCCAGGCTTTTAATGACCTCTTGGGCACGGTCATCAGCAGTGTGTCTGACTGTGGAGAGAATGGACTTCTCTAGTACTGTGTCTCTTCAGAGAGTCCTTGGGTACTGCTTATGTGACTTTATGTTGAATGAGCAGTTGCTAGGGGAGTCCCAAATGAGGCACATTACCTGCATTGGGAGGGAGCATCAGTTACAGCACTACGGCCATGTGGCGCGTTTCCCTGAGGGTGATCCAGTTCGCAGGATCCTCATTACTGAGGACCCGTGGGGCTGGACCAGGCCAAGGGGATGCCCCCATAACACCTGGCTGCAGCAGACAGACAGCCATTTCTGGAGGATGGGACTGGACCTCGTGTTGGCCTGGGGGGATTGCCAAACGGGATCCAGAGGTGTTTCGTGATGTGGTGGGTGTGGCAATGCATTGTTCTAGTGCATGCTCCCCAACCTGGCCTGACCTGACTTTTGCAATGAACTAATGTCTAGATTTTTTGGGCTAAGACTATTCAATGGAGAACCAGTATAATACATACCACATGACATTATCAATTGCTTATGTAGGAAACAGCAAATAATTGTACATAACCATTTGCATGAATGTGCCAAAGCATTTGCAATTTATCCAAAAGAATGAGACATTGCTTTTTTGGTTTTCACAAGTGACTTGATATGGAGGTTGGACAAGTCATTTTGAGGATTTCAAATCTGATCAGAGAAAAACTGTAAAAGCCTCAACACTGCATTCACTACATCAAACAGGACAAAAATAACCTTTTTTTCCATTACACAAGAAGCCAGGACTCTGCAGTAATGGGAAATTGCTGCCCAGACATTTACAGGCTTCTCAGTAATCTCTGAAAATGTAAAATGCATTGATGAAATTTGACAGCAGAGGGCACACTGGTTACAGTTTTTCTTGATTGCTTTGGAACATTTCTCAAACAACACTTTACATTTGCAAAACAATAAGTGTAGTCTCCATACCATAATGTCACTTCTGCACAGTTGAACACCATTTCTCACTGCTTCAAACAAATTTAAAAGTGTTAGTACATAAATGCCAATGGTTTTGTACAATTCTCATCATTTGGAACAATTTTCAGTTGCTTTACTCTTGTTGGTCAAAATATATTATGTAGTTTCCTATTGTAATAATTTTACAGCCAAAATTATATACCCTATATATCTGAGCCCAGACACTCTGCACAGGAAACTAATTTCTGACACTTGCTTCTGCAATCTCATTCTTTCAGTCACTACCCATAGCTCATGATCATACTGTAGGTAAGGGTTGGAATAAAGATTGAACTGTAAATTGATTGCTCTGCCTTCTGGTTCAGCTCTCTGTTTACCAAGACACAGAGTACAATGTATGCATAACTACTGATGCTGCACCGATCTGCCTGTCGATCTCCTGCTCCCGTCTTCTTGGGGCATTGGACACAATAGGGATGGTAACTTTGATATTTGTTTCTCTCTGGTTGTAAACGCATATGTATCCAAGAGAGTGTTTTGACTTGTTTTCCTTTGATGTACGGTTTCTTGGTTACCTAAATGAACTCTAACCCTTTAACTGATTTGCACAATGTTTTATTGTTGCTTATTTAGTCATCAAATTTATGTAAAAATGGGTGCAGCTGGTTCTCCTTACACCACCCGGAAGTCTTGTTGTCATAGGTAGTTTACTTTATACATATCTCTTGCACATGGTTAATGAAGCAACTAAAGTTAAAATTTATTAGACAAAGTAATTTGAGAATTAAATTTCCTTTACTGTATGAGTTGACCTTGTTTTACACAGCCTGTCTCTGTCTTCTATTTACTTCCTATATGGACCGTGCCTACACAATTATTAAAAAAGATAAGGGCTAGCCTGTACAAAAATTATGAAAAGTAATTCATAAAATAAAATGTACATAAAAATTTGTACCTGAGATATACGCTACTTTTCATAATGCCTATAAATGGTGTGGAAATCAGTGAGAGGTTCTGTCTCTTTATTAAATACTATAGCATCAGGGGCCACTTTAAGATAAAGTAATCAAGCATCTGCGAAGAGGTGAAGGCCACTCCCTCTTTTATACACACTTACAAAAAATAGGCCTTCCTGTTGTCACCAGATGGATTCCTTCTCCAAACTCCTCCTTAGCCTTTTTGCTTAAGTTCTATTAAGTAGCTACACACAGTTCTATCACTCCGCACATTTAATGGTAACATTTCGATACTCTCATAACCTAACAGAATCAAGTTAAGCTAAAAACATACATTTCACATTATAAACCACAGATTACAACAGAACATATATCTCCTTCATAACAGGATACCTTTCCTTTATGACAAGATACAGTGTTACAGTGGGGTATGGAGGAAAAGACAAAGGATGATCCATAGTGCAGCTCACTGACAGACAGGGAATTTCATTGGAACAGAACTCAAACATGAGACAAAAGGGACCACAAGGAGTCAAAACAAAGGCAGGTAGGCTACACGAGAAGAAACACTGGCTGGAACTACAAGTGAGGGCAGGCAAAGCAGGGCGGCACAGCAGGGTGGCAAAACCAATGATTGACGGGGGAACAGAGTAAGGGTAGGCACTTAACCCCTTATTTTTGGGGTCGAAGTTACCCCAGTCCATTCTCAAAATGAGGTTAAATTCTATAGATTCTAGAATTTAGAACGGAAGAAGTAAAATACACAAGGGTTAAATACACATAACAAGAGCTTCAATAAGGGACAGGTGCAGGCTAACTAATCAACCAAACACTGAGGCTGGGGAAAATAAGATACAGGGGAGGGTCATTAAGAAATACTAAACACTCAAACATGAGGGCTTAGACTAACAAGACTCAGGTCATAATCATGAAGGACTGAAATACTGAGAAAGGGATAATCAGTGACACCTGCTAACCAGGCAGGGAAACAACATGGTAGGGACTGATCCTGACATACAGTGCTCTTAGGGGATACTCACACTTGGCCCGGTTGCCTTATACAGTACCTGAGCATGATTGCGCCCCTCTCCACTCCCTTTCATGCAATGCAGTGTTTATTTTTTCTGCACTAATAAGAAGGTAGTCCAACTTTTTGCCAAATATCTCAGAATTTGTGCAGACTAGAATTGCATGTGATACTACCGTGGTACCGCATTTTTGAATACTGTTCGGTATTAAATTTCTTTAGCACCGGTACTAATTACACTATCACAGACATTGCTAACCAGAATCATGCAAAATCAGAATCATGTACTCAATATGTCTGAAATACTGACGAAACCCAATTATACCCTATGTCAGAGTTGCATACATCACTATATAGAATACTAAAATGTCAGCTAGTTAAATATGATCTCCCTAGTTTTAAGTCAGTGATTTTTATAAGGGATCTTATAATATAGCAAGATCTTATAGCAAACAGGCTACATTAACATAATCAAACTAGCATCTGTACCTACAGGTTATTATGCTACCCTTTGTTTTAAGCAGTTAGATAATCTGCATGGGAAGTTTTTTTATGTTTATTGAGCATATAAACAGAATAAAAAGTATGCAACGCTGAAGAAGTATGCAAGTATGCAAAGTTGACGAAACTGCTGTAACCTTTATGGACGCTTATATTAACTGTTCTCTGTTCTTTTTTTACAGTGGAGAGTGATGGTGATGAGTTTGATAACTGAAGAAATTTTACAGTTTTGCACGCTTGCGTGTTTTTTTTTCATTCGTCAGTGTAGAGCCAGCTCGAAATCCCCTTAAGATTTTGCAATGTAGTTTTGCAGAAAAAAATGATGCAATTTGTACAGCCTACCCGATCCATTCTTTCCAGGTGTGCAAGCCTGTGTCAGTCGCATCATTTATGTCATATCTGTATTCCGTACTTGGGTACAGTTAGCAATCATACTGCATACATACCGTGCCCAAGTCTGACACACTGCATATTTACTTTTATTTAATTAATTAATTACTTTATTTACTAACCCCCCCATACACATTGCCACAGTGTCACCAATTACTTGACCTCCCCCCCAAACTTCCATTGTGGTGTCCGTCTGCCCCATGCTGCTATCTTGCCCCCAGTATCCTCTTTTTTTGAAAACCAAAACATGGTCACCCTAAAAATGGATGCATGAAATGTTACCTTTGGATCTATTAAATTAATAAGGAAGTGAAACACACTGAAAATTCCAATACCATAGTGACTAAGGATAAAATTATTATTACCCTTGTGGAACATTCACATAATGCGGGCCCTGCCCATTTGCCTAGAGCCAAGTATTGCATCAGGAAAAAGAAACCTAAGGGATAATCTAAGGACATGCGCTGTATTTTGTATTGCCCTGCAAAAATTTGATAAAAGGTTTTGCAGGCACCTTATTTACAGAGAAACCATAAAACCATGAACTTTTAACCTTCTTTGATACTATTAAACATTCGGTATCTCAGCTCCTTGGAACCACACCCTGGAGAAAGTGAATATCTACTTATCCACTTCCTTTAATTGCATCACAAAAGGTTATATACCGGTTTGTTATAGGTGGATCACACTATGATTAAACCACTAAAAAAAAACATATACACATCCAAGAACACAGTCAAACAGAAGAAGACTGCACCCTAAGTACTTTGCACTGCACTGAAAAATCTGAAAAGACTGAAAAACTAAAGTAATATAATGACAGAACTATGATTTGATTTTGGAAGAAATTTCACTTTTTCACTATCAAAAATATTTTTCCAGGTTCTTTCTGTTTCACATACGAACAAGCCATTGGATAAAAAAAACAGAAATTACTCTGAATACAGCCAAAATATTGCACATTTTTAGAATAAGGCACTTAAATTTTATTCCAAAACTTTATAAGCCCAGTAATCAAAAATTGGTCATAAATCACTGTATGTGTACTTTTTTGATGAGGAAAGACATTTATGGTTACAAGCTCTCTAGCAACAAAATGTTGCTTCAGCAGGTCTAAGTACACATTTTGACCCATTGAAATTCCATAAAATCTGGCAGTGCATTAATTTAGACTGATAATATTGGGAAAAGAGTGGATGTTTTTCTACTCCAAAGTGTACAAATGTAATATTATCTTCAGATGGGAGTAAAGCATGCATATATGCACATCAGGTAATGGGGGGTGGGGGGCCTGTGCCCCAGTCTAGCTTTACATCTAGCAACGCCCCTGAGGCAGGATACGTCCTTGACTGAAGAAGGTAACCCAAAATCTAAACAACTTAATACCTGCTCATGTTTCTATAAATTTATAATGTACCTGTAGCATTTTTTCTGGATGTCTCATAAACAAATTAAAACCGATATCTGATTTTCACATGACATTGGATGTTTACAACTCATTATATTCAACATTAACAGCTCAGACTGTTCTGAAAAAACATGAAGTCATGAGTGTAGGGCGATGTGCTAGGTTACCAAGACAACTTTGCAATAAGATTTGCCATGAGTACTCTTTACACACCCTAACGTTATATTGTAACTAATAAATAATTTCCTAATAAGTCATAAAGCAGCTAAATTATAGTTCATTGGAATTTCGCTACAGTATAAATAACATAGCAGGAAATAACAAATAAAGAAATAAAGGAGCAGACTTGGTATTAACTGCTTCTCTACAGTAAAACTGAATGCATAACACATGCCTAAGCTGTGAGCTAATGTCTGCCAATTCCAAAGGTGTTGGACAGCATAATGCTTTGTGGGAATTGATTAATTTAAAGAAACTTCTGTGCAACAAAGTAACATTTTGTTGCACATGAACTCTTGCCGTTTCCTGCACATTGCAAGGCTATAGAATACGTATAGCAAATCGATCACTTGGTTAAAAACAAGACTGCCATCAGCAAATGTTGGTAAAAATTATGTTGATAAAAGACGTTACATGGTCTATGGTTTTTCAAATCCTTGAAAAAAGTTGTTTTCTTGTATACCAGTCCAATCTACAGGACTGCTAGACGCATGTCAATGAGATAAGCTGATCCTGAAATAAATGCAACACTTTGAAAACAAAGTTAGCAAAGTGAGTCATATAACTCTAAAGGTGGACCAGTGTAAATTTCTTAAATTACATTCATGTGACCTTCAGCATGGTTTTATGAAATCTCTCCCACTTAAATGTAATCTTAAGCTTGCTATTCCCAGTGTCAAGTGTGGGAGGAGTCAAGACACTAAAGCAAAAATCAAATAACTAAGTAAATTATAGAAATTAAATAATGCAAAATTCCATTTAAAGCAAGCATGTGAATTTGTTAAGTACATTCTTTAACACAGCTTGTCAGACATTTGTTTATAAAAGGGTAACATTAATTCTAATGACAAACAGTGCAAGAATAAGACAAGAATAATAACAGAAGTAACAATACAGAACTTTCACTTACTCCCATTTAACAAAACTCGAATTGGCATTTTTCATACAGTATAATTATTCTTGTTTTTGTGAATAGCTAATTTTTCCCAAAAATACTCTTTCATGTTCCATAAATATTAAGTTCCACGTCAGTTTATTTTAAAAATCTAATTTAGAAATTTTGACTTTAAAAATGAGCTAATAAAGAACATATTTTATGCTACTTTGTCAGTAGATAATGCTCAATTTTCATTGAATTCACATTTGTTTATTCTATTTTCTAACACACTTTCTAACAAGATGAAATCCAGGAAGCCATGGAGACATCCATCCATCCTTCCATCCATACATTTTCTACACCCTTTTGCCATGTGCTGGTTCACAGGGGACCAGAGCCTTTCCCGGAGACTACGAGTGCAAGGCAGGGAACAACCCAGGATGGGGCGCCAACCCATCACACACTCACACCCCATTCACTCACACATGCATACCTAGGGGCAATTTGGCAACTTCAATTCAACTGGCAAATATGGACTGTGTGGGGAGGACCAGAAATCTCTCAGGACATCTCATGACATCATGGAGACAACTTGCAAACACCAGACATGCGCCAGGACAAGGGGCAGTCCCATGGCAGGTCATGGAAACGTATTAAGCTATTAACCGGTCTGTAGGACAAACCTGGGTCAATCTTACTGTAAAGTATCCTGATTGGGGGAAAAAAATCACTATAAGCCACACATGTATGTATAAACCATCTGATAGAAGCAATGCCATTTTACTAAATAAACTGAAGGTTAATGAATAACTGTTCTAAACTGTGATAAACTGTCTGAAACATCACATGGTACTGTCAGCTCTTCACTTCCCAACTCTGTAAAGTCAGTCCCACTGATTGCACATGATGAAAGGAACTGAGAAAGGAAATACAGAAAAAGCAGAGTGACAGCCGGTATGGCACCCTCAGGGGCCCGTGTGACTGCTGTTTTGCTCATCTGGATAGTTGTTACAGGTAAGACAGAATTTCAGTCCTTTAAAGTCAAATAAGCAGCCTGGTTAGTCCAATGGTTGTTCATATATTATAAAACCATTAAACTGCAGTGACTCTATGACATTTTCAATGATAATAAACAAAAGACAAATAAATAATTAGAACGTATCAAACTTACCTGAATTTAACTTAAGGGATAACCAGATCCAGAATATGTTTATGCATATGAGATTCCTTAAATTTTTTTTAAAACGAAACATGAAATGTCAAGTGAAGCTAATGAAAAAATAAAGTGGCCTCAAGGATAGGAATAGGATGAAAAGTACCCCTAATTTGGCTGAATTAATTGCCTATATTTACTGTCATTGGGGGTTATAGTGTCTAAAAATGTTTTAAAAGAATAAACTTGCTCTGTGTGTGTGTGTGTGTGTGTGTGTGTGTGTTGGGTGGCACAGTGGTGCAGTGGCTAGTGCTGTTGCCTCACACCTCTGGGATCAGGATTCACATCTCTGCCCAGGTTCCATGTGTGTGGCATGTTCTCCACGTGTTGTCGTGGGGTTTCCTCCGGGTACTCTGGTTTCCCCCCACAGTCCAAAAACATGCTGAGGCTGATTGGAGTTGCCAAATTGCCCGTAGGTGTGAATGGTGTGAGTGTGCCCAGCGATGGGTTGTCACCCCATCCTGGGTTGTTCCCTGCCTTGTGCCCACAGCCTCCGCGATAGGCTCTGGACCCCCTGTGACCCATATGGAATAAGTGGTTATGGAAAATGGATGGATGTGTGTGTATGTATATATATATAGAGAGAGACAGACAGAGGAGACTATGTTCAAAAGTCTTACCAATCTTAATTTAAAAATATTAAACCTGGAAAACTGAATATCAAATATGAGGCTACCTTTATTGCGGTGTAACTAGAATGTCTCTGTAAGACATTCCAAGACTGAAGCAGAATTTTATGAGTTGTGTTTGTTGCTCCATGTTCACATTAGTGTGCTCAGTACCCTGATTATCTTATGTGCATAAGAAATAAACTTGTGAGCAAAATTTTATCTGGTCCAGACTTTCTGCCTTACATAATGTCTGCAAAGGTTGAAAAAGATCTATTAAACTTTTTAAGTTATCACATTAATGAGACCAAATTACTTTTTTTCCCCTATCACTATGCGGTACTGCTTCAATTTTGGATCTGTCTCAACATTTGATCACTTCTAGTTTGTTGTGCATACAATATGTCTGCAAAGTTGGAAAAAGATTCATACAATACTTTTAAAGTAACTTTTTCCATAAGATCAAGTGTCAACTACAGCTGCCTTTTATTTCCTTTGCTGCCATGCAGCACTGCTGCTTCATTTCAGGTGCAGTTTGTCTGAAAATGAAACCAGGTGTTCATCCATATAATGTTTTTGTGAAGTAGTAGTAGTAGCCATCAAATACCTTTTTGACTTATCATATTTACAATGTCAAATGTCATCTGCTTTCACCCTTCCCATTGTTGCCGCTAAGCGGCAATGCTTAAATTTTTGGGCAATCTGTCTGATAATTGACAAAGTTCCAGGTCAACCCCATGCAATGCATCTGCAAAGTTCGAAAAAGTTCACTTTTGAAAATCATTTTTCAGTTATCAACTTGACGGGCCAAGTGTTAAAACTGCCCATTTTTTTCAATAACCATGCAGAACTGCTTCAATTTTGGGGCAACAGTTCGGCAGTCGTACAATGCCTCTGCAAAATTTGAGAACAATCAGTCAAATCGTTTTTGAGTCATCTTAATGGGATCTAGTGTCAAAACTGCCCTTTCTTTTGCTATCACTATGCAGCGCTGCTTCAGGTATGGGGCAATCTGGCTCAAAATTTAATAAGTTTTAGGTCCTCACCCCTATGACGCCTCTCCAAAGTTTAAATAAGATCCATCAAATGGTTTTTGAGTTATTGTCTTACATACAAAAGCAATCGTGGCGGCGCCAAACCGGTGCTAAAACCACATGTATTCCTTGAAGTCCAGAGGAATACAATAAGTGGGACACCAAAACTTACAGCTGTTTCAACCTAAAAAAAGACAAACACATGCTATCAAAATAGTCAACAAATATTTAGGGTAGACATAACTAAAGATCAATCCAAATATTTTTCAAGCACTTATCCAGGACAGCGTTGTGGAGGGCCTGGAAACTATCCCAGGCAGCACAGGACACATGTCTGGGATAAGCCTAGTCTATTTCAGGGCAGCATTCAAAAAGGTGTAAAATTTAATGAAAGTTTAAAATACCTAAATAAAATGCCTATCTATCTATCTATCTATCTATCTATCTATCTATCTATCCATCCATCCATCCATCCATCCATCCATCAAATTAAATGTCATCTAATTTAAGTAAAAGAATGTATTTTAATAGTGATTCCCTTTTTTCCTCTTAGTGTAACAATTTAAAAAACGGTCGTGTGATGAGTCATGCATTTCATGGTCGAAGCAGAAACTCATAATTTCAGATGCTATTGCTATTTCATTGTCAGTGCTAACTGATTTTGCTGAAATGTGCATAATATTGACATTTTTTATGATTACAATGAAACCTTAAAATTAATAGTCTATAGAACAACATAAGTAATAACACATAACAACATCAATAAATGGTAAATATATGGTGGCTTAGTTGTCACCAGTGTAGCTTCACACATTAATGCTTGGAGGTTCAGATTCCCTCTCTGGATCATTAGGTGATTGACGTTTGTGTGTTAAGGCAAAACTGGTTTCTCTAAATTTTCCCTTAAATGGTGTGGTTGTACCCTATGATGGAAGGGAATTTATCAAGGCTATCCACAGTCTTGTGCACCATGATTTGTAAGGTCACTGAAATTCTGTGCTTTATAAGCAGTTATGGATGGTGGATAGTTTAAGACCAGGGGTATCCTCAAAGGGCCAGTGTGCATGCAGGTTTTGGGATAACCTTCAGGTTAGCTGTTAAAACCCAGCTAATCATTCATCTAAATACTAATTTAATTAGGGAATTGGAGCAAAACCCTGCATGCATAGAAGCCCTAACTGGATCAGACTGCCTAAGACTAAAGGAAGCAATAATGACAGTTTGATAGAGAAGAAATTTTATTTCTCATACAGGCCGCAATAAGCTTGAAAAATCCAAACAGAGCTGTAGTTGACAAAGCAGCAGTAAAATGTTGTACTTCAATGAACATAAAGCCATAAAGAATATGGGAAAAAATATGTTGCCAACAGATTTTTGAAATTCTGAGACCAGGCTAGGCAACAGGATTCTAGATGGCTTTTTAAAAAGATTATATATAAAAGATTATATATTAAAAAGGTATATATATCTTCTTAATGAGCTATGCAGTTAGTCATTTAAAAAGAAGGTGACAAATTAAGAAAAAAAAACATTCACAAACTAATGTGTTCATATTTTTTTCAATCAATACAGGAAGGATGCTTGAAATAAGAGGAACAGAGGTCACAAAATCTATTTACAATCACTCAGAACTATTAACACTGACTTATAAAGCAATTAGAAATGAAAATGAAGCAATACAACAAAAAAAAACTGAAAAAAACATAAGTGCAAATGGGGCAACTTTTCAACCAACAAACGCAGCCGAGGATGCGAAAATTACCACTTCTGGAGTCACCCTGACATCTGACGGACCTTCAGTCACCCTGGAATTAACAATGTCTCCAAGTTCTGAAGTAACAAGCTCGGCAGCCTCACCAGAGACCACGTTGGAAGTGACAGCATCCAGTGCTCCAATTATTACATCTGCCCAGACAACCCTCAAGTCCTCAGGAAGCATGGCCACCGAAGAATCAGATATGACAAGCTCCCAAACAGTCAGAACAACTGATGGCACAAGCGTAACACCCTCTTCTATGACAACATACTCCGATGTTCCGGCAACTACAGACTTGGCTACAACCAGCGATGGGATTTCCAAAACTACGCCTGTCAGTGACATGAGTCCAACTCAGTCATCAGAATTGCCCTCAGGAACCACCGAAGCTACTGATCCTACCAGCACAGCTGGACACAGTACAACTGACAGGCTAACAGCAGGTGTGTCCTCAGCATTCACCACTGGGGCAACTTCTCCACCAACAAGCACAGACGAGAATGCGGCAATTACCACCTCTGGAGTCACCCTGACATCTGACGGACCTTCAACCACCATGGAATTTACAATGTCTCCAAGTTCCGATGTGACAAGTTCGACAGCCTCACCAGAGACCATGTCGGGAGTGACAGAATCCACTCCACCAATTATTACATCTGCCCAGACAACCCTCACGTCCTCAGGAAGTATGGCCACCGAAGAATCAGATATGACAAGCTC
>JAAGVU020000002.1:12947480-12957598 GCA_011763525.2 Mormyrus iriodes
TACAACCAGCGATGGGATTTCCAAAACTACGCCTGTCAGTGACATGAGTCCAACTCAGTCATCAGAATTGCCCTCAGCAACCACCGAAGCTACTGATCCTACCAGCACAGCTGAACACAGTACAACTGACAGGCTAACAGCAGGTGTGTCCTCAGCATTCACCACTGGGGCAACTTCTCAACCAGCAAGCACAGCCGTGGATGCAAGAATTACCACCTCTGGAGTCACCGTGACATCTGATGGACCTTCAACCACCATGGAATTTACAATATCTCCAAGTTCTGATGTAACAAGTTTGGCAGCCTCACCAGAGACCATGTCGGGAGTGACAGTATCCACTGCTCCAATTATTACATCTGCCCAGACAACCCTCATGTCCTCAGGAAGCATGTCCACCGAAGTGTCAGATATGACAAGCCCCCAAACAGTCAGAACAACTGATGGCAGAAGCGCCACACCCCCTTTTATGACAACATACTCCGATGTTCCGGAAACCAACATCACATCGTCTACCGCAGCATCATCAACTGGTAGAACTAGTTCAGTGACTACAACAAACCTATCTACCACAGCTGCATCCCCACCTTTTTGTTTGAACAATGGAACCCTATTAAATGGAAAATGTCAATGCTCTTTCAATTATGAAGGACTCCGTTGTGAATTTCTGAAATCGGGCCTCAGTTATGGTAAGTTTGTAAACTTAATTTTTCTTTTCATTTAATTTTCTGTACCTGTGATTCTGCTATAGTAGTGCAGTTACAACAAGGATTGTTCGATGAATTGATTATGTGATTCGATTCATTACTCTGCACAATTCAGTGAGAGTTTCAATTTCCATCTTCTTATGTTGCATTGGGACCTACGGGGTATTTATACAAAATGTTTGTACATTTTTGCCCAAAAGGAAACATCCGTACAAAAACACGATGTGTCTACGAAAAGTAAAAGTCAGATTAAGAAAACTTTGCATAATCTGCGTTACGCATTGTATAAGTTATAAATCCCAAATATTTCAGAAACATTCACATATTTGCACTCTTAATAGGCTGCCCCATTTCCACCCACTAATTACACTGCATTGGTAATGCAAATTAGCCACTTTTATCTATAAACACATACATCCTACATTTGCAATGCTATTTCAGAGAAAATGGAGCCACAACTCAGAAAAAAATAAGGAATTTGTCACAAAGAGAAGTGAAGACTTTACAGTTTTGGATTATCTGTATGATGTTCAAATAGAAATGATTAAAATGTCAGTGGTACTGGTTTTGCAAGTTTAGATACACGTTCAGTTTTTCCCTAAATTTGTACAGTTTATCCACAGTCCCCTAGTACAGTAAAGCTTGGCTAAACATGTGTGAGATGTAGCTGTCTAATAGAAATGAGTGTTGCACTGTTATAGTTTGGGCATAACTGATGGCCGTAACATAGGAGAAGAGGAAAAGACTTTTTTATCAGTTATCTTTGCAGTCTGCTGATTCGCTTGATGACAGATTTGTCTAGGTTGGGTAGACAATGTAAGGGTAGTAAAAATATATCTTTTTCTGAATTTATGCAAATTACTAGGAAATGCAAATGAAACAGTAAAAATATTTTGGTTTGGCATGAGTCACATAAGAAAAAGTAAAAATAATTTTGACTATTTTGACAATGGTTAAATATAAATGATGAAAATGTCAGTTGTACTGGTTTTGTTCAGTTGCTGTAGCACCCCCTATTGATCAACTGGTGCCAAATTTGAGGGATCCTTCCACAGCATGTCAGCGAGTTCAATAAAACCTGTTTCCAGTCTCATATGAAATAGGACAAAATGCAAAGAGGTGGAACCAGCTCTCTATTTTGTTTGATTTCCCATAACATACTGAACTGGCAGGGTAAGAAATATGAACTGTAAGCTTGACAGTTCAGGAGAATATATTGTGATTCCAGTATGAATGTAGGACATTAGGTAGAGTAACTGATGAAAACTGTAACTATGACCACAAAATTTTAGATTAAAATTGCTGGTAAGCCTGGCTGTTCTTCTCTTAACTGAAATGTCTTTGGTGAATGTATGAATGCACTTGTGAGAGAAACTAGGGCAGAATGTTGTCAGTGCAACAGCGTACTTGTGAGTAAATGTTCAAGACAAAGACTGTCATAAATTGGTAAACTTAAAAAATAACCAATTTTAATCTACAGTATGTGTTTTTAAAAACTGTAGATTACAATATTAATAATTGTTAAATCGTTCATTCAACACCATGTGTATTTATGTAGGGATTATGCCTATTATAGCATTTATACTCCCACTGGCCACTTTATTAGGCACACCTGTTCAACTGCTCGTTGAAGTGAATATCTAATCAGCCAATCATATGTCAGCAGCACAACGTATAAAATCATACAGGTATGTCCATCCATTTATGACCACGGTGTATCCAACTTCAAATGGCTACTTCCAGCAGGATAACGTGTCATGTCACATTTCATCTCTCAGACTATCTTCATTACAGTGAGTTCACTGTACTCAAATAGCCCCCACAGTCAATAGCTCTCGATCCAATAAAGCACTTATGGGATGTGGTAAAATGGGAAATTTGTATCATGAAGGTGTAGCCAACAAATCTGCAGCAACTATGTCACATTATCAGGTCAACATGGACCAAAGTCTCTGCGGTGTAGGGTTCCAACCCGGTACTAGCACGGTGGATGCCTATTGAAATAAGTGGCCGGTGAGTGTATTTTCTCCATTCAATTTATCATGATAAACCATGGATGTTTACCAGGTAGGCGGACTAGGATGCCCTTGCTAGGGTGGGCTGAGGATCCTAGAGAAATGGATAATCCAGTTTTGGTTTGGATTGATGATTGTTAAGCCTGTGAAATGGCTGTTTGATATTGATTGGCTGATGGTAGCCACAGTTTTATGATATATGACTGCAGTAGTATATGTCTGTATAGTATATATCAAATCTATAAGTTGCTAACATAATCAGTAAATATGCTATGGGGAACGTACCCTCACTCTGCTTTTATTTTTTATTTTTGCTTTGCAACTTTGCTCCATTCATTTTTGAATGAACAGAAAACATTGCATGTTTTGTTGCAAGTTGCATCATTTATGTGAATTATACAAGTGTTTTTAGTGCAAAGGTTAATATTTTACATATCTTCTTTTCAGCGAATACAAACCATATTATTTTAAGCTATTTTACATGTATTTTGAGAACCATAGTTATCCACAGTTTGCATATATTTAAAGACAAGTTTTTACAGTAGCAATCAAAATTGGAAAACAAGTGACATTTTGTAATTTACAATGTCACTGCTTATCTGAATTTGCAGTTATCCATGAATTGACAAGATGTATTTTATCATATTTCCTCAGTGAAAACTCACTCACATCACAAAATAAAAAGATGAAGCTCCTCAGTGCAAACAGAACCCAGACATGTACTCTTGATTATGGGAGTTTTCTCGTGTTTTTTTGACCCAGTACCAACTGCGGGATTATCGTATTGTTATCATATGAATGGTGCTATTTGCAATTGGGTGGGCGATTACTCGAACCAGTGACTCTTGTTCTTGTTCTCCTTAAAAAGCTCAAAATATATTTAGTTTGTACCTATATATATATGAAAAATAGACCGTTCAAAGTTTCTGGGGGTGTTTTTTAATGTTTCTATGACAAAAACTCACCAAGGGGTTTGGACGGTCTATTGAAATTTCTGTTTGATCCCGCAGGGAGGATTTCCGACCGCAGAGGTTTAAGTTTAAGCAACGGTTTTTAGACAAATGTGTAAAGCAATGACTAATTAGCAATGACTTAAGCAAACTGACTTATTGCACAGGTGGCATCCTATGGCACTACCACACTTGAATTCACTGAGCTCTTCAGAATAACCCATTATTTCACAAATGTTTGTGAACCTGACTGCATGGCTTGGTGCTTGCTTTTATACACCTGTGCCAATGGGTCCGAATGAAACACCTGAGTTCAATTAATAAGCGGTGTGTCCCATTACTTTTTAACATATAGAGTATATATACTACTTACATTGCTGCTGTCATCACAGATCTGTTGCACATTGCACAGTGATGGAATGAAACTGCTTTCCTTCTGTTCACAGAATGCAGTGTGCCATATGTGTTCAGTCAATAGCACTGATGGCACAAAGAAAGCCACACATTGCTGCAATTTACATTGTAATGTTTGCTTGTACATCCACATAAGAGAAACATACACGGTCTTCACAGTCGGTAACTATCAGCCACAGCTTAAGGAATAATGTGCTGGAATGTCCCTGATCTGTCAGTCAGTTCCTGTTGGTATATTTCTTTCACCAAAAATCCAAGTGTTGTTAATACTTAAAGATGGAGAGGAGCAGCATCATTTCGTAATGTGGGTCATTTAATCTACACATCTAACTTAGATTCTACACATATATATTGGTATATATAAAGTAATTCATTTAACATTTTTTCAATATAAAATATCAAAATATAACACAAATGCTGAATGTTAGTTGTAGATATAATAAAAATGTTTCTATATTTATTAATTTGCATTTCACCAAGTGCTAAAACTAACTGTAAATGCAACTTAGATGCCCATTTCTGTCTGAACTATATACATCAATCTTTTTTTGATTCCTCCAAAACATTCAGACAATTTCTCTAGACCATTTGCAAATGTGCAAACTTTTTTAGGGTATGTTTTATTTATGTCGTTCCTTTATAAATTCTGAAATCTTCGTGCAAGTGTGCATATGAATGTTTCGTACATGTGAAGCCTTTATAAATGAGCCCCTTGAAACTTGTTTGTGGCTGCATAGAATACCAGGAATAAGTACATCCTATTTGCAATTCTAGGCTTTCACGAGATAGCTCTTTATTATTCATTACTTTAAAAATTATTTTTACCTAAACATTTATTTTTACCTAACATGTATATTTATACATTTTACCTAACATTTGTATATTGTTAATAATTAACCTCTTTTGAATTTTAAAGTTTTATGTAACACTTTTTTACGTATTAAAAACGCCCACAAAAGCATGCTAATTCCAGATTTGTGTGTATGGTGTGTTTATGGTGTATATGTACATAGAAAAAAACATGTCTCATTTGCTTTTTGCCCCCATATAGATACCTTTGCTATGGCAACTGGGATTACCATCAGAATTAATGAAACATTTAACGAGGCCTTCAAAAATCCAGCGTCACCAGAGTACAAAGAATTTGCAAGAAAATTCACAAGCACTGTAAGAAAAACTTGTTAATTTCTTTTCCAATGAATTAGATAAATTTAGATAAACTCTAGTTGGTATTTAAGTTAAATCTTGTTTTTGGAATAACAGGAATCATTGCATATGGTCTTTAGACTGGAGTTCAAGGGTTTTAAGCCTTTATCCTAATCAAGGTCCCAGGACAGCCTAGGGCTTACCCCAGGACAGCCTAGGGCTTATCCCAGGCAGCACAGGGCTTATCCCAGGACAGCCTAGGGCTTACCCCAGGACAGCCTAGGGCTTATCCCAGGCAGCAGAGGGCTCATCCCAGGCAGCAGAGGGCTTATCCCAGGACAGCCTAGGGCTTATCCCAGGCAGCACAGGGCTTATCCCAGGCAGCACAGGGCTTATCCCAGGACAGCACAGGGCTTATCCCAGGCAGCAGAGGGCTTATCCCAGGACAGCCTAGGGCTTATCCCAGGCAGCACAGGGCTTATCCCAGGACAGCCTAGGGCTTATCCCAGGCAGCACAGGGCTTATCCCAGGACAGCCTAGGGCTTATCCCAGGCAGCACAGGGCTTATCCCAGGCAGCACAGGGCAGAGTGCTAACGTACACAAATATTTACATAATTCTATGAAAAAATAATTTTCAGCATTAAATGAGTATTGCTTTACTCACCCTTTTCCTAAATAAGACTAGACAAAATATAGCATTGAAAAGGTAATGGGAGTGCACTTTTAAACTGCCAATCGGAAGTCTTATTCTGTACAATCTGAGACATACAACAGCAAAATCAATGTACCTAGTAGAATACACGAATCTTCACATTTTAAAATATTAAATACTAAATGAAGCATTATCCATATCTATAAATTATATACCTGGCAAAGCAAAACAATATACTGAAGACGAGGAACGTAATTTAAATATTAAACCTTTTTTCTTGTGTTTTAGATGGAACAAGTATATCGAGCAACAGTGGAAAATTTCATGGCAGTGACTGTTATAAGACTCAGGTAAATAGAGGGTAACAGATAAATGTGATTGGAGACAATATTTATCAGGTGTAAACCTCACAAACAAAATATGTACCTGACAATATCCCAGTACTAGACATTTTTAAATCCTGATCTCTTTATCCTTCTCAATTTTCCTAGGCAAGGCAGTGTGGTAGTGGATCATGAAGTAATGGTAAACATAACAAACAATCAGAATACCACGCAAATTGTGACTCGGATTCCAAAACAGATAACTGCAGCGCTGGCAAAAGCACAAAACTGCACAGAAGGTACTAGAAGCTCCATCTGCATTTATAATAACTGCTTTACTGAAGTGGTTCAGCATGATGTAATTTTTATTTTTATCACATCCATGTGCATATTTGCTGTTGTTGTGGTTGCAGGTTCACCTGGATGTCATGAGCATTACATTATTGGAGACCCCATTGTTGAGCAACCAAAATTTTATGCAGAATGTAAGTTGACTGCAAAGAAACGAGAGAGAAACTAAGAGAGTGGAAAATGCAGGAAAGTGGAGAGACCAAGGACACAATAGTTTTACAGTTTTAATAGTTTGGGAGACAACAATTTTATGATTTTATTTAAAGATTAGAACTACCGCACATACTGCCAGTGATTTGGTTCAGCAAATAGTGTAAGTTGGAATGAGATCAGAGAGGATGCAATCTTACATTTCTCCTTCAATTCCAGTGGTGTGTGATCAGAACATCCCCAAGGAGTTCAGGCGTTACTATATTGCAGTCCAGCGGTCAGAAAAAATCTTTTGCATCTCCCAGTGTGACAGCTTCCACAATAACTCTAAGAACTGCAACAGTGGCATCTGTCGAATCATGAGCACTGGCCCAACCTGCCAGTGAGTTCAAATACCACCTATTTATAATGATGTTTAGAGCACTAGAAAGTTTTCTGGTTTTTTTTTAATTGTTTGCATTAATGTTTGAAAAGCATTGCATTTATTTACTACTAGGACTGCTGATAACTTGATCTGAGGGTCAGATATGTCTTAATATGTAACACCTTAGAACCTAAAGAAGTGTTCTTTTTCACCAGATTACATAGAAACTGCTGCTGTCCATGTGAATGCTTCATGATTTTTTAAATTGGTACCTTAGTTTGTTCCTCTGTCCCCTGCTGCAGATGTTTGGAAGGTTACTGGTACTCTGGGGCTGATTGTTATGGACCCGTCCGAAAGAATGCTGTGTTTGCAGGGGTTGGGACACTAGCTGGTGCCCTGTTGGTCTCTGTTGTAACTGTTGTTGTCTACGTGATCTGCAAAAAGCATCAATCTAAACGGTAAAAAATTATCATAAATTTAAAATGTAGAATGAATTACAAGTAACTGGCTGAGAGAAATGAATTACAAGTAATTCATTCCATACAATGGAGAAAGAATGTGTAATATGCAGTGCATTTTAACCTTTTCTCAATAACCATATTTCTAAATGATAATCCGGCATTTACATGTGAATAACATAACTTGGGGACTGTTACTGTAGCATGAAATATAAATATAAAGAGTCTTCTTCCCCCCATCCTGCCCCACAACTGCACCAGGATGAAGGTCAGTAGCATTGATCACCTGAATCAGTGGCTGGAGGAGGACTTTGAGTGGCCGCCTTCTGCAAGCAATTCTATAGGTATATTGATATACTGACTTTGTTAGAATTTCAAGTTTTATGGGGCCTTGTTTATGTGTGTCTACAGGCTTCACTTGGGGAATGCTTAAAATCACTTTCTCTTTCTCCAGAAAACATCTTTGCCTCTCCAAATGGAGGATATGATGATTTGCAATATGAACAGGAGAGTGATTTCTTGCCTACCTCTTCAAGATCAAGCACTCAATCTCCATATCATGGCCCTCAACAGCGCCTCTCATGCCAAACGCCCGACTCTATTCATTACGACTATCAGTCCTTCTACACAGGAATGGACAGCAGGCCAGAAAGCACATATCAAACTACTTCTAAATGGTCACAGCTCACCCAAAATGGGGACAAACGCATGCAGGTGAGTTCCCGGTACTAGCAAAGACAGAAATCTTACAATAGAACCTGATGTTTACCTGTTGATATATATTTTTGAGTAAGTGTAATTTATTATTAAACATAGTGTATCGACTTTCATTTATTTGCTCATGAAAATTCTGTTTCTTTATACATCAGCTGAGGATCGACCGGCCACAGATCTTCTCCTCATCTGAGATTTAATGAACTCCTCTAGCATCATCTGTTGGACCCACTGTGGACCTCCCAGACAGCAAACAGTCTAAAAGCAGAACAGAAAATCTCCAAAAAAGACTATATAATTAATTACAAGATCTAAGTAAAAAAGTGCATTTGGATCACACATTTGGACAGAGGTTTTTCCCACATGGAGTTGGGAAAGTGCTACTAATCCTTTGAAATGTTTCCCTTTTATATTTAATGTAACAGAACTTAATAGACTATTGTTCCATTTTGGGAGAAATGAGTTAAGTAATGTCAACATATGAAGCACTTTATATTTAAATTGATGAAGTTCTACAGAGTAAAGTAATGGCTTTCATGATTTTGGCTGAGAGAAATGAAGACTGGAGTCGAAGATAGATTTACAGTTTAAAAGAATGTTATGCATATAGTAGTTATTTATGTAAAAGTTTTGAAAAATCTATAAAATGTATACATCGTTCATATATTGTAGACTACACTTTAACTGTTATAACATAGAGGGCAGGATCCCAGTAACCATGAGGTGGGGCTATTGTTTTTATTTTGGAAAGCTAGGTAGTTTTATTGAATTCTACTTTTGGAATATTACGTGTGTGTGAGTATGTGTGTGTGTGTGTGTATATATATATATATATATATACACACACACACACAAATATAAATTGTTCACTATATTTAGTTTAAAAACAGTTCACCAAAATCAAATCAAGTTACAGAGCTTTCTGCTGTCCTTTTTGCAATACATGATTCTGCAACCACAGATATTACTACACATTATGCACATTAACACTTTACCAATATCAAGGTGAATGGAACTCAGACTGAATTACATAAGAATGAATAAATCAAATGTGTCATCATCATGTCCTTGTCCTCCAAATTCAGGAGGCTGTTGCTGTGTGACATTTATCACCACTGTAATCAGCCCAATTAAGCAATTTTTTAAATACAAAACATTATCATAAATGAGGGTTGCAGCAGTTCCTACTACAGTTTAATGAAATTAAAATGTAGGCTACTGCTGAATTAGAACTAGAACTAGAATAGGAACTATGTAATTGATACATGTCTTTCATGTAGAGGTCTATCCTTTCCAATACAACCTCATGAGGAACATCCATGGTTACCTGTACTAAGTGCTGAAATTAACCTGTAGGTCATGTATGTTGAATTCACAATATGAATATGATGAGCAACTTAGCAGTTAGAGGCTTTTTCCATTGTAAAACAGTAAATCTCACTTCATACTTTGCAATTGTTTGAGGGTCATTTGTAGGACTTTTCTATATTACTTTGTTATATTACTAGTTTGTTATATTACTTTGTAACACAAAAATCCCAGCTTGTGTGGCCTCATGTAATCAAGAAAATGAGAATAATGGTACAGTGATCCCTTGCTATATCGCGCTTCGACATCTGCGGCTTCACTATATCGCGGATTTTATATGCAAGCATATCTAAATATATATCGCGGATTTTTTGCTGGTTCGCAGATTTCTGTGGACGATGGGTCTTTTTATTCCTGGTACATGCTTCCTCAGTTGGTTTGCCCTGTTGATTTCACGCGACCGAAATCAGCTGAGAATGTAAACATTACAGGAATGCAAATGGCGCATGACTGCAGTGTTCATATTTTAGAAATATGATACTAATATTAAAGGAATAATCATATTATA
>JAAGVU020000002.1:12967894-12982812 GCA_011763525.2 Mormyrus iriodes
GATGTGATGTCAACTGACATTACTACTATAAGCTCTCAACCAGCCAGCACAACTGAGGGCACAATTGGGACTTCCGGCGTAACCCTCACAACTGAGCTATCTGCCAGCACTGTAGGACTTTCAACGATGACACAAGCTGCCACAAGCTCTGAAACTGTAAGCATGAGTGAGAACGCAACAGTTATGGCATCAAGTACGACTGATGAAGTCACAACAAATTTCCTGACTTCCCATGAAACGCATAGAACTACCAAGCCCACTTTTTCAACTGGAAGTATATCTACAACAATAAAACCTTTGACTACAACACCATTATGTTTTAATGGTGGGACTTTTATAAATGGTGTATGCCATTGCCTTGGAAATTTTGAAGGAAGTCAATGTGAATTGTATAAATCTTTGGTGACAATTGGTAAGTGATCATGATTATATATTGATGTATGTATATATGTATATATATATATATATATATATATAGAGAGAGAGAGAGAGAGACTAATTCAGAAATTTTTAATACACCCAGCTAGTGAAATACAGAAATTTTTCATTTTATCAATACATTCAGAAAATTCGTATAAAAGCCTTATATTGGTTGAAAAAAATCGGACAGCTTTCCAGGTACATAACAGAAGTCTCTATTCATTGCATTGAAAATGTAATAGTTTTATAGGTAACCTTATTCTGGTTAAGTTGATTGAATCTGAAGAATAGCTTGTATGTTACTTTATTATCCATCTTAAAATTACAGATTCCATTGACATGGCAACGGAGGTTACAATAAAAATGAATGGAACATTTCATGAAGAATACAACAATCCACAGTCACTTGAATACAAAGCGTTTGTCCAAAGCTTCACAAATAAGGTATGCTTTTTGACAGAGAATGACTGACTGCTGTGCAGTTTAGCACAGCAACTTCATTGTCTGTTGGTAAAGGGGAAAATCAAGATAAAAGTTGTACCATAGCTGGCTGGTACAGTAGCGCATTGCTGCCACCATGACAAAATAAAATTTGCCCAGTTTCTTGTTATAATGAGACACTTATGTCATTATTAAAAGATAAGTCTCTTGTTATAACAAGAAAAATGTTTGGTGGAGGCTCAGTGGTATACACATGTTTTTGTTATTATAGTACACAGCCTATCCCCAGGTTACGATAGGGTTAAGTTCTGACAAACCTATTGTAAGGCAAAAATCTCATGTAATCTATTGAACAATGAACTGAAAGTGAAAAATATTTACCCATTGTTTATTATAGGCCTGTATTATCTTCATAACACGGACCACTGTAACCCGGGGAGTGTCTGTATAGGTTTGAATGACCATAATTAGATTAGAGTGAACTTTATTTTCAGTGTGCTGAGTACAGGTACAGAGCCAGTGAAATGCAGTTAACATCTAACTAGGTGTAAATTAAATATATATATGACAGTAAATAATAAATTATATATATATATTATAAATATAAGTGTAAAGTACGATTCCGTGTAAAATATACATGAGGTAATGCCTAGCTTAAGGTGCAGACAGGAAGTACAGTGAGAATGATTGATGACAAGATGCAATGATACATGTGCAAAACTGGAGATATACAATGTGCAAAATGAACAGTTGGTACAAGAGGTAGCAGACAGTAAAACAGTGTTCAGTCAAGGTAGAGTATTTGTATCAAGTTGCGTGTGGGTCAGCGAGGTGAGGAATCAACGTTGTGAATTGGATGAAACTTTGTGTGGCTACCTGCCAGATATAAAAGAGTATTCTCACATATGGGAGATATATTATGCCCTATTACCAAGACTTGAAGGCATAAATTTGCATTATAAGGAGAAATATTTTGTTTTAGCTAGATCATTTAGACGCTCATTTTAACCAGATAAATTAGTATTGCGTTATAATGCAAGCCTTTGTCATGATAGTTTTATATCATTATAACAAGAACCATATCTTGCTATAACAAGATAGTTTTCAAGTTTTAACGTTATATTTATCAAATGTTATTTAATCATGCTGGCAGCAGTACATGGCCGTAGGCTGGGGTCTCCTGGACAGGGTATGCAACCAAAATGAAGCATTACCTTAATTTTGTATGGTGTCATTGAGTAAACAATAAATACATCATTGATTTGTTGTTATGCAAAGCAAAACACTTTTAATGCCATGGAAACATTTCAACTTTAACATAAATAAATTACTTCACCTACAAATTGTGAAAACCGTGTGTTTGCAAGAACTTGGTGCCTATATAATAAAGTCCAAGGCAGAGCTGTCACTACAATGTCCTCGTTGGGTGGACATTTGGAATAATCGAGGTGGGACACAACAAAATTGTTACTTTTCCTAAAAATGGTAATTCCCCACAAAAGGAATACAATTACAGAATCCAATTTTTTTGTGTGTGTGTGTGTGTGTGTTTTGGTTTGGATCTTCAGTACGTTACAATAGAGGGTAATGCTTTACATTAACTGCATCTTCATATTGCCTTAATAATGCATTCATAGAACATTCAGTGTGCCTTCATAATGCATTCTAAATGCATTTGAAGAACATTAAAAATCAGCATGTAGGCATAGCTTAACAAATACACCTTATTAAAGCTGGCTTGGTATGTTACGATGTTAAGGTATATTTATTTAGGTTGTTTGAACGGGAAAGTATTATCTCATTCATTGATGTCTATTTAAATGTATTTTGCATAGTACTGAATTTGAAACTCACGCATGCAGCCGAAAAAGGAGGAAAGGTGGGACTTTCTCACCTTCCTTTTCACACAATCACATTTAATGCAATTTTTTCCCACTGTTTGTTAACACTGAATGTGCTCTTGTTTTCTTGCAGATGGAATTAGTGTATCGTGAAAGAGTTGCAAATTACATGAGACTGAATATCTTAAAAATCTGGTGAGGTTAATGGCCTGCATGCAAATGCAGGTTAATGAAACACACAATTCCACATGTGCTACCAGGGCTTACATTTAACCACACTGTACTGGCCAGTTAGTACAGTCTCGATGTTTTTATTCTACTGTCCATTTTCATTCCCCATCACCTGACGAATCCCACAGGAAAGGCAGCATCGTCGTGGACCATGAAGTGGTGGTAAATATAACAAATGGGCCAAATACCACAGCAGCAGTCAATCAGATTCCCGAAGAAATCAAGGAAGCTTTGAACCTTTGCATCACAGGTAGTTTACATAGATCGAACTGAGTGACACATGGAATCCAGCATTGTGAATGATTTCAGTAACAAGACTCCTTCCTTATTTGTGCTGCTTTTCAGGAGAATGTCCAGGGATTGACATTCTTGAGACCCCAACTGTTGTGAAACCAACGTTTTCCCCAGAGTGTAAGTCAATGCAAAAGACCTGCATACAAGCGAACCCACAATTCAGTGAATCTACCAGAAAAGTAACCAAATAATTATACTGTGTCAAAAACTTTGTATATTCTTGACATATCTTCATCCATCCACCCATCCATCTTCCAACTATTTAGGAGCTAAATATTATACCAAGTGGCATAGGAAAAAGCAAAGGTGTAAAGTAACAAAGTACAAATACTTCATTACTGTACTTAGGCAGGTTTTTCCCTCTGGATTTATACTTACAGTATTTTAAGTTGTTGCAACTTTTACTTTCACTTCATGACATTTCCGAGCCATATAATGACTTTTTTTTCTCCGATACAATAAGCATGATCTTAGTTACTCACCCAGTTAAAAAAAGACTATTGCATGCAGTTCACCTGGGGCTGCATGATTCTGGGTAAAATATGAACCACAATTTTTTTGAGCAATATATTTCTTTCTTTGTTGTTTGTTCTTCATTTATTATTATTATTATTATTATTATTATTATTACTGTTGTTGTTGTTGTTATTGTTTGCATTACATATTACATATTCATGAAGATGAAACAAACAATATGTAGAGATGCACGATATATCGGTTGACATACCGAAATTAAAGTGTTCAAAGTTAGCAGCACTTGAGCTGCTACTGAAATAATGTTTTACCACAGTGGAAGACCAGGGTTTTTGTCGGCTCATTTATCACTTATAAGAGACCCAAAAGTACCAGGCTGCAAAGTGTTTAGAATTCATTATTAAAGCTGGCATGTGGATCAACCTTTTGTTTTCCACAGAATCACAAAATTATCCTGTTAATCTGTGCCAGCAAACTCAGGAAGGCTAACCCTAACTGCTGTTTCTGAATTAAAAGAAAATATGAGACTCAGTTTTCCTTCTTGTGCGGCAATGTAACTTACTGTGCTATTTTCAAACCTGTCTTGAATGAATTTTGTAAGTTGTTTGCTTTTTATAAGATGAATATATTTGAAAGTATAATACTATTTAAATAATTACTTTTATTTTTTATTTTTACTTGAATAGTTTTTCTTTTTACTTTTACTTGAGTAGTAATTTACTGGATGACTTTTAGTTTTACTTGACTAACATTTTGGTGTGGTATTATTAGTTTTACTGAAGTATAAAAAGTACTTTTTCCCCCACTTGAACCAAGGCAGGGGTACACCTTAGACAAGGTGCCAATGTTTTCACATAAATATTACTACATTACATAATTTTTCACAATTTATTATAGACCTGTATTATCTTCTTAGATGACCATACAAACAAATACTCATTCTGGTAGAAGAGTGTCTATCTAACTGGGTTAAGAAGATTATAATAATGCACACTACATGTTTGAGGTAATGAATATTCTATTGTAATGTTTCAGACAACTAATTCTTCGGATAAATTGCTTTTATTTTGACAGTTTGATATTTTTAAAATCTAGCATAGCGATCAAGTATACTGTACCGGGTAAATCAGAATTATTTAAGTCCTGTAACACAATCTTTTACATCAAGAGTTTGTTGTGTAAAAATATAAAACCTGTTTCATTGTCTTAAATTACCATGATTCCCTCTGTAGGCTTCAGACCTCAAAGTTTTAGAGCTGATTGCTGCCCCAGTCCAAAAACTGGTTGTTTATGTCAGTTTGCTGTTTGTAATTGCCCACAGTGCATATTTGCCCTGTGGGGGGTTAGTATCCCATCTAGCGTGAGCCCTGCCTCATGCCATGTGCTTTTTTTGGGTAGGTCCTAAGCTCACCCTATCCCCACACTGAATAAGCAGTTATCGAAATCTGAATGGATTGCATTATGGATGTGAGACTGGCGTAGATGACACTGTTTAGGAAGTGATTTTTAGTTGAAGCACAACTTATGACTTTTCTCCTTTAAATTACAGTGGTGTGTGATCAGAACATCCCCAAGCAGTTCAGGAGTTATTACACTGCAGTCATGGACACAGAAAGAATCACCTGTGTCTCTTTATGTGACAGCAGACACAACAACTCTAAGAACTGCAACACAGGCACCTGCCAAATCATGAGCACCGGCCCAACCTGCAAGTAAGTTTTAATGGCACCTATATTCATACTGTGACCAGCAGAAAAAAACTATTATTCCAATAATTGCACTAGTTCAATTTTTAATTCTAAGGACTGCAGCTGTACTGGGTATTTTCTTCAACTAATATAACTGAAGTATGCAAAAATAATGTTCCAAAAGATAAATAATTGTTCAGGATTTCTGAACTGAATTGTTGAAAGCACTTTACTAGATTTTATTTTACCTAGTCATTGACTTCATATAATCATCTAATTTTTGCCATTGACAAATGGAAATTTTCTGGTATCTTTCCCTAACGTCCTTGAAAAGCTTCAACCCGATAACATGCAGCTCTCCAACTTAAGGTTGGGGCTTAATTGGTGGCTCTGTCCTCTGCTGCAGATGTCCAGAAGGTTACTGGTATTCTGGAGCAGACTGTCATAGACCCATCCAGAAGAATGCTGTGTTTTCTGTGATTGGGGTTTTAGTTGTGATGCTTATCATCGTTGTGATGGCTTCCATCATATATCTGGTCTGGAAAGTAAAACAGACTAAAAGGTGAGTGTTTATTTGTAATTAAAAAATCATGCTTTTAAACGTGAAGTGCATATCCTTTCAAATTCTTGACATGATTGAATATGATATTTGAATTTTCAAGATATAACCTAAAAAGTACCCATATTCCAGTTAGTACAGTCCAGAAAGTATTGTATGCAGAATGTGAGGCTTCTGTCCTTACCAGCCAGTACTGTATTTGTCATACAGTGCAATTGGTCAGTTAGAAGGATTGAATTTGCAATGGGAAAAGGGATTGTCCTCTATATGTGCTTATGACAGACAGAGATACTCTAACCAACTTAATCTCCCATTTACCATTTACTGAAAGGGCCGTAAGTTTTTCTGAAATGGCAGACACTATGGGGCACATGTGAAAATTATGTTTTTTTTCTCCATTACTTAACCATACCTGCCCCAGACTGAAGGACATTAAAGATGACCAGGTTACAGAATGGCTAGAGGATGACTTTGATTGGCCTTCTACTCATAAGGGAGAGGGACGGTTGGGACGCTCCAAACTATCCACAACAGGTACTTAAACAGGCATTTAAATTTATTAAGAACTGTTAAATTCTTGCTTTCACAGGCCCCTGAATTTATACTAATATGCGTCTATAGACCACTTGCATTTCTATAAGAGGAACTCTGAGCATAAACCTGAGTCCCTTTCTCTCTCTTTTTCTCCAGAGAACAAGTTTTGCTTCCCTAATGATAGCTTTGATGGTTGCCAGTTAGAAGCACAGCATCATTTCCAAAGCATGTCTTGAGATTCATTGACTGAATCTCCCCTCCATGGGCCCCAACTGCATCTACACCACAAAAGGCCAGAATCTATTCACCAGTCCTACCAACAAACAAATGGCACACAGGAGCACATATCACAAACTTCTCCCAGAGATTCACATTTCAGAATACATATGCAGGTCAGCCTCTATTACCGTAAAGGACAGGAAGAAGCATAAAATATATGAGCGTTAGACGACATCTGAACTAGAGGTGCACTATTCCAAAAGGGTTGAGTTGCTCAATAAGAGGAACAGCTGGAGAATGCTTTCAGGTCTCTATACAGGGAAATAATGTAAGGCTGGGCAAGGAAAGTGTATGAGGTGTATATCTCTATTAAAAGAGAACACATTCTTATTTTTCTGTTTCAGTTTTCTACTCTATCATCGGTTGACATTTAGCCAGTGCCCCTCATTTTCAGACCTGTGTGGATCTTCAGAATCTAGACATCATTGTTTCCCAGTGGACCCTAAACTGATTGGTCCATCTTCAGACAGGCATTAGCTTTATTCATTATATACCATTCACAAGGGATGACGAAATCAGCTTTTCAGTACTATGTAAAGCTTCCTCTTAAATGATTAATCCTTTCAATTAATTACCATATTGCGCACACACGCACACACGCACACATATACACACACACACACATATACACACACACACATACATTAGTGTGTGTGCGCGCGCATGTATATATTGTTATTTATTACAGCAATCATATATGTATTCATAAAATGTAATAAGTCTTTTGTATTATTATATATTATATCATCTTTATTATACAGTATTTCATGATTATTCTCAAGGATAGTTCATGTATTTATTTTTTATGCACCAGTTTGTTTTTACGAGATTTCGCATTTATCCTTAAAACCTAATGTATAATAAAACCTGCCAAACTGTAAGAAAATGAGTATACTGAAAAGCTAATTTTATCAACTCAAAGGCTGAAACAAAAATTAGGATGAGTTAAGAAGGAAATGGCCACACTGACAATTTAAACTTATGATCCGGCTCATGCTCGTGGATATTCCATATATTCCATAATATTAAACAGACAAGACTGGATAAACAATAATTGAAGATTATGTGAGGCCCTGGTTATTTAGAATGTAGTTACTATATTTACACTCACTCCATTCCTTGATTCAATCATTCAAAAATTACATATAAGGGAGTTAAGTTGATTCAAAGCACATACCAGTAAGCTTAGAGCATAAACCCCAAACCATCAATTACCAAAACTCATTTATTGAATCAGTCACTGATTTGAAAAAACTTAAAACAATGCTCACCTAGTTAGATCTAGTCAGAGTCACCTTTTTGCAAAACTCTAAATACATTCTCATTCATCAATTCATCATTCATCATTTTGCACTGTGGTGGAATTTGATGCAAAATGAAAAACACAGGCTACAAAAGTTACACAGGCAGCACACAGATACAGTAATCATCATTTAAACACAATGACTCCAAATTTTTCGCATGTTTCTAAACGTGTAAAGAAGCCAATGAGTGACCATAACAGAGAATAAGTACCAGATGACAGTGCTATGCGAGTTGAATTGCAATGCCAAGGTATGGATGGGCCACAACAGAGCATGCTTCCCCTGTTGCCTAACAAGAGAGAACATTGCCTGTGACGTAGACATTGCCTGTGATGTAGACATTGCCTGTGATGTACTCTGTCCTTATTCAGCCCTGAGACATGATGATGAGGCAGAATGTGTATTCTTCTCTGATTTTAGCTTGGCAGCCAAACAACATTTCAGTGTAATGTGCCTTTCATTTGGATTTTTTTTTTTACTTTGTCCTTTACAGTAACTTTTTTTAGAGTTCTGAATACTGCAGACATTACATATTGCTTTATGTATAGACATATACAAACATTTTTGATAAACAACACTGTTTACTATGGTCTTGTGCAGCTGGTTCCCAATTTTGCAACGCAACATGCAGAAGACTTTATCCATAGTACACGTTTCTCTACAAGCCATGAACAGTTTTGACTGTATTGTATCTAATTTTTTGCTGTACTGTGTAATGACTGCTCAGTAGTGTTTATGTATTGACCGGCTTTGTGTGTGACCGGAAAGCAGTGTTTGGTTTTTGGCAAAGATAAAATAGTTTTGAGTAGATTGCTTGACTTTGCCAAAGGTTTTGTGAACGTAGTTGGCAAATTGGGTTTTGTGTTTACCGTTTTCAGAAAGGGATGAAAGGTTTCAAGAAATGTACTTTAGCAATTCAGAAAAACCGTAACAGAAAACTACAGACAGAGTATATCGACTGTGTTAGAATAAACAGGAGGACCTGGAGGAAACCCAGATAAACCTGTGACAGATGATCTTAAGAGCTTTCAGGAATTATAAGTAAACTTTGAGTAACTTATTTCTTTGTTACTTGGCATATAATATTCCATGTCTTTAATCTTGTTTGTCACCATATAGTATAGAATTTAATGTATTACATTATTTCCTGTTAATTTATTTACTTTAAGAATTTTTCATTTTATTAATATAAAACTTGTACCTATTCTTAGATTTGAATCTGTGTTGCTAAACAGGTCAGAAAACTGACTTTGTCATTTACAAGGGTATAGGATTCCCTTGATATTTAGGGTGAAGTTTACTTCTGTTTAGACTGTATGAATGTCAAGCTTTGAAGGTCTTTCAAAACTTTGGTATGAGTCAAACCAGAATCAAACCATGCTAATAAAATTGTATTTATGGTAAAATGGGGTTTTCCTTTTCCTTTCTAGAGATGAATGTAACTACATGTATAACTACATACTATTAGATTGAGTTGGGCTGTGTGGGCCTAATATAATAACTGAAATAACCTTATTTGATTAAGTCCTAATGATGACTTCCTAACATTTATGGCAGCTGGAATGGTCGTACGAGCATGATACAATAAAATGCTATGACAATAATCTGTCATATGTAAAGTCAATATGATTAGGTTGATAAAACAATTGCTAAACTGATAATTTCATTTCATTTCAGTCAGCATTGACGCAACTGTTACACAGGTAGTATAAAAATTTTAGTCAGACAACTTACAGCTTGTACAATTTTTTGCACATTGTAACTGGAACTTGAAACACATGCACCAAATCCCTAAACCAAGTCTGCACGATTGCAAGCACAATTTCCGCTTTACACTCAGTTTAAAAATTCTCAATCGCATCTTTTCCAAAACCCTACACACAATTCTCTACATTAGGCACAATATTCAAAATGAAAATGTCTTGTGTTCCTTTGGAAAGTAACACAAATCAAATCACGAAGCTTTGTTTACCAACTGGCAACACCCATTCCTCACAGTTGTAAATACCAGTTGCTCAATTGTTCACTTAGAATTCAAAGGTTTAACACTATAAATACATCACAGGTTAATAGTCTTGGTTTGGACAACAATGGAGGCCAATATTGGAGATAGCGAAGAAGAGGAAGAGGACGAGTAAGTGTGAGACTAACCATTACAGATACGATCTGGTCCTCTTTGGGTTATGCTTTAGGGAGGCTGGACAGAGGGACCAGCCTAATCTGAGCTGCTACATGGTAGTATGTATAATGTGGACATTTTAAAATGAGAATAGGCAAGTACACCTGGTCATTATACCATGATGCTGGACCTATAAGGCAGGGAATAACCTAGCATGGGGCACCAACCCACTGCATGGCACACTCACACATGTACACTTAAGAACAATTTGGTAACTCCAGTTCACCTCAGCTTATATTTGGACTTGAAGTAGGGGGGGAAGGGGGGGAGAAACCAGGCTACCTGAAGGAAACCCCACCATGACATGAAGAGAACATGCAAACAGAGCCATGCTGGAAATGTGAACCCGGGTCACAGAGGTATTATATAACAGTGCTACCCACTGCACCCCAAAGAAAAATCATTTGCATAATGTTTTTGCAGACTTACTTGACAACGACCTTCTTGGAGGAAGCAGTCTGCTGTTCACCCCAGAGCCTGAAGAGCACATCGTAAATGTGATCAGAGCAGACAATAGCATTACTTCACGACAACTGCAACAGCACCTCATTACTGACAACATAACATTCACAAATTTCTATTTGGTGAGCTTATTGCACAGCTTGCCTGTCTTCTGAAAAGCCATAACCTATGTATGAAGCAGCTATACAGGGTATCATTTGCATGCAACGTGTAAAGTGCAACACAGTACTGAGTACTTCATTTCTCTTCATATTGTCATACAATATGTTAATGCTTTCTTGCCTGTTTCAAAGAGTGATAAAGCTAAATGTTGCTGCAGTGGCCACGAGTTCCTTTACATTGATGAAGCTGGCTTTAATCTTGCTAAAACATGGTACAAGGGAAGGAACATCATTCCATCATGCCATCTCAAAGTCCCTGGGCAGTGTAGTGACAACATGACAATGGACCGTATGTTCCACCGGCGCATAGCGCGACGCAGTGGTCTTGCTAGTTTCGTACCAGCGCATTGCTCGTTGTAACTGCACGCGCGCACGTTTTTTAAATGAGGCGTGGCTGGGCGCGTTTTTTTATTTTATATTACGTAAAGAACAAGCTGTATCATTAAAAAATATTTCGAGTTCATTATCAGAATTAAGCACGTACTGTAACTGAAATGACATTTGGACTGCGGAAAATGCGTTTCAGATATTCTGATGTCAGTCGGAACATTACAATATAGCCCTCAGAAGGTCGCGGCCTTCTTTGTGGCATGTGTTGCGTAGCATTGGCACGCGTAATGAATGTCTGTTGGACATAAATGAGGAAACATTAGAGGACTTTAGAAGGCGTGATGCTGAACTGCATGTGTCGATGCTAAGAAAGGAGTGTACGCTGGCAGCAGCACGAGCAAGGAGGGATACGTGCACGGAGGGATCCGCTGGCAGAAGAGCTGGATCGTCTGTCGGGAGGGATCTACAGGGGGGTAGGGGCTGAACAGCTGCCCCCCAAAGCTTCCAGTTGCTAAAACTGTAATCATAAAAGGCAATCGCCACTACGTCTGTAAACAGCTCAAATTACTGAAAGAAATAATACAAGGGGAGAAATCTAACTAAATGTAATCTTAGCTCCCGCAAAAACTACAGCGCTGCGCTAAAACGTGTGAGGTGTAGAGAGCTGACAGCGCGAGCCTGCCTGCGTGCGCGTGCAGGGGAGGGGAGCAACTGAGCTGCGCTGAGGCTTAAGGGGAAGTCCGAGCTTCGTTGTTCGAAGTTTAACCAAACACGAATTTAAGTCCAAGTTAAATTAATAATGAATGTAATGTATGCTAAATTAGCAACGTACGGCTTGTATGATAATGGCGATTCAAGAATAAGAGTCCGTTACTGTAATGTTAGCCAAAAGTAAGCTGAGATCGCTCGCTAAACGGAGTTCAAAGACGTAATATCTGGGAGCATTTTAAATTTAATGAGCTAGCTTTCGTTTTAGTAAAGACAAAAAAGAGTTGCAAAATACTGGTATGTTTGAATCCATAACGTTTAAGCATTGGGTTGCCAGTGGGGACTGTAGGGTGTGAGTGCAGCTTTTCACTTGGAAACTGGTAAAAAATCGCCTGCGCTCAGCCATGGCAGGTGACCGTCTGAGGAATCTAGCTGTTCTCAGCACTGGGAACCAGCGTGAAAAAGTACTTAATTTGCATATCTTCGTGAAACGTTTTGCTGCACAGCACTACAACCATCGCCTTAAGTCGCCTTAAAAAATGTGGTCAGAAATGACCAGATGGGTAATGCAGAGCCAGCAACGGCTGCACATTTGACATGAACACTGATCTGTTGTTCCTATTGTCGTTTGAGATAAACTTGGGGAACTGTATATTGCAGTTTTTCTTGATTGCTTTGGCACATTTCATGAAACACCTAATATTCTCAAGACTACAAGAGCATTTCTCAAAACAATTCATGCACATAGCACAACACTATGGTTTGGCTGCAAAAACCTGAAACTTATCCAAAATAATTAACTCATGTCTCAAAAGCAAATAATTCCACCAATGTCAGTGCCACCGAAATGAAAAGTACAGTCAGCATCGTTTTAACCATGAGTCTAAATGTGATATATTGTCAGTATGTCTGTGTGAGTATGCTGCTGAGCTCCACAATTCTGAATGATGGTCGGTTCCCACTTTCTCATTGTCAGTTACTGATCATAGGGAATATACCTGTGTTCATCCTCCTCTCCCATTTGGGTAGCAAAATACTGCATCTGTTAGCGCGTTCAGAAAAATAACACATTATGACTTTAAAATTAACGCAATATGTGAAAAATTTCCCAGCTTTAGTAAAAGTATTGACCAATCGCTCTTCACAACCACACTCTTTACCATGGTCTGTTGCAGCTTTGTTGAGGCAAACACTTGCAATACTCTGGGATAATGGCAGGCCTTATTATTTAGTTAGAGCCCAGTAACACTGATACTAATTTTGCACCATACAAATAAATCAAGGTGAGAAGTTTAAACTAGAAAATGAATCTCTTTCTGCTTAAATATGTGAGCCCTCCCACTCTGCCACTTATTTCCAGTTGCCTTCTGCTGGTAGCAGGCTGAGAGTGTTACACATTATAACTGGGCCTGTTAATTAAACTGTTTTCACACGATCAGATTTAACTTTTTGTGACAAACTCTACACACAAATCCTGTCATGTATCACTGGATGCACCATGTGCTCATTTACAAAGCACTGGTATTTAGTGCCAGTAAGTCATCACGGCTCGAACCCAATTAACACACATTTCCCCAGCTGGAAACACTAAGAGTCAAAATTTTTCACACCAATCAGACAGCTAAAAGGGCCAGGGGTCAGGTCACTTGTTTTAGAACAATAGATTCACGAAGACTTTACGACAGAAGAATTAGAACACAGGAGTGGAGGTGGAAGAGAAAGGGGCAAGGAGACAAATGGATTCTAATGAGATTTGTGCAACTCTACTTGACTATGCGCTTGTCCATGGGATGTCAGCAAGGGAAGTTGGACAAAGAGTATAGCCCAATCTGAGCCACTTCACAATAGGCTCGATAATCCGGACCGTCAGTGAGGAAAATAGATAGGCAGTTTACTTACCGCTCTACTGTAACTTAGCAGTGCTGTACTCTATGCTGGTACAGCACAGACATGTACTGTAGCTGTTCTACTGTACTGTACGCTGTCTGAAATTGCATTGTATTATCGTACCATATCACATGCTGTTCATTTGGGGTTACTGTATACTCCGATTTTTGTAGAATGGATGGTTTTCCGTAACCCCATCAATACATAATTTTTGCAGAATGAGAGATGACCACCTAATGGAGGAAGAAGATGGCTCTTTTCAGAAGAGCCAGAGATGGAAATCATCAATATGATCATACCTAACTATCATTTGCTTGCATGAAATCCAAAGGGGAGCTATTGAGGATCAGGGAATATTTCAAGGCATTGTTGCAGTCACCATCTCAACAACTCACTGCATTCTTTGATATGGTTCAGGATGAAACAGGCCTATCTTTGCAAAAGGAACTCCGGTAGTTATAGACCAGTGCTTGGAATATTTGCAAGTATGGTTTTTCATACTGTGTTAAGTATTTCAGTACACTTATGTATTGCAGCAGTATATACTGTAGTACAGGCTATAGGATGGGCTACTGTTGTGTATTACAGCAATGTGTTTCAGAGTAGTAATTTACGTACTGTTTCATTTGTTTTTGTAGACAATCTTTGAAATTAATGGCAGAGATGTTGATGAGAGCCTAGACCAGCAGGCCCGGAATAAACAAAAATGGAAACAAAATAATTTGTTTAAAGTTTAGAATTGAGTCAGTCGGAAACAACATCATTTCATTTTCAAGTTTAAAATTCTACAACAATGCTTCAGAATGTTAAACACAAGTTTTCTCATGTACACACACACACACCAGTTCACAGCTGCTCTGCACAAAGAAATGCACAAATATGTGGCATGTGTGTCTGCGTGATTGTCATTTAGAAATGAGTGAGTGCAGTGTGGTACTGCTGAACGCTGGAAGTTGCTCAAATGATGGATGGTACTGTAGTAAGAGACCAGGTGAAGTTGAAAAAGTGCAGAATTTTTTTTTATATGAGTGCCAATATATACTGATATCATTTCAAGAGATGTGTCCTAGCAATCAAATACTGTAAAAACCAAAAATAAAGACCAACTGTACATTTTCTATCCCCA
>JAAGVU020000002.1:12986051-13007960 GCA_011763525.2 Mormyrus iriodes
GAATTGTCCAAAATGTCTTGGTATGCTGAAGCATTAAGAGTTCCCTTCACTGGAACTAAGGGGCCTAGCCCAACCCCATAGAATTATCCCACCTCCACCAAACTTTACAGTTGGCACAATGCAGTCAGGCAGGTAACATTCTACTGGCATCTGCCAAACTCAGACTCATCCATCAGACTACCAGACAGAGAAGCATGATTTGTCGCTCCACAGAACACGTTTCCACTGTTCCAGAGTCCAGCATGCTTTAGACCACTCCATCTGACGCTTGGCATTGCACTTGGTGATGTGAGGCCTGCATGCAGCTGCTCGGCCCTGAAAGCCCCTTCCATGAAGCTCCCAGTGCACCGTTTTTGTGCTGGGATTAATGCCATAGGAAGTTTGGAACTCTGCAGTTATTGATTCAACAGAGCGTTGGTGACTTTTACGCACTATGTGCCGCAGCATTCCGCGACCACACTCTGTTACTTTACATGGTCCGCCACTTAGTGGTCGAGGTACTAAACACTGCCCTTTTGCAATAGTACCACTTACGGCTGACCTTGGAATATCTAACAGGGAAGAAATTTCACAAACTGTCTTATTGCAAAAGTGGCATCTTATGACAGTACGACGCTTGAATTCACTGAGCTCTTCAGAACAACCCATTCTTTCACAAATGTTTGTAAACCTGACAGTATGGCTAGGTGCTTAATTTTACATTCCTGTGGCAATGGGTCTGAATGGAACACCTGAATTCAGTAACTGAGAGGTGCGTCCCAATACTTCTGTCCGTACAGTGTATATTCCAGTGAAAGTTAAGTAATTTTGTTCTGTTATTTATACACAGTTTAAAGGATGGTATAAAAGATAGCACAATTTGTAATTGCTATCAGCACTAGGACCACAAAAATTGCACTGCACTACATTAGAGCCCAGCAACAGATATTCAGTCTCCTCCACAGTATTTGTGCACATATAACATTGCCACTAGGGCTGGACGATTCTGGCTAAAATGTGAATCACGATTTTTCTCCATGTGAGTTCAGATAATCTCTCAAATGATTCTCCTTCTTTCAGCAAAAACATTTATTGCACTACAGTAAAAAAAAAAGTGTTCGACAACGACTTTAAACAATACAAAGCATACACAGCACTTGAAAGTTTCTTTTAACAAAAAATGGTATTTTCCTTATTTTAGACCCTGCTAAACTTAATAGAACTTTAATACATAAAAATAATTTTTAAAAGTTTGCAAGTATAGTGTATTAAGATATTTTTGTGATCTTTCCTTTTTTCTTTTTTAAAGCAAACTCTTCCAACAACTGCCCCCACTGCCTTCTGGAGAAAAGAAGAGAAAGACCTTGGGGAGCTTTTTTAAATCGGCACAGGGCAGTGTGGCAGCAGCACCATCTGATGCTTCTTCTAAAGAGTGTGATGCTGACATAGAGCTAGGCTCATACCTATTCACAGGAAACATTGACAGTGAAGATGACCCCTTAGTCTAGTGGAAAGAACACAAGGGCCAATATCCAAGACTGTCTGTCTTGGCCAGGAAATACCTATGTATCACTGCAACAAGTTCCCTCTCAGAAAGGGTTTCCAGCACAGGAGGGAACATTGTATTATGCTTGTTTTCCTCTCTTAAGCCTCAAAATGTTGATAAGCTAGTGTTCTTGGCCAAAAATCTTTAAGTGCTGTAGTTGACTGACTGCCCAAAAACACAGGTTCTATATGGTTATCATTTTTTAAAATTATTTTAATGAACACCAATGTTTGCTTTTCTTCGGTATCAGTAGGGTTTTATGCCAGATGGGAAAAAAATGCACTAAAAAGCGCATTACCGCCACCAAGTGGGTTGAGTGTGAATCACCATAAATTAAAAATGAGATTGCATACATGTGGGAATCAAGATTGTGAATCAACGTTCGATTAATCGCGCAGCTCTAATTGCCATATTAATAATGAACACATTTTCATATTGAAATCATCTTTAATATTCAGAAAAAATAAAAAAAACAAAAACGCCTCCACAACCAAGTACTGTGAATTCTATACTTGACGAATGCAATACTCAATTCGTCTGACATAGCCATCTGGCTGGCATGTTTGCTAACAATCCATGAAAACTGGAGCTATGAGCCATCTTCCACAAGTGGAGCTGCAGACCGTGCCAGTAGCTTAAGAGGAATCATGAAGGGGTTCAGAGGGCAGAGCCCTGCAGTTGCCCAGCTGGCCTTGTCTGTGCAAGGGCTTGGAGGTGATGTAGGGGCGCTTTGTGTAGCCTCTGTCTGGATCTGCACCGCCATGGTGCTAACATTAACCAAATCATCTCCTTGTTGCCCTGGGCTTCCTTTTGCGGCTCCATCTTGCTTCTGATTGGCTTTATCTACAGAGTTCTTCAATGAATGGCCAACATCTCCATCCTCATGGAAACAGGAGGTCCCATTGCCAACCAACTTAGAGACTGAGGTATTTGAAGATCCTGACACATTGGTTTGTCCGTGTTCCTGATTGGTAGAACTGTCCTCTGTTTGCATGTCTCTCTCTGAAGGGGGCCCGTGAACAACAGATCGACTGACTGGATCAGAGTCCTGTCTGCCACAGGGATATGGCTCCTCTGCAGTTGCATTGAGCCGTGCATGTATCTGGCACAGGTGATGCTGCAGTTCCTGGCAGTCAAGCAGAGGGAGCTCTTCTGACAAGGACAACAGTAGGTCTAACACCACTCCACTCTCTGGAAACATGAAAAGCAAAACAACTTTGACTCTACAGTTAAGCAAGTTCCTATAACCAAAATTTTAAAGCATAGAAATAAAACAAAGTTGAAAGTAAACATGTATAGTACTGTGCACAATGTTTAAAGCTGTGCATCTGTGCAGTAAATGTATATTTTCTCAGAAAAAAAAAACAGTTTAACATTATAAAATATGCAAATGAATGAGCAATTTGAGCAAATTACTCAAATCTTGTGGAATGATTAGAAGAACACCGTTTCAATTCCCAAACCTCTCCTCAGGGACATGATAAATTTTGCCATCTACTCACTTAACTAACTAACTTAATTAGTTAAACAATTTGATGAGGTACCGATTAACCAAACGTTATGCTAGTGATCGAGTGAACAAATGCTTTAGTATACTGGATGGTTACTACAAATACTGTGGTGTTTAGGAGAGGTTTTTGACAGACATAAAAGCATTATTTTACACCAACATAAACAATTTAAACAACTTCCTTTAGCTGCCTAAGTCTTTTGCACAGTACTGTATATTATAGACAGTACATGTACATACAAATAAAATAAAATAAAAAAACCCAAAGCATACAGTCCACTCACCCATAGCAGTGAGAGTGGGCTCTTTCGTCTTCTTGCTGAGTGCATTTAGAAAACGATAAATGTTTTCAAAATTTACAGTTTGTTCTGACTTGCTCAAATGGCTCTGGAATGCCTGCTGAGCTGGTACTGGGTGCTGATCGTTGGAGGTTGAGCACGGCCCCCCTTGAGTGGGGCTCTTAAGGCCTGGGCTGACTGCCTGTTGAAGGGACAGAGCAGGTCGAGATGCGAAATGTGGTAAGGTTGTTTATACTTGAACTGTCTGAGGCTGGCTAAAATAGGCTTGGGAAAAGAGCCAGAGGTATGGGTGCTGACAACATCTTATACCTTTGGGGAAGCAGGTTGGGACAAAGATTTCCGGGGAATGGTGCGCAGACCAGAACTTGTGCGGCCAGAGGAGTCGAAGGAGCAAGGAGGTAAGGAATGTAAGAGGCTGCAAGGCTCAGTGGCTCCAATCAACAGCATCTAGAAAAGAGGAACCATACACAGGGAACCTGAACTCCGAAGTCTCCATCAGGATCCTGAACTCTGACATGGCAACAAACATCTGAACCTAAAACTCAGGAGCAGGCTAGCTTTTCATTTCACTGCATGTTGTATCTGTATAACAGTGTGTGTGATGAATAAACTCTTGAATCTCAGGGGTTATACAATGAAACTGAAACTGGTTTTCGACCCCAACAATTTATTAGTATGGTGTAGGGCCTCCTGTTGCAGCCTGCACAACATCAATTAATCTTGGGAATGACAGATATAAGTCCTGCACAGTGGCCAGAAGGATTTTGAACCATTCCTCTTGCAGAACAGTGGCCAGGTCATCATGCTGGTGGAGGAAAACGTTTCCTGACTTGCACCTCCAAAGCACTGAAAAGTGGCTCAATAATATTCAGATCAGGCCATGGGAGATGTTCAGCTTCACTTTCATGTCCATCAAACCACTCAGTCACCAGTCTTGCTGTGTGTCTTGGTGCATTATCATCCTGATATGCGGTACCACCTTCAGGGTTTAAACCACTGGGTGAACATGGTCCTCCAGAATGGTTTGGTAGTACTTGGCAGTGAAGCGCCACTCTAGAACAACTAGTGGGCCAAGCGAATGTCATGATATTGTAGCCCAAACAATCACTGATCCACTCCAGTGCTGCACTCTAGGTACACAACAGTCTGGGTTGTAAGCCTCTTTGGGGCTTCTCCACACCCACTCCTGGATGTGGGAAAGACAGTGAAGGTGGACTCATCAGAGAACAATACACGTTTCACTTTGTCCACAGCCCAAGATTCAAGCTGCTGGCACCACTGGAACCAACACTTGGCATTGGCACCAGTGACCAAAGGTTTGGCTATAGCAGCCCGACCATGAATATTGACCCTTAGAGCCCCCGAAGAACAGTTTTGGTGGAAACAGGAGATTCGAAATGCGCATTAAACTTGGCAGTGAGTTGGCCAGCTGTGGTTTTATGTTTTTTGGAAACAATCCAGGCTAGTACCTGGACATCTCTTTCAGACAGCTTCCTCTTGCATTCACAGTTACTCCTATTGGAGGTGGTCTTTCATTTTGGTATGCCAACATTACTTTGGATACTGTGGCTGTCTATACACCACAAAGAACTGATGTCCTGGTCACAGATGCGCCAGCGAGACGCACACCAACTATTTGTCCTCTTTTGAATTCTGTTATGTCTCCCATAATAATGTGTTCAACCTTCACACTCAGCTCTTACTGATGGAATGTGCAATCAGTGAAGACTGGCCACCAGGCTGAGCATATAAAGGCATGAAACCTCAAAAACTATAATGGCCAGTGTTTCAAGTTTCACTGTCCAACCCCTGTATGTACAGCACATATCTCTGAAACCCTGAAGTCACTAAACCAGTGTTTCAAAATGGCTAATATTGTAAGACTACATGTGCTAGTGCAATGTGGGAGTAATATATATGTATATATATATGTATGTTTGTATATAATATATGATCAAAGATGTTTTCACTCTAATTCTGAGTCAACAGGAAGGATTCAAATGTTCAGTAAGACAATGCTTGAGCTCCTGTCAGGGCTAATTATCAGCCATAAAGTTGAGCCAATGATTATGACTGCTTGACACTTATATGGTAGGCTGCCATGAGAAATAGTTCTGATTTCCTGAGTATTCAATAAGAACATTTTAAACTTGACTGTCAAAGTAGTACAAAAAGCGACTTGAACTTTTCACTCAATTCCAGCCTTCTTTTTTTCAGTTACTTTTTTTTAATACAGCGCATTTTCCCCCCTCTTCATTGTTTTCTGCCTTTAGTGTAGAACTTGCATCAAGTTCTGGTCTAAAGTCTGCCAGTAAATTGTGTAATTTTCCATTCTGCCATTGACAACTCTGCCTCCTCTCTTTCACTTCATTGGATTCTTGTTCCCAAATCTGTTTACTCATAATTATCTATTGTGTATTTTACTTCTTCCGTTCTAAATTCTAGATTCTGTAGAATTTATCCTCATTTTGAAAATGGACTGGGGTAACTTCAACCCCAAAAATAACACAGGGGTTATACTGGGTGGGAAAAAAAAATCCTTCAATGACGATGTGTTTGACATCACCCCCATAAATCCCCACAGACCTGAGAGAAAGCAGAAGAGATGGTCTCTTCCATTGAGCCAGCCATATCCTGTGCAAGCTTCTCCCACAACTGTACAGGTACCCGGGCCAACCGCTCCTCCTGTAGCTGGCGTCGAACATAGGTGGCCACTATCTTCCCGACACGGTTCTTCAAGTGTTGCAGGAAGCTGGTGATCTGAACCCACAACATATAAAGCAGACTGACATAACTGTTGCCCATAATATGCCTCTACTCATTTATAAAGCTAGGAATATTATTATTTCTTAAAAAATTTACAACAACCTTTCCATCAGCAGTACATTTGTATGCTAACTTTTTTTGGCTGAGAAAAGGCAGACACGGATCTAAGGAAGATCAATAATAAATTCGTGGAAACTTAAATTATTTGGGAACACAGAGTCCATGTATCTCTGGCGGGGTAACAGACCAGGTATATTAAACTGAGCGCAAAACCAAAGCGATAACTCCTTTATATTTTTCTCATTTACCTCTATTGCAGACCGCTTGGGAAGTTTCTCCTTCAAGATATTCATGTCTAATTCAGGCTTGCAGGACTGCTTTCTAAGTTCAACCATCATCCGACGCCTCTCAGCCGGACTCCATCCACACCAGTCACCCCGAGCTTTGAGGCGCTCAGGCTGCTGCCGCAGAAAACGCTGCGGTACTGCTCGCCGACGGGAAGGCGGCTTCATTGCTGGAGACCCCGATCAGGGATGACAGAGAACTGCAACCGAAGATAAACCTTAGTAATGGTTCATAGTTAAGTCGAATCAGACGTTTGTCCATTTATTCACATGTGCAAAACTGGGTTGATACACCTTCGACCTAATATTTATTTCGTCGCAAAATAAGTGGAAAATGAGCATGACGCAAAATATAGGCTAGATTTAAACACACTTAGGTCGTTAATCCCAGTGGCATTACCGTACTTAGAACGCAAAGTATATATCAAGTTAGTTAAATTAGTTACAGGTTTGTGCACATATGCCATACATTTCAACTTCAAATAATTCCGTAGCTAGCTAGGCAGATTAGCCAACACCATTTTCGCCCAGTTTCTTTATCCTGGTTAGTGGTTGTTTTACTTATCATAATAATTTTACAATACAAATGTTATATCCATCCAGGATGGGTACAACATTTGTACACAACACTTGACATGTTTCAGAAACAGACGCAACTACCTGGTACAGCGGAGTACAATCCAGCAAAACAGACACTTCAGCACAACACTGAAATATAAACGAATTTATGTCTCAAAACAGAACACATCTACGACAAACATCAACCAAGCTACCCTACCACCTCCACAACCCCCACACCAGACGTCACCAGACATCTACCAATTATGAATAATGTACGGATAACCAGACGTCCAAAAAGATCAAAACATATACGAATCGCGATTTTAATTGTTGTCGGCCTGACGCAAAATTTGCAGCTCTGCTTCGGTACCAAGAATAAATTTAAAGTTGCAGTGTTATGCATTAACAATCATTCGTAGAGCAGGAAATTATTTTCGTGGTTTTAAAAAAAAAAACTAAACTAAAAACAGCTGGCAGCGGTGGGATTCGAACCCACGCCCCCGAAGAGACTGGAGCCTTAATCCAGCGCCTTAGACCGCTCGGCCACGCTACCGGTACTAGTCCCAAATTTTCCGCTAACCTTACAAAACTGCGACTTAATTAAACTACCAAAGCGGAAAAATACATTATGGAGAGTGGCCTATCCAAATCCTATGGCTTCTTCATAAAATTCGCCCAGTTTACGCTGCTACGTGTCACCTCATATAGAAACACCTCTTCAGAAGTGAAAACTGTATTTTAAGAGTATAAATTTATTTCACATTCTTCTGATTCGGCAGGAATCACAATCTCGAAGTTAATATAGAACAGCAAAAGTGACGACAACGAACGATATAACGGTTTAAGGTGTGATAGAACATGATTTAATAGAAATAAGCATTACCACTTTTTGAGAACTCGGATGGGCAATTGCTAATAGACAAACTATTCTTTAAATCATCAGATTGTCTAGCACTCCAAGTAAGGACACTAATGGTGAAGCACGAACAAATTCGTGTTTTAATAAAACTACGGTTTACAATATTATTAAGTGCCATCAAAGTCATTTGAAATCCTGACAACCAAACATCCTCTGGAATTACTTCTGATTCTTGAAGCTTCCCAACAGGATCATCATTTCTGTCACCCATCTTTGTCTTTTACCTTAAACTCGTCCACGCATTACGCTCTTCTCCAACGCAATGCGTTCAAATAAGATCACTTTAGTCTGGTTATTTCTGCTTCAAATTCCGAATTTGGTTAAGAGACCGCGGTCAATTCAAACGTAAGAGCAGCACCTAAACAATAAAATGCTAACCGACCTCTGTCGTTTGCCGCATTACAGAAACAGGGTCCTAGACACCTCCGCTTTGCCACGCAGCTTTTGAAGCAAGACATCATATTATTTTCGTCGTTATTATTATTACTAATGCTAACAGCTTGGTGACATAATTCAATACACTATTCGGCAGTGGTGATCAATAAGCTAACAAAATACACGAAGAAAAAGATTCAAAAACTGCATTTACAGTAAGTTTTAATTCCCAGTTGCCATTTGAGCTTACACTTTGTGCATCTGCAAATTGCTGTAATGTAATTATTGCTATATCAAAAACCAACAGCTTTAATAACAAACCATGAAGCACTAAACACTTGTTTTAAGTACCAGACCCAGGCTTTTGGACTGTTATAACTTAATGCAGATTTAAGAAATACATGTCAGCATCGTCATTAAAAAAATCAGTTGGAATTAGTTTACAAGATATTGTACTATCCAGGAAAACACCAATAGCCATGGTAAAAGAACCCCCTGTACATTTTCCTTCATTTCTCAAAGAGCACACTGGAGGAAAAAAGACCCAAAAAGGGCGAGATGCAATTTTCTTACAATGCCATAAAGATATATGTCCATTTATGATTAGAACATTGTATGCAAACAAAATTTACATAAAACATTATGGTAAATGTATAGAATCTGACAGTCTATGAAAAACATACAATTAAAAACAACCTAAACGTCACAACTTGCACTACTTCAACTTCAACAATCACTCCAACATGTCAGAACTATGCAGTAAAAATGATGTAATCTGGCAGCCATTTTGTCAATCTCTAGTCTCTGCATCACTGAGAATGACTCTTCCAAAGAGTCTGTTCTGGCCATGTTAATTCCATGACTTGTCCTTCATGAACGGGAGAGCAGCCAGTGTCCCAGCCTGCTGGGTCGTTGAGAGGCAGTAAGTTGGTGTTGTGACAAACGGAGCGACAGGAATTCTTAGGAATCAGTAACAACCATCCTTCCATGACTCGTCAGCGACAGGTCTGCATGATTTGGTCAACCCTAGAGACCTGTGAATTAAAAGGAATAATTTGGTTGTCATTGGATACAACACTGATAAAAACGTTTCCTTTTTTTCTTATCTAAAAAAAAAATCACACATTTACCTTTTATGTTAAATACTATCATGAAATATCTACATCTTATACCAGTCACAACATTAAAATTCCAGCATGACCTCATTCATTGAACTACGATTTTGATATGAAGAAACTCCCATACCTGAACATTTAGGAAAATAGTTCTCTTAAGAATTGCATAACCTGGACTTAAAGAGTTGAAAAAACATTTGGCTGACAATGAACCTAAATGTTCTGCTTTATAATTTGTAGTTTGTATAAAACTAGCCTTCTGAATGGCCTGTAGGGCTGATCTCTGACCTTCTCTGGCATACTCTACCTCCTGGTAGGCTGGGTGAGTCTTCCTCGAGGTGCAGCTGAAGGCCCTCCCAGTGAACTACGTGCCCGGCCTGGTGCACTTTTATTTGTCACGGCAGTAAGCCGAGCAGCTGACGAAGCCCCACCATTGGAAGGGCCTGGTGACTGGCCCCTGTGCACGCCGCCCGAGGGTCCCTCCTGAGCCACGGTGTGACCCCTCTGTGGTTGCCGCACTCCAGTCATGGAGCCTACTGGGCTCAAAGCTTTCACAGGGGTGCGGAGAGACAGGGGAGACTGACCGTTGCTACGTAGCCTTGTGGAAGACACACCTGGGGAGGAAGTCATAGATTTACAGTGGTTAGCCAAAAAAGTATAAAACCAGGAATTAGTAGGATTGTATGAAACAGGGCAAGTGACATGAATGCAGGACTAAAATAATGTGTTTAGATATTTTCCTTTTTCCAGCTGCAAAACCACAGGTATAAGTAAATGTATATAAAATTTCAACTGACTTACATTTCATTTTGTACAAGAGAAATTTATTTTAATAATCTGTTTCATACAGGGGCCCTTAGAGGGCAGTACAGTACAGCATAAATCACTGCCACATCAGCAGTAATTTTGATGTAGGCACCTGTTATTGCAGTTTGGTATTGCACTGCACATTGTATTGTATTGCAGACCAAAACTTCAGATAATTAATTTATAAGAACCCATATTCCCCCATGGCACAAATCCACTTGCCACAATAATTATAGGTATACACCCTCTTTCTTTGTTGTACTTTCTGTTCCAGTAGACCTTTATGTGAATCTTTAAATGTTTAAAAAAGATGGCTCAGGTCGGATGGGTATGAAAGAGATCAACGAGAGCCACACAGTGTTTGAGGAAAAAGGATGATGTCAATGGTTTTCGTTTTTTCTGATTTAGAAGTACTGTAGCTGGATTCAACTGACTGAATGTTTCTGGCATGTGCAACAACTAACCCTGCTGTTTCTACTTTATATTCATACTGTCCATATGCCTTGCATTCTAGGCTAGTTTATATTTAATATTTACATCCCATTCATGTGTATTGTATTACCTATTGCATAACTACTTATTTTGCCATTATGGTAAGACAGAATTTTCTTTGAATGAAAATTATGTCTATATCACCACTACTCAACCAATTTCTATTATAGTTAAAAGACGGAACATATTTCTGTAGCAAAAGGTGTTATTATACAGTATTGTTAATACTAATGTTCTTGGTATTATGCGACCTATTAGAAGTGCTGTGTCGCACTGGAGTGTTACACAGTACTCCAGTGTTTGTCTTTCGGTATTTGCAGAAACACACCCACCTATACTTTTTCCTAAACACAGGTGTATGTACTCATTAAGTGGCTACAATATGAATTCAGTTTCGGAGGTCAACTGGTACTCTAGAAACTTTTTTTTTTTCCTTTTTAAATTTGATGACCCACGGTGTTCACACCCATCACTGAATCCTCAATTACAGATCCAGTCTGTCTGGTTCACTCTTCAGGAGTCAAAGTTTTTCACGAATAAAATTATGTTCAATGAAAACTTGGTGCAATGCAAGTTCAGAAGTTAATTAAGTGGTACCGTTGAAAGGAGCCATTTAAAAATTGCATGTGAGTTTTCCTCATTTAGACTGAATATTTCTTCAGTCTCGTGACCAAAAATTACATGGTAACCACAATTTAATGTTTAACCAGAGGAATTAATATTCATAAAAGACCTATATTCCTCAGACTATTGAGTGTAATGTTTTGCTTATGGCATTATTACTGAAATTCTAATAACTGTTCCAAGAGTGGTACAGACCAATACTGCAGGAGCAAGAAAAGAGCATAGTACAGACCTGCATAAGAGGGGAATGAAAGAAGTGTTCAGCTCTGAAGTACAGACCTATACTGGAGGAGTGAGGCAGGCGGGACATCCGGCTGCCTGGACTCTGCAGGTTGGCTTCCATGCTACGGCTATTCCTCACTGCCTCAAGAGAGCGGAGGCTGGTCCGTGGTGCCAGGTTGGGCATGCTGTGCCTTAACTCATCTGTAACCACAGACAGCAAGGCCTCGATGACAGAGGAGTCCCAAGCCCGACGGAGAATCACACTACGTCCATAATTCATTGCAAATAAACAATTTTAACATGTTTTGGCTACACCAACCAAAAATAAAATGAAAATGTTCTATATTTAAACAAAAGTAAGACTGAACAAATATTAAAAACTGATGAAATTCCAAAATGAGCAGTGGACCAGGAACACTGTGTGATCAGCTGGATGCCTGCCTAAAATAGGCTTGGGCGGTATCTATTATTTCATACTATCAATCATACCTTTTAGACATTTCACCCTGGTGCACAGCATATCACGGTGTTAAAAAAAGAAAAAAAAAAAACGAAGCCATGTCGGCTACTGTAAACTCTGGAATCAGGAAGCGCCTAAACGGGCTCATCAGTGTGGAAGAAAATGAGGAGCAAGTCCATGTTAAAAATAACACCCATCATTTATCGACACCATCGTCACTGCCTGATTTATGGCTGCATGTGCGCTCATCATTGTTCATTTCATGTATGCCGCACGTGTTCCAAAAGTTTGCAGCTCATTCATGCCAGATTTTGTTTTTGTGGCATTAACTTGTGCCTTATTATTTGACTTAAGTGAGGCTCCAGTCACTGCTAATGCTGGGCACTACATAGCATGATTACAGCGTCTCCATATCAATTTCATGGAAAGAGGTGTGTCTGTATACTTTTCGGCATTAAAAAGTAATACCTTTGTGGTTTTTTTAATGCTGGGGTATACTGTAATACTGTCATACTGACCAAACTTAATTAAGAGTACAGGGTGGTGCTGGGGAGCCCCGCACATACCCTCGTTCTGGGCAAAGGTGAGAAGCTCGGAGCCGGGGCCCTGCAAGGAACGTCGAGGGGTGCGGGTACGCTGGGCACTCAGGCGGCTATACTCCGCCAGGGCGTTGGGGGACTGGCAGCGGGGTGAGCTCAGCGGGGAGGGGGAGTAGCGATGCAGGCGTTGGGGCAGGGAGAAGCAGCCATCTTCCTCATCTTCCAGGCTGTAGGAATCAAACTCCTGGTCGCTGTATGTGCCTCGGCGCAAGGACTGCAAGGAAGCACTGGAGCTACGGCGTGACACTGAGGCAGAGCTGGAGGCGTAATCCTGCCTGAGGCCTGTGTATGTGCACACACACACACACACACACACAGAAACAGGTACACAGTGTTTGCCAAGGAGACTATTAACGTGAGCTCCCTGAGAACACTAAGGGAGCTAAAACTGTCTGTTGAATGAACATTCATGAAAATAATCACATTTCTACTTTTTATATCTGTTTGTTACAAACCGGAGTGTTTTACATTCCTATGTAATTTGCATAAATACTGCAGAACGCAAGATGAAACTGCAGTTGAAAGCATTTGTATTATATGACTGTTTTATGCTTTCAAATATTAGAACGTAGCACTGTGCTACTGCAGGGCAAGAGGGCTTGTCACAATAAGTCACTGGACCGAATCAGTCAGGCAGCTACACTCACTTTCTTCCTGCAGCCGAGCCATAATCTGAACATCAGTCAGGTCCTGCAACTTGTACCCCATGGAGATAGAGTCGTCAGAGGTGCTCAACTCACTGTCTATAGAAGACTGTGAGCTTAAGGCGGAGTGCATGCCCATATAACCTGAGAACAAAGGGAAGAAAGCATACCACCTTAAACGATTTGCCACTGTACACCGAGACCACCCATGCTGAAGGATATATTAAAATATCCAGTTTCTGATGTATGTGGAATGCACCTATATGCAGATGCTACGCGCACAACTGCAATACGATCTTCCTACTTCAAACCGCAGTCGATCTTTTTCTCTGAAAGTGGACATTGCATCACATACACAATGCCAGCTCAGTGGTATGCTGAAGGAAGTACAGAAGTAACACAAAAGTACTTTACACAGGCTTTTCAATAAAAGGTGAAGTTAAACAGAGGATTAACAGAACATTTAAATTCTGAATTTCAAAATTCACTTTTAAAATCAGCTGGTATCCTATCTTAGTGTTCATTTTATACCTGAAGTCTGCTGCAAAGCAGTCTGTAAAATACTAATATCTATAGCAAGTCTTATCATAAGCAGTCAAAGCAATTAGGGGTATACAGTAAGTGCCCAAGATACAAGCCAGTTGCGTTCCAAGAGCCGATTCGCAAGCCAACAAAGTTACCCTAGGCATCCAGCTGATGACGCTTGTCAAAGACATTGGCACAGCACTTGTTATATGTTCCATTATCTTATACTTGTTCTTTAAAATCATGCTGATTGTGGATTTGTTCATATTATATGCACAAGTGATATCAACCATCTTTTCGCCACGTTTGTAACATTCAACTTTATTATTTCCACTATCGTTTTCACTGTTATGGCCTGGCGCTTCTTAGCACTACCAGCTATATCTCCACTTGTTTTACGTTTAATTCCGGACATTTTGGGTTTAAAATATCGCTGAAAATTCAGCACAAATACACAGTCAATAAAGAACACTTGACTAAGTGACTAAGCATATATAAAATAACAGCGTGGGTTCTGAGCACTGCCAAGCGACAGAGATAGGAACTAACTTATGCACAGCTGTGAAATTTGAAATTGTGTAATTATTTAAACAATTTTTTATTTATTGGAGATGCACATTCACATCTTCGAAAGTGTGCATCTTGAAGTTTCGTATGTAGAGGATTTTCTGTACAATGCTCATGCAGAGAGGTTAATTAATAAGAGGCCTGATTTGTCTGACATGCCATGCACAGACCTAGCTGCCAAACTTAACGTCCTGTATTAGTGTTAGCCATTTTAAATATTCTGCACATAAAGTCAGAAAAGTAAAAATATGAGAACGCATTCCATGCATATTCTGCATTGCTTTGCGAGAAATTATATTCCAAAATGGTGTATGGTTCACAATATAATCCAGCACTAAAATTACAAACCGGCTTTAACAATAAGATGCAAAGCCAAAAGAGTTCCAGTATAATATGAAGAATCATTCAGAAAAAAATAGTAGAGAGAGATACTTTCCCACTGGGACATTAGAAAAGGGCCCTTTAACTTGAACATGACTGACATACAAGGGCAGTGTGTGTTAACGTCATGCCATACCTGAGCTGCCACAGGTTAGTAGTGTTTTGTTAGTTGTTTTGTGGTACCCAGGAGACAGTAAGGCAGTGCCAGGGCTAGACTCCGAGGCCGACCCCAAAGTTTGAGAGGGGCTGCTATATATGTTCCTCCATCGGGTGGCTGGAGGAGAGAAGACACAGCAAAACCATTCAGACACCAGCTCATTCTCAGGCTGATGCACAGTGCAGCACCCAAGCCATGGCATCTCTTCCCATGGAGTGGACAAGGCTAATATCAAACTGATATAAACGACACCTACCGTCTGCAAGACTGAAACAAAAACAACATGCATTCAGAATTCAGTGGGGACATAACACATAAAAAACAGAATTAAAAAAACAGAGATAGGTTTTTGTACATTTTTTTTCTCCAGAGACACTGACTGACAGATTTTCTGAGAGAAACATACAAATTACATGATGTTAGTTTCATTCATTTTTTGACGGGGTGATAAAAGCTCTAAGAGGGGAGAAACTCCAGTTTAGTGCCTCTCATTAACTATTGCAGTTTGCTCAAGAGAGGAAGTAGCAAAGCATTAATGCAAATGTTTGCCTTAAACTTCAGTCGCACCTTGTGTTACATCGTGCTTCCATTGTTCTGGCTTAAAAAAGCAGTTGCACAGCTGACCAGGTTTTACGAAAGAATTACAAAAGGGGAACTGATCCAGGCTGTGGTAATCCAAGTTAACCGCCGAGAAAGGGTGTGGCAGGGCTCTGCACCCTTTGTTGTGGAACTAGAGCACAGTGATGGAAGCCAAGGGGTAGCGATTACATAATGGAATGGCCAGCTGAGCAGCACACACCTGGGTGGGTATCACAGAGCATGCACACCTGAGCTCACAAAAACGTCACTGAGCAGTAAAATAACAGCAGCACACTGAGGAACATAACACTGACCTGTCTAGCAAATCAACAACATTGATCTGATGGTTATGAGCAGCAGGAAAGATACCACTTCTACTCCCATGGAATGTACCATCTACTTTGTTTTGCAGGCAGTGTTTTGAGAAATGTCTTTAGCGGAAAGGATGGATATGTGCAACAGGTTATGAGTAAAAAAACAACAGGTTGTGGGGAAGACTTCAATTCCATTTCTAGGACAGCACAGAAGTACAGTACTGTGGCAAACGCATGCATTTCACACAGGTGAGGACTTACTTTGATCCAGGCGGTTGATAAGCATGCGGCAGGCCACCTCAGTTTCTGGGCTGGGGTGATCCAGCACCTTCCTGCACCACTTTAGAGGAGACTCTGGCCTCTGCTCTGCCAAAACCTGCTTCTTCGGAGACACATACAACCTATACACACAACAGGGATAAAAAGTCTCAGTAGCAGAAAATTAGATGGCATGGCGAAATAATAAATCAGTTATGCTGAAGAGCAGCAATCTCCATTGAAACACTAGGAGATGCCAGCTGCTTTGCCCCACATACTGAAACTACAAACACCCTGTCCTCTAAGCACCCAAACCACAGTAAGGTAAGAACAACTCGTCCAAAGAAACATGAGAACCTCGAAATAATCAGATTAAGTCGTCATCATCTAAGACTCTGTTAAAAGGTACTTTTCTGTCATGGGGAGAACAAAAAAAAAATGACAACAGAGGTATTAGAGCCAACAATTCTATTTGAGTACTGGGTGTAACCATAGTCTAATTTTCTTATTGCTGTTGGCAACCTCAGGCATTACTGTTGAGGCTGACTTTGGTCACTGCTGAGTAAACGGCTTTTAAGAGTAATGTGATTCAGAGAAAAAACAAAACATTCTACTTGTTTTCTCCAAGTTGAAACTGGATGCTAACTCCGAGTGTCATCTCCGCTGACAGATTTCTGCACTATTTCACGCAGTTAATCAGTGATGAGCCTGGCAGTGACAGTGTGCGTTCCCTGCCAGTACTTCAAAACCCAGCAAGCAGTCCTAACTGCAAAAGGATCACATGTGCCTAAATCAGCTTACAGGCCCGACCTGAGGGAGATTACAAACATTATTCATAATTTTTGTTGTAATCTGCATAACTCCATGCTCTGCCCACTGAATCACTATGTAAAATTTAAAAAACGCATTTTTTTTCCCGTTTTGTCCATTTTTGTCCTGGGTGAACGGTTACGTCATTACAATCAGCAGACAAAACAGCGCTTGCTCTCAAAACCAGACATGAAAACACCTGAAGCTTTGGGATTATTTTACTCTAACATCAAACTACTACTGCACAATTAACTGTTGAAGCTAAACTCAAAAGTCAACTTACAATCAACCCGGCAGCAGTATTCCAGTGAGAAACATGATAAATTTTATTCTGATCATTTACAATACCAAAGAGGGTTTGGTTGTCTTGGTAAATAGGTTCTGACTGTATTTTTCCTTCCATTTCTTTACTAGGTAGTTGGGTTGGTGTTATCCAGTGTGTGCGTGCACTTGTTGAAGTATCACTCTCTCTCAAATGGCGCTTTTCCACTGCCACCAAGAACAGAGCTGCACTGCGAACTGACGGTTTTCCCATTGTAAAGCACGCGAGCCGTACCCAAGCCGCTTATTAGCAGGGCCGAAAGTGTGACCAAACCGAGCTGGTTATGTCACCACCATCTGATTGGTTGAAATGTACGGAGACGCCAGTGTTCTGCATCAAAATGCATGGATTATCCAAAGGAAAAAAAGGGCATATTCTATATATTATTTATTAACAGTATTGCATAATGAAATGTATTGATGCATTCCTGATAAACTGGAATGTGAAAATTTCCAAATTCCTATTTAAAAAGTACTATAGAACAGCTCAACAGAATGGATACGTAGTGCAAATTTACACAAGTGAATGCTAATTCTGCTAGCATTTGATGCTAAAATAACATGGTGATTCTCACAGACGTGCTGGTGGAGATTAGCACACAGTAAATCATGATGTACACTGTGTGAACAGCAAATAAGCATTTCTTTGGTTTTGCGTCACTATCGCTCTCCAAACCCGGCAACGCCTTCACCAAGCCGAACCCTTCTGTAGTGGAAAACCAAAGCAAGCTGGAACTGTGCTGTGACTAGTGTCTCAATGCGGTGCAACTCAGTTCCTGTATGCCAGTGGAAAAGCGTCAAAACAGATTACACTTACTGAACAATACAGACTCCTTGAAAAAACAGGACATCCCTCCTATGCCACAAAACCAGGTTAGATTATAGAAAATAACAGAATCAACTGTATAAAAGAACAAAATATATTATCCCAATTAGGATGCTATTCAAATTAGATGAAATGTATAAGAGAGAGTACTTTATAAATGCTTTGATGTTTATTTCATATATATTTCAGGAATATTATACTTAATTTGTTCAAGTAGGTATTATTAATCCAGTACAATAAAAAGGATTGTGACCCACTTTGCTCTCTGCTTGTGCAATAGAGTTCTCAAAATGCCAGAGGGTAACAGTCTTAAAGATTCTGAAGTACTGCAAAGTAAAATTTAAAGTCAAAACAAAAAACTGTTATACTAGGGCTGCAGGCTGAAATTATAAAAAGCAGCCTGTTATTTAATATGTACTGTTATTATGTGAAAGGCTTCTATCTTCATGCATTTTCATGCCCTTAGCTATATGCCTCAGAGATGAAGTTTTATGTTTTGTTATTGCAAAGCACATACTTAGCTAATCAAATTGTGATTCCAGGTAAACTTTTGCATTCATGCAGAATATGTTTAAACTCTAGACTTCCGAATTTAAGTCTATACATCTGCATTCCTTACAGAAATGCCAAACACTTTGCTGTCCAGCTACTGCAGAGGCCCAGAATTTTCAGAACAAGCCACTGTTCCACTCTGTGAAAATTTACGAAATGAAAGACGTACAGCCTCATCCTGGGAACACATTACATGCCAAAAACACTATTCAAAAGAAGGCCTGCTGAACTGCTCCTTGACATAATCCATCCTTTTATAGATGGTACCAAAGTCACATCTACCCGGGAGACACAGATGAACCAACCAAAAATAATGGGAAGGTAACAGATGTGTGAAGGACATGCACAGTTAGTTAGTGAAGCTAATAAAACCTGCGAGTATCACCAGGGCTTTACTTTAATTCTTTGATGAATAATATTACATGTGAAATATTACAAACAATACTCAAGAGTGAATTGAAATACATTTCCAAAAAACATACATAATTGCTATAATGTTAAGTTCACCCAGTCCAGGGTATGCATTATGCTGCCTGGGAGAGGCTCAAGACCCCTCAGTGACCCTGACCAGGATAAGCAACTGGAAGATGGACAGATGGATTGTTTAGCTTAATCGACCAATCGATCAATTGATATATTAATCTATAGGAAAATAGTCTTTAGTGGCAGCCCTATAATGATTACATTTGCACCTGTATTTGGCGACATTGACCAACCGACTACTTTTAAGAGTTGCTGTTACCCATTTGGTACTCAGACGGTGCTGGTAGCCTACTGTCTGAGTACCAAATGGGTAACATTTGGGTTCCATATTTTTATGCTTAATAAATTCGGTTAGTGGAGCACGCTACATGCGACAAGTGATAAGCAGTGAAGTTGCGATGAAGGAAGGGACAGATCAGCAGCCACATCTTTTGAAAGAGGAGATACTATGGTTAAACAAGGTAAAAAGATGGAGGTGTGGAGGTACTTTTTGCAGATTAAAGTCTGACTTTTTTTTGTAAATATGGTTTTCATTTTTATTTCAATTCATGATTTTATTTAGTGTCTGTTTTACATTTTAGTTTTTGTTTACGATAACGACACTGGTCCCGACAAGTCCAACGTGCACAAAAGCACACAACGGCACCGTCAATCAACAGAGTAAGCCCAGATTTTAGCCTTAACATTTTCACAAACACTTATTCAGTGAAGATTCTAATGGAGCAGGCAGACGACTTTATGGTTTTAATAATGGGTGTATTTAGCAGTTACAAGGACGAAAGATATTTAAGCTCTCCGTTCTAATGCTAATTCAATAAACATGAATAGACAGCACTTAGGGTGGTTTTGCCTACTCTGGCGGTCCATCGTCCAGAATTGCTCCTGTGCGTTTCCTCTTCAGTGCTTCTGCATAGCGCTAGTGCCGCTATGGTATGCCATCGCACTTTGCTCAGTGTAAACCATCTTTTTGTTTTGTTATAATTTGGACTGCTCCCATAATTACGTAGTGATATTAAAGGAAAATATTTGTTATAATGAATTGAACCATTGAACACTAGAAAATGGTGACAGTATGGTTGGTTGCTAGGGTTTCTCCCTGACTGATTCACTGCTTGTTCTAGAGAACGGGTTTGATATTGCTGGTAGTTACTACCCATCCTGTAATGAAAAATAAAAAACTGTGTCCCATTTTTGACCAATACAGGATGCAATTTGTCTCGCATTTCTTCAGACTGAAAGTGGAAACCCTAATGGCTGGTGTTTGAGACTGTAATAATTTGTATTCTGTATGTTCGACTGGATGGCAATGCTCCAAGTGGTGAAATATGTTTGCTGTACTTCCAGATTTAGCTGGCACAAGTTTCCAGCAGAGTTTACAGTACACAGCATCAGTATCTATCATAATTTTATTAAAACAGTATCATGTGAAGTACTTCACCTCCTCACTCAGCCTTGCTGGGCATTTATTGAATATAGGTTGTCTGTTCTTAAAAAATAACCATTTGAGTGGTTGAAATTGCATTCATTTCTGTAATGTGATTGCTTGATGTTCCTTATCGACAGTTTATGAAAGTTACACATTCTTTAAATTATGACAATAAGTCGTATATACCATTTATATAGCTCAACCCTACGTAAAACCTAATAATCACAGAATCAACTTTCCTTCCCCTTACACCCACACACACACGAGGATAGAGCCATGGCAAGTCCTGTAATCCTTAAAGACTGTGCCACGCCGGTGCAGACTAGGAGAGTTAACATTGATTTTTAGCAAGATTGCCGGAGAGTTTCACTGCCAGTAGCCAAAGCCTCTATATATATATGAGATGCACCAATCGACTGGCTAGAATCGGCTGATTTTCAGTGTGCTTGGCCCAGACCGGAGACCAGCAGGTCATGTATTTCCGATACCGAACCGGTCCATTTTACGCATGCGCTGCATGTCATGCACACACGTCATGCCTCACAGCTGCATGCACTCACAGTTACATGCTAACATGTTGTTAGTGTGGAAGTTCTTCACTGTGAATGAAGATGACACAAAGGCTGCAATTTGTAATACATGTAATGCCAAAGTAAACCGTGGAGGAAGCACCATGAAAATGTGGTGAAACATCAGAGGTAAACTTTAAATTGATTATTAAACATATACTAGATAATCTTGAAAAGGAATAATCATTAAAATTGCAACACTAGCTAAGGTTTTTTTTTCCTATGACAGTAAAACAGGGTTAAAAAGTTTTAGTGAAACTTTAACCCTCTGCGCTATAATGTCCGTACTTTACGAAAGTATGAAAAAGCCTGATCTTAATTTAGCTTACTAGCGATGTAAGACTCGTATGTGCATAGCGTGAAATGTTGGTATTAATAACATTATCCTGCACCTATTATTATTTGGAAGAGAATAGTACATTTCAGTTTTGTTTGGAGGTTTATAACCTATGAACTTTTTTATTTTAAGATGAGTAAAAAAAAAAAAGAGAGAAAAAGGTCAATGTTGTATTGTGTATGTAACAAAACCTGAATGAACTGTGGTGAATTTAAACATACTGGAAAAATGATATAAGTAACTGATATTTGTTATTTAAATGTGTTGCACCTGTTCGTTTGGCAAAGTAAAATATGTCAGATAAAGTTGGGTGTAGAGCAACTCATTTTCAATTAATTGTTATTTGCACCTCTTTCCAGTCACAGAGCACTTTATTTTGAGACTTGTTTAAGAGAGATCCTGTAACTTAGTGCAGTTTGGGGGAAATTGTAAAGTTTAACTATAAAATTTCTGCATTGAAGAAAAGTTGATGTTTGCTTGTATATGCTGTCAATTATAGTTCTTAGAAAGGAAATTTGAATCGGCAGGTCACACTTGCAAAA
>JAAGVU020000002.1:13008060-13023822 GCA_011763525.2 Mormyrus iriodes
AAAATGTATTGCTGAGCAATTACATCAAATGAAAACCAAAGATCTAGGGTGACTGTGCAGTGCAAATACGACTAGAAGAAAGGAAAGTGGGCACGCATGAGTTCAGCAACCCATTAAAGTATTATTCTAATATGTTACCAGCAAAAATGTAGGATTTCTTTTGGTGCACGTGTGTCAGCTCTGTTGGACCTATCGACAACTCCTAGAACTACTGCACTACAAAGTAGCTAATTACGCGACTTGAAAATTACATTAAAATACAAAGATCTTAACTGCCATTTCATACACTTGATACACTGAAAAAGACTGAGGACTTTGAATGTACTGCAGTTCACAGAAACCTCAGAGAGAAGGACAGCAGTGATGCAAACTCACTAAGATTCTCATGAGGGAGAGGATGTTTTATTTAGAGCACTTGGGCTTTACAAGGTCTTCAGTACAGGAAGACGAGATGCCTGGGAGCAGCAATGGAGCCTTCAATGCCCAGTTATTGTTACAGTCCTACTCCAACAGTTCATCTGCTGACTGCTCTCTTGGTACAGGAATCTACCAGACTCCACCATGTGGCATCCCATAAGAAATGGTTGTTTCCATGATTTTACCAACCAAGTTGTGCTCCCAAGAAACAGCATGAACTTAGTTTTTCCTCAACAGGAGAATGTAAACTAAGTGAATGCAGATGGTACCTCTCCCAGCTGGTTACCTGGGGGATTGGGGAATGGACAGTAACAGAGAAGAAATCTTCTGAAACCAGACTCACACTGCCTTAGTTAGCAGTCTGAACTAAAAAAAAATGAGACTGAGGGTAGGGATATCTAGAAAACTTTACTAAGAGTACATGCATTTATATTCTATTCTAAAACTGGACTGCCAGGAGGGAAACTAGGTAGAACACATGAAGAACATACAAACTCCACACACACAGAGTGGAGGTGTGATTTTAACCCAAATCCTACTACCCGATGAGCTTTCATATAATTACTGGCTATGTTTCACTAAACTGATATAATTCTTGAGAAAATAAGGAGTGAAATGGATAATTACATACTTACCTGAAAAAATGGGATGTAAAGAGGCTTTGGATAAAGGCCATAACTCCTCATAGCATAACTATGGTACAAACAGACATGCTGTACATACATACTGCTAGCCTGTCTGACAGCATGGATATATTACATGAGGTTGCCAGCACAAGCAAATAAATATTGACTTTTGGCAGAGTGCTGAACATGATCTACCATTGGTGTCAAGGAAGGAACCCAGTGAAACTGACTGTGGCAAAGAGCAATAATATTCCCATCAGGCACCTACCAGCTGTCGTCTTCTTCCATCTCATCATATTCCTCCAGGTCAAGCACCTCTACTTCATCTAGAGCAGACAGATTTGCTCCTGTGTCTGCCCCACCAGGAGTCTCATGGCCTACTGTGTCCATAGTCCGACATAATGTTTCCCCTGATGCTCTGCTGCAGGGTACGGCCACATACCCACTGCTCAAAAGATGCCCCTCATGTGCCCCTTCCTCCTCTTCCTCTAACCTACAGGTATCTGGGAGGGGGGACACATCTCTACTGCTGTTGTTGCTGCTACTGTTGCTGTCCGGTCGAGGTGATGGCTCCAAGTCCCTACTATTAGGTTTGACATGGTCCTCCAAAGTCAGTGGGGAGGTAGTCACCTCCTCAGGCGGAGTCCTGGAATTAATGTTGCCAGCTGCTCTCAAGTTGCTGTTAGCCCTGCCTCCTCTGTTGCGCAGTGTCTGATTTTGAACCTCCAGTCTTCGCACCAGTTCCTGAAGCTTGCGCACCTCCTCAAGCTCCTTCCCGTCCGTGTCCTGCTCCGTGCCAAATCCAGCCTGTGGGGTCTCCACTAAACTGCTTGATTCACCACTATCTGCCTGCTGGACCTCAGTTCCATTTGCAGGTACCACCATCTTCACACCCTAAAAAGACAGACAGGAAAAGAATGAAATCATAATGGACCAATCTAACCAAATCGAATCTATAGGTAGATAAAGACCATCGCTATACAGACAGTTCAGTGAATTCAATGAACAACCGTTAACTGACTAGTCTTAAATCTTATTAAGTGCCAACTTCAGCTAAAACTCCAAGATTGTTTAAAAGTTTGTGAGTTTTGCACTGAAATGACAGATTCAATGAGCCAGTTGTTTTTTACGATTTGTTATATTCATTTACATTTTTAATGTCATCCATCTTTACAACAATGCAGATCTGATCATAAGCAGAATCCAGTTAATTCCAGCCACTATTATAATAAAAAAATATAGCGGTCATTTAAATAAACAAAATAAAACAAGGCTCCAGTTGTACCCCGTTGATGCCAATGGGTAAGTGCCAATGAAGGATTTTTAGGAAATAATTGTGAGCAAATATGAGCATGTACTCTCCTGCAGAGGTTTTCAGGACATTCTAAGGATGTAGCTTCCGATGAATGCATTCAAAATTACTTCTGTGGAACAAAGTATAAGTAACAAGCAACTTGACAAGTAAAGACACGACTGAAAGACTGCATCTCAGGGCAATACAGCCAACCATAAGTGGAGTTACAGTTTTTGGGAGGTAGCTGCTGACAAATGACTTTGCCTCCTGTGATGTGACAGTGACATGAAAGAGCACCTCGCTGTGAATGGTGCAACACGAGCTGCACACAGAATCAAAATGCGGATGCTCACTTTAATGTTTCTTATTTCTTGCGTTTGCCCTACTTTAGAGAGTCCCAAATGCCAGCTCGGCAAAACCCCACAACAGAATATATATATGTTAACTGAGCAGAGTAAAGAAACCATATTTACAGCACACATAAGGTACTGACGTCACTGCTGAATGGGAGAGACTTCATATGGAATACAATGAGAACTATGAGGCTGCCTGCATTATTTCTCAACTCCATTTGCTTATTAAAAGAATACAGTAACAAGGCAGCTTCGACAGTTCACTTTGCAAACCAAATCAGAGAGGTAGAGAACAGTCTACCAGAGATGTCAGTTACACACTCTTCTAAACTGAACTTGCACTTGAAGCGCAAAATGACGCTACCTTTAAAATGGACCATACACAATAACAAAGCATATCAATGGTTTTTACATCTCAGTCTTTCAAAAAACAAGTACACCAATCGTATGCCTTCCTCTATTAAACTTACAGTATATGTTGCCTTACATGGAATATGCTGACAGTGTTTATTGACCCTGAACGATTCACGAGGTAGCAATGGGAACTGCAATAAACTCCAGCCAAGGAAAACTGACATTACATTAAAAACCGTAACGATCGGCTATCAAGCTAATGTCAATGCGAACCAGCCGGGGTATGCACCAATAGCATATTATAAGGTAGAAGAGTGACTAATACAGATATGTAGCTATAGTTCATCCACATAATTTAAAGCATCAGTCTGGAGGCTAGTTGTATTCAGAATCCAATAGCCAATTTATTACTATTAGGCAGTCGTAAAGCATCATAGCTTTAGCGGTCGCCGCGCTGCAGTATCGTTATGCTGACCTGTTAACCAACAGGCATACAATTAAACAGTTCAGCCGCTGTAGATGGTTAAGTTAATCTCGTTGGTGTACCAAGCCAAAAAAAAAAAAAAAAACATCGGCGAACTAGCCAAATGTGCTAAGCCCAAGTTAGGTCATCGGCACTGTCCGTTTCAGCCACGACCCACGTTTCTTAGATCATAGTTAGGTAGCTAGTTAGTTATATTAATGAGCTGTCAGCCAGGCGTTTCTTAAAATTTTTTAACTAGATACCTATTCAGAGGACATTCAAAGCCCAGCAACCAAAACGGCCGTCGATACAACCGTGTCAGAACACTAACTAATAGAAAAAACGAGCAATTCTTATTATGAATTAAACTCACAAGTCCAACTAGCCAGTTAGCCACGTAGCTAACAGCACAACAAAACCTACCTCTGCCCGGTGTTCAGTTTCCGTTTGAACGATGGATTATAATAAAATTTCACGTTGGGGAGTATTCATGCAAATATTTTCTCTAAAAGATACAGTAAAAACCGGGTAAATTTTTAACAGGACGAACACGGGCTAAACAACAGCAAAACTGCCCGGCGATCTCAGCGTCCCCTCCGTGTGGCGATGCGCGTCGCTAACGGCCGATTCTGCGCTACTAGCAACAAGGGGGCGGGCTCGAGTACAGCGCTTAGCCTGTGCAACCTGGGCGTGGGGGGGGCTCCATGCATCTCTTTGTTTTCACACATAATACGCGCCGACTGTATAACGGCATCACGGTCCATCGTCATATACTACAGCACGCAAGATTCACAGTACAACATCAGCGTGATTGCATCGCGTGCGCTCGCCACAATAAAACCATTGTCAGCGGATCTTGGGTCTTAATCTGACAAATCCAGCTTATTGCATTTCATTTAGTTTGTGAATCTGTTGTACGGTTTAGTATTATCTGTCCTCAATTTAGCAATTTTATAAACAGGTGATTGACATTTAATGTATAAATACAAAATTCAGATAGTTTCCGGTGGGTAAGTCGCATGTTATCGCTTAGTGTTTTCCATCAATCAAACAGAAATCCTGAAGCATGGACAATTCATTACGGCAATATATATTCTTGCCAGACGGTGGCAGTATCCCTCGTTTCTAATATCCATCCTCCAACAGCCGTCGTTAGGCTACCCAAAGGAGGAAAGGGACTGAAGGTAGATTGTATGCTAGGGTTTAATATGCGCCACTGCGGTTGCATTAAGTCTCACAAACACTGGGTGGGGAATTCACACCTCAGGAGATTAGACAGGTTATCCTTGTAGGTTTGACGCGACAGTGCCACCGGCTGAGCCACCGTGTCTCCCTCATCTCGATTATGACTTCAGCAAATAAAACGTAGAATTTTATCGCAAAAGGCAATGGCAAAACAATTTGAAATATAATTTAAAATAATTATTTTCTTAATAATCTGTGAAATGTTCATATAATAAGCAAAAAATATTATAGATTATTATATAATCTATTATTTTTTTATTATATAATTTTTATATAGCGTTTCTGTTAAAATACGTTAGTGGCGTAATTTGCAGTGTCATTCTCAAACAGCAGATGTCCGTGTAACACAATGCTTCCACCTGTAATACTTTAACACCGTTTTAGCTTTGCAAGGGAAAATAGGGTGTGGCGATCCGTATACGGTTGAATTTTCTGAGAAAAGTTATTTCAGTCTTTTTGAGAATACATTTATAAGCGGTTTAAATATAATAGAAATTATACCGATCTTGTTGTTGGGGGGTCCGAATTCTAATAAGTGTTATGTTGAAATATAAATATGATATGTAAATATGAATACTGTACCTGCACTATCATTACCTGGTACTATCATTTTGCAATCTTTATAAAAACTATAATCTGTTTCGCCTGCTTGATACAAAATAGGGATCGCTCCTAAGACAAAAACGAGACAGAAAAGCAGAACCAGTATATTCGTTTGCTTATTTATTTGAAAATAACAGTTATAATCGTCTCTGTTGTTCTTTGTACTCTGTTCTTGGTTCTTATGCATGGAGGTCTTTTTGTAAATGTAAGCTACTGGATGCCTAAGTTTCCCATGAATTAATAAAGTACCTATGTCTGTATGTATCTGTTGCTGTGGGTATGCATACCAGGACATCTAGTCGTGTCTGCGCACGTATGTCTGTTCGATGTTAGTGCCTGTGCCTGACTTTCTAGGCATAGCTGCGGAGACCAGATGTCTGAAGATAGCGTGGATACTTGGACACGTCAGTGGCATATAGGTGTTGTAGAATTGGGTGCAACACCTTGCAATGAAACTGTCACTTTTAGTGACTTTAGAGAACACATTCTAATTTATATTCATATTAGTATTGTGGGAGTTTCATACATGAATGGGGTTGCTTACAGTATACTGACAACCAGTATCCCTGTGAATGAGATGGAACCAAAAATAATTCATTCAATTATTTATACAACCCATCAAACTGCTCCGAGTTTGGCATTGCAATATGAGATTGTAGCGAAATTAGTGGTTCAGTGTTATACATGTTCGTTCTGATACAAGTGCATTTGGAGTGAATTGAATTGTATATATCAACAGAATTGTATGCGACCATTTCCTTTTCTTAACTGTGTTTGTACCTACTGTATGTATATGAGCACTGAATAGCAGGGACAGATTTTCTGTATGTGTACACCTTCTTCGCCAAATAAAACTTCTTCTGTAACTGATTCATTTCTCATTGCTGTTTCACGACACGCTTTTGAAAAAGCATTATATTTTGGTAATTATTTTGCCTTTTGGTAACTCACCTGCCTAATCTAAGGAATGTCCTGCAGTCAAAGGGGATTATATTACAGGTTAAGAACTCAAGAGTAGTGAAATTACTACTCCCAAGAAATAGCAGCTAACATGTATCTGCATGTGAAGGAATTGCATGGTAAGTCTACCATTTCCTTACCACCCCACCTTCTGAAAAGATTCCACTCTGGCAGTGACAGTGAAGATTGGACTCAGTATGTCAGTGATGCAGAAAACCTTTTCTCAAAAAGGACACTGACCAGTAATAGTGCGTTAGGCTCTGAGCTGCTGACTCCAAAAAGCTCAGAAATGAACATCTGGTCTTACACGGTCTGGGCAAAGGATGTTATATGGCTGATTAAAATCAACTGCTATCACACATGGTTATGACAATGGATATCTCGGTGCATGTACGTGCAGGAAAACATGACCTATATGTTTTGGAGTTTCAGCTAAGCAGTTGTATGGAGTACTAATGAGGGACAGGTCATGTTCCCCTGAAGTAATTACACAATTCATGCAGAGTCACGTGATGATTAGAAACCTACTAAATGTATCTATATTTAGTTATTTAGTTTTTGCTTTAATTCAGTGTGAACTGAACCCATTTATATGGCTGGATCTGTATGTAGGCACACAGGTTAAGGATATTTCAGTTGGGCTCCTGTGCAGTCATATGCAGTGAGTCTTCTCACTGCTATACACCCTGCTGCCCTTATCAGATAACAAAATATCTGCCTGGCAGTTAAACTGGATTTGTGTAAGAATATAAATAAATAAAACTGATAAATAAGTAAATCTTTGTCATAAATGTATGTTTTTTATCACCTAAAATTAATTGTACTGTTTATTTTAATTTACCATAGCAAATAAATGCTATCATCCTGTTTAGGGTGTTGCCCTTACTTGTGTCCTGTGCTTCTTTGGATTGGCTCCAGGCTCATGGTGACACAATGGTTGGTAATTAAGTAATTAAGGGTCAATTAACCATAATTATGTTTAATTAAATAATTTATTAGTGATCTTTAAGTCCCAGAGATGACGCAGTTGCTGTCAGTGAGGGCAGGTCTGTTGTGTAGAACAGGTCAAAAGCTTAATTTAGTGGAAATAGTATAAATTCAGGGACAGTTGTATATAAAATAAAATGTTTTGATAGTGTCATTTCAAAATGTTGGTAGGTCTAATTCTGTTATGTCTATTATAGCGTTTCTTAACCCAGTCCTTGAGGACCCCCAGACCGTATACATTTTTGCTCCCTCCCAGCTCCCAGCATACTTGAACCAAATAATCAAGCAATCAAGTACACTGAATACCTGTTCTAAGTGTGCTGGGTGCAGGGAATGACCAAAAATGTGGACTGTCTGGGGGTTCCTGGCTGAGAAACACTGTTCTGTCGTGAACATGTATAATGAGTAGATGTTGCCAAATTTTATAGGGTTATGAACAATGTACAGACGCAGCGTCTTTAGGTTTGTTACAAGTTCACATGTTGTAACACTATCTGCTTCTTAGTATGTGCAACATTTTCTCTCTTTTTTGTTAATGTTGAACTTGTGCTCACCAGCTCATTGCTGGATATGAATACTTGGGCCACAGCTGTGTGAATATTAACAGATCCACTAGCTTTTTTTAGCATATTTTTTGAATGATGTCATACTGCACTATTTTGCTATACAACACTATTTACAACAAATAGGCTTCAGTGTACAGCAATCCCATTTTCACTTAAATTTTATCATTCAAATCACGTTGTCAGACTGCTTAAAACATTTCTGTTTACATTTGTGATAAGACACTTTATCACAGAACTGTATTTCATAATCCCATTAATCACCCCCAGCATTCACTTTATGAAGCACTTTTTAATGAGTTTTTTTTTTTTAAATGAACTGTGAACTAACAATACTTATGGTGTGTACTTTCTGTTTTATTTTCTCAAGTAACATTTAAGAATTAAATTTCTAAGAAAGCACTTTTAAATGATTTCCAGTACACCAAAACAAACATCTACATCTATATTTTATAAATTTGCTTTACATTGCTTGTTGAAATTTGAGCACGTAAAGTATTAAATATAAAAACTCTTTGTAGCTGTTCTCTTCAGGTGCTCTGGAAAATACATTGAGCTGGATTATGGGAGATTTTCCTGTTATTTGAAAGCAGGCCAGGTGCAAGTTAAACCTTAGAGGAAGTTCACCATTAAAAACAATAGGTTATGTGCTCACAACAAAAGACTTTGATTTAGATTAAGGGACAAAACATGTATAAACAAACCTTTTGAAAACATCCATCCACTTTATAAAATTCTTTTCCTTATCCGGGAATCCTGGACCCTATCCCAAACAGCACAGAGCACGAGGCTCGAGTACACCCTGGATGAGATACCAGTCCACTGCAGGGTACATATATAGATACGCTATGGAAAACTCAGAAACTGCAACTAGCCTAACCACATGAGGACAACCATATGACATTGGGAAAACATGCAAATACCTCACACAAAAAACAAAGGTGGGATTCAAGCCCTGGAGGTGTAAGGTAATAGCCGAGTCACCATGCCAATTTTCACAAATAAATAAATAAATATATATATATATATATAAATCATACACTTGTTTGCATTCTGTAAAATAATCTTTTGTTTGACTAGATAAGATTCAATTCCACTAAATTTCCAGCATTCAGTATGCACTTAATTAGCATGTGTATTCTACTGAAACAGCTGAATGTGTTTAAAACTATGTGTGCATGAACTCCAACAGTCTACTGTCTACCAGAAACACACACCTGCTATTCTGTTTGGGACACAGACGAATAACACTCTGTTCTGGAAAAAGCATGTACTCCTGGGAGAAGGGCCCATATTCACAAAAGGAAATTTGAAATAAACATTTTTGATTGTTTTTCGTAGTGATGTTTCTCATCTCATCCCCAGTGCTGGCTGAAGCTTTCTGTAACTATATTCTAGGGGTGGATGAAAGGCCACCATTATTGGTTGTCTCTGTGTGCAGGTTCTCAGGCAAACAGAAAGGGGGCAGTTTAGGAGGTCATACATGGCAACCGCAGGTGCCAGGTGTCTAATCAGCAGGTTGAGTGGCTAGGCTGCAATTTGAATTGCAAACAGGCTAATTCCAAAGGCACTCCATGGCTGGCACATTGCATGGAGAATTCTGGAAACCCAAGCCTCCTAATTCCACAGCCGCCCATTATGTCTGCCACTAGCGAATTTAATAATGTCATGACAGAGACATAGACAGCCCTCAGAACATATATTTCAATAACCTCTCTTAAATAGAGGACAGAAATACAAAAGGTATGTTGCGAACAGTTTGGACTGAATGACACTTTTCCTTTTTTGAATCTGCAAGCATGGCTGCCATCAGCTGCCACTGGACTGAAACGAGACAGGTACAGGATTCATGAAGAGGAGAACTGCATGAGACACGATAACCTATGAATGTCCATACTCTGAGCCTTGAGTTTTTCCAGATGCTTACAACTGTTGCTTTGGCTGCTTTCACTATCAGTACAGTCTATAGAACCTTTGGCCCTGTTTATAGAATATATCAGGATGCAGGAACATGCTGTTCAGTAATTTTTTTGTTGCAGTTTTTGTTGTGCCCAAGTTGTTATAATAATAATAATAATAATAATAATAATAATAATAATAAGAAGAAGAAGAAGAAGAAGAAGAAGAATTATTATTATTAAATTCAATCTGTTCAATCTTTTGGTTTGTGATGACTATTTTTGGAACTAGTATTTGGTATATGTAATGCTATTGTACTAGTTAAGTACACTATGCGTACTTAACTAAGACTTTTCATAGAATATAGAATTGTGTTTTTATAATATCTCTTTTATTACTTATTATTATGTTCAAAACAAAGCAAGTAAATTTTGGCCTCACTCATTAACTAAATGATTTTGTCAGTAAGTGTTCTCTGTAGACCTGTACACGAAGAAGAGTGTTTTTGTAAGCATTTACCTGGTGTTTTATAAGACGGTGGAATGTTTCTGAACTGACAACAGTTACTTCCAACAAGACTGGATCCCATACTTGTTTGACAACAATTTTACCATAGCAATGACCATCAGCTTCTATATGGCAGGGCAATCACCATTTCAGCAGATATATTGGGAGGTTAATCTGATTTATGTCTAGGAACCCCAGCGAGCAAATACATTGGTTTACATATAATAATCACAAAAAATGACAATTTAAACAGACTTTGAACACCTGCAGCTACATTTGTTAAAAAAATAAAAGGTTATAATAAAATAAAACATAAAAATGGTTTGGTCATGTGTATAATTGCATAAAACCCCTGCATATGTTCAGTATTAAAAGAATTTCCTTATAAAATTTTTATACATTATGAAAAACGTTTTACTGTTGCAAGTAGACAAGGGGGTTTTGTTTTGTGGCTGAAAATTCAGGGCACCTGATGCCAGGGATCTGACAGAAAATGGCAGGTTTTGTGATGCACAGATAAAATCAACTGCCCTGTTCTATTCAGTTCTACAAATCCAGACATGTTTTATGTACTTTGCTCAATTCAAATACTCTCTCTTTATCCTTTTTTCAGCCCCACACCATTATTTCCATTCCAGAAAATATTTTCTGGCCCCACATATGTCTCTGAACTACTGTTTCCAGCATTCCTTGTTTCTTGCCTTTGCAATTGTTTGTGGCAACATACTTCCATATTGTGTGCTGGAAACTAACATTGCATATATTATGCTAACTAGTATTGTAAATTAAGAAAATAATTTGTTGTTTCTTTTTTTTAATCACAAGGAGCCTTAAAAATCTGCAGTGTTCTCCCTCCACAAAGCTGTTAAAGAATTAGTTTAATGAAGGGCTATAGGAAGAGTCTAACTTCATATCTTCAGGGTCTGCAAGTCCTTGATTCACCTTGACAGGCAACACTACTTCCCATGCCATGGCAGACTGTGGGCATGTTGCAATCGACATAACACGCAATCACTGTGTTGCTTCTACACACCCTCTCAGCCCCAGAAGAACACACCATTTGCCTGGTGAAGTTAGTTCAACTTCCCAGGACAACTACCAGATGCCATGCCACCCAAGTTATACAAGCAATTAATAAACCTTTTTGAATGAAGTATATCCAAGGGTGTTGGAGGGGCATGGATACCCTGACAGATTCAGGGAGCCCAGCACTTTACAGGGGTCCTTGAATATGTAAAATTATAAAATGTAAGGGGGGCTGGGTGCCCCAAGGTAAAATTTTGTCAGGGGACCCAGAATGTCTAACTACTCTCTTGAGTGTGTCTTTGACCATGAGGTCTGTGCTCGTGATGTGCAACAACTGACCTGCTGTCCTCTCAGTAATGCTATCCTCTCAGTAATGCTGTCCTCTCAGTAATTCTGTCATCTCAGTAATGCTGTCCTCTCAGTAATGCTGTCTTCTCAGTAATTCTGTCATCTCAGTAATGCTGTCCTCTCAGTAATGCTGTCTTCTCAGTAATTCTGTCATCTCAGTAATGCTGTCCTCTCAGTAATGCTATCCTCTCAGTAATGCTGTCCTCTCAGTAATGCTGTCCTCTCAGTAATTCTGTCATCTCAGTGACTACGTTTCTGTGATGCTACAGTCATATGTTGAAGGCAATTCAAGATGAATTGCCCTGAGAATTCAATATTAAACTTAATATTCAATACATAAATATGTCATTAAAATGGCTAATTATAAACATGTCATTTAAATGACACATGTATAAATAACCATTTAAATAATAATTTAATTCTGATAAATAATTTAAATGACATATTTATTTATTGAATATTGTCACAAAACACCCTCCATAGTTGTTCAGCCTCAAATAATAACTATAAAATATTGCCAACAAGTCTAGCTACACATGCAAGATACGTTTATTGAGTTAAAAAATATATATACAGCTCTGGAAAAAAATAAGAAACCACTCTATATTTTAAAAAAAATCTACATTTTTAGATCCTGGTTAATCCTGGTTCTGCTGGCAGAAGGCTACACTGAGTGGCAGGCTTCTAGGTTTCTAAGACAGCAGTACACAAGAACAGGGTAAAGCAGGAGACACTGGCATTGACCAAAAAACAGACAGGCAGAGGGCAGAAGCAACTTTCTAATGCTAGAGATGAACATCAACTTATCCGCCAGTGCCTCAAAAACTGGACGATGACCTCAAGTGACCATCAAAAAGAATGGGAAACATTAAAGGGTGTGAAGTGCACTACGAGGACAGTTCATAGCAGGCTCCTAGAAGCAGGACTGAAGTCCCATAAAGCAAAGAAGAAGCCCTTCATCAATGAGAAGCAGGGAAGAGCCAGGCTGGAGTTTGGAAAAAAAAAATGTATATTTTACTTAGGCGCACCCATAAATTGCGAAATGAATGAAACTGAAAATTTTTGCTGTGGTCTCTTAATTTTTTCCAGAGCTGTATATCAAAAATTCAGCATTTGAATTTTATTTTGTATTACGGTGTGAGTAAAATTCAGTAGCATGACTGCCCTGGCTGCTACTGGCATTTGATAACTGGAGCCCCTCCCCCATGCGTACACACCGCTGCCATGTGCACGTGTTACGGCCAGCCACTCTCTCTGGCACACTCTGTGTAGAGACACGCTCCTGGCATGTCTGAAGCTGCTGGTGTATTGCCTTTGCCACAGCTCATGTCCCAGTGCAGAGTTGAGGGTCTGATGCCGTGTCCTTCATCTGTCTCATACACAGGCACTGCCAACTGAATGTGCATGAGTGTGTTTATATTTACACCTATTGCTGATAAACATGGAAACGTTTATACGTACAACTGATACAGCTATCATTTAATCTGCCACGGTTAACTTGTGAGTTTTGGAACGGTAATCATATTGAGGGACAAAAAAAATTTCGTACATGGGGTTCTAGTATCTTTGATCTAATTCCATTTTCCCCGTTAAGATTGCAAAAGGAAGGCAAGCTCTAGGCAGAAGACCACACCCTTCCTTTGGCACGCTGCAACATGCTTTTTGGCCCAAGGAAGGGAGGATTTGCTGCCTGAATCCGGTTTCTCAACTATGCAAACATGCTTCAATCTGTGCAGTACAGAGGTGATAAGTATTGTGTATGCAGGCTTATAGTAAATGGAATCTATACAAAAAATAAAGCAATAAAAAATAAAATAAACGTGCTATCTACTTGTCAACGTAGCTAACTGGATTCCAGGAAAGCGCGTGAAAGCTAAACATGAATAGATGAAATTCCTAAAAGTTTGCTGAAGAATATTACTAATAAACAGTAAAAATATATTTCAAACGGTTTTAATGCTTTAGTTTGTCTGAATTTAGTAATGCTGGAGGAAAAGAAAACAGAAATTTTGGGAAATGGTCCATTTTTACAGACAGCATTATACAAAAAAATGCACAGGCCAGTTTAGATGAACTGGCCCACTGTGCATGGGCCTCTGATGTCACGTCTTGCTTTGTGTTTACATTCATGCATGCACACTAACACATGTATGTATGGGATAGAAGAACAGGCAGAAAATAACCTGCCTTGGGGAGGTCCTTAGACAACTGTTAGGAAGGAGGTGCTTTATTTGTTTTGAATATACTACTACAGATATGCTTCCTGTAGTGTCATTGGAAGCCTGTAATTAAACCTTTTGTATTTCCCCATTCCTAACAGGCTTAATTCAACATTCTCAAAGCAGGATTGCTATAATGTGCCTTGGAAGTAAATACCAAAAAACACATTGTTTATACCAGTTGGGAGTTAAATATCTATAAAGCACAATCTTGGTATTATACAAAAAAAAACGTGCATGCCAACATAACCAGCTAGTATTGCGTGAGATGAGCTTGGCATGCTGGCTTACTTTTGTCATATAAAAACAAACTGATGTTTACAGGCTATGAACATCTGTATATTTAATTAAGAAATTTTATCCTGCATAATCTTATTTCCTTCTGTATTGCATCAAATGTGTAGGCCGTTTGCGAGGGTGAGGCTGAAATTATATCGAAACTAATGTTGCACAAACCTGTTTTCCATTTAACAACTGTAAATCTATTCAGATCGAAATCTTTTGTCCCTTGGAAATTATGTGAAATTCTACATAATGTTCACCTGGGAATTCTGAATTTCATAGGCCAATTATCTTTGTTCTCTTCACCCTCCATTCTGTCCAATCACTACCAGCATGAGAGCTATGCTATTCACATGTGGACAGAATCTCTTCAATAATCTGGAAAAATGCATACGAAAACAATGTGCTGGTTGAAAAAGACATTGATTTAAAGGCAACTCTTGCATCTGTGAAGACATCTCATCTGTGTGGCTGCTGTAACTTTTTAACAGAGAAACACAAACTTAGCATCAACGAATATAGCGTATCCCTGTTTAGTGAATTAATCAAAATGTTTTCCTCTGTTTAATATAATAGAGATTGTATGCATTCCATATGTATTTAATGTATCTGTACTGTTTGTTTTGCATCCCTGTAAACAAGGCGAACAATTTTTTATGGTATACACACAGGGCATAATGTGTGTCCCAGCACCTTGAAGCTTACACATTGGGTTTCTTCTGTAAAATTTATCTGGCACATTTAATCCCAACTGTAAACTTGGAAGACTATCTGTTATTGATTGAAGTTCACATGTTCCAGATGAGGCAAGTCTGCTCTGCAGGGGTGACGTCATTCGCAGCAATGCTCCAAAGATTAAATACAGCATGTACATGTAAACATTGATTCTTTTGGACAGCAAGCCTGGGCAGAGAGCTTTTTTTGAGTTCTGTATCTCCCGAAGGCCACCAGGCCCCGATTCTTAAATTATCAGAGCAGGGGAACGTTAGTTTTATTTTTTTTGTCGCTATGACGTCATTTTTATTCTGCTTGTGTTGGTTTAAAAAATTACTGAAGGGACGCAAGTGGCATTTTATGGTATTATATACGTGCTTGTTGCATGTTTTGCTTTAGTGTTTTTATACACAAAATGACTATAACGTGATTTGGTACAAAGAGGCTCCGCATGGTTGATGCAATATGTGAGCAACAGCTCAGGTTGATCACTGGTTACTTCTGAGAGAGTGAGTCAAACACGTCTAATTCCTTTTTAAAACATCTTTATTTCAAATAAAAACAGAAACACAGAAAATCTGATAGATGTTTCAGGAAACGCATCCAGAATGGCACCTAGGCTGACGGAGTTGGTGTTGATCTGATTGGCACAGCTGCTCCGTTTCTGCACCGTCAGCCTCTGCACCTGCCATTTACTTCCTCCTCTTTTCCAGAATGAATTAAGAAAGAATCATTGTGTACATGACTGAAATCGACATTAAAATGGGAGCACTTCCCCACACCTGTCACAGCACCTGCACATGCCCTCCCCTCCCCCCCCCTACCCCCCACCCCTACTACTTTTGGCTTCCCCACATCCAAACGACCCCCATTTTATATTGATGCCCAAAGGACCGGGGGAG
>JAAGVU020000002.1:13023922-13073293 GCA_011763525.2 Mormyrus iriodes
ACATGCCCTCCCCTCCCTCCCCCTACCCCCACCCCATACTACTGCTGTCTCCGCAGCATCTAAACGACCCACATTTTATCTGGATGCACAGATGACTGGAGGAGATGCAGTAGCAATTCACAGGGGTAATGGCTTGGGAGGAGACAGGTAGAGGTGGGGCGGCTGGACTCAGGAATTCCGGTGGTCGTGGTCTGCCCCTCCGCGCTGTGTGGCGGGGAGGTGGGGGGGGGGGGGGGGGGGGGGGAGTTATGAGAACATCAGTGTGTCTACTGTATACAAGCTTAAGTATGTTTTTAATCGGCACATGATATCTATGGCATAAAGCAGAAAACTGATGGGGAACGACTTGTCAAACATCATCAAAAACACTTGCGACACATTGCTGCCAATGCAAAACTTCAGTAATAAACTTGTCTTCTTCATATCTTGTGTAGTTAAAGTTGTTCATTTAACGAGCACGGAGCATACAAACAACAGACAGGCATTTTTCTTTCACTAAGTGTGGGTGGCCCAAAACAGGGGTAATGTATTATGAAGGACTACGGGAATCCCTGGGTCTAAGGCTGGATGCAAGCTGGGCTTGGGCATTTTGCCCAGTGCTGTATGCTGCATTGCTAAAATCAACCAGTGATCCATGCATCCTCCAGTGATATACTGCTGCATGTGGGCCCTGAGCCTCCATTAATGTATACGTGACTTCTTCATCATCGGAGTAAAAGCTATAGCTACACATGCTTTCAACACGTTAACTCTCGTTCATTATTAGGAGTCAGTAATAAATTTATAGAAAGAGGCAATTTCCTTCCTCTCTTTCTCACTGTTCCCACTGTAAGCTTGCCAGTCGCTCTTAGTCAAGCTATAAAGTATAATGTCTTTGTGGGAAGATTGGAATTACAACTGATTCTTATTGGGATTTAACTATTTTATGTGCAGGCAAACATTACCTAGCAGGTTTTTTAACAGGAATACCTATTCTAAGCCATGTGTGGGACACTTACAAACATTGTGGTGCACTTTTGTGATTCCTGGCTGAACTTCAGACTCCGTAACAACCACACAGAATAAAGATCAAGTTGGAGTCAACAAAGGGATAGTGCATGCACATAGTCTAAGGAAATAAAATGCTCTCACCCTCCTTGGTGGGAAGGGTGTTCTTCTCAGCTGTGGTGGTCTTCTTTAGACACTTCTTGTCGAAGTTCTGAACTTCCTGGTTGACTCGGTTGTTGTCACTCATTTTGGCACGTCCCTGTGGAAGAGAAGGGGCCATCCTGAATGGTAGCTACCACCAGTTAGCATAGTTCTTCAAGGCAGTTGCATGATGAAAACTAGATAAGTCTCAATTGTTGATTCCTACATGCTTTGAAAGAGAAGCCAGAAAGATGTAATCGTTCCTGTAGCTCATGTTATTCATGTACAGTTCTCTTTCTTTCAGGTACAGATTATACCAGATATCAAATACAAAAAAATATAGGTTCCCTTATTGGCTGAACAGAATACCACAGAGGACACAGCAACCAGTCAACCGCCTTCAGTTCCTAATTTTTTGGCATACATGTAAGAGAACCACAACTGTTAAAGAGCAGCTATTTTTTCCATCTCCTTCTAATCAATACCCAAAGAATTTGCTTCTGCCATTCTCTCACTCATTGGTTACATTAAACATTGGATATACAGAAAATTTTCGTGGATCGATACATTGCTGACCTTCTTACAGAACATCCCAATTTTGCCCAAATGTACAGTGGTAACAGTTCACAACCACAGATGTCAAAGATCACAGTCATAAGAGTAATATGATTCTAGTAGGGGGAATTCTGACTCCCACAGTCTTACAATACCAGGCTGATGCATTACAACCAGATGCATCCTGTTGCATTTTGGCCCCTGTGTCATCGAACAGATAAAACTCTTTACCCCAGCTCCAACTCTCTCCTCTACTGCCGTAGCTTAATACAGACTTCTGCAGTACCCAGGCCCTAGCTGCACCCCCCCCACACACCTCCTTCCCTGCATTGCGTGCAAACTGCTGCGTAGGGGAAGACCTACACTGTAGGGTGAAATCAGCATCACTGCAGTTTGGATAGGGTGGAACCAAAAGCTCGTCTTGTCAAGCAAGCAATACTCGAAGTCTTTTGTTGTAAACTCACTTGACGCTGAGTATCTACTTAATTCTTTTGTCCCAGAGACTAATTAATCTTTTTGGTCTAGTAATAAAACAGTCATTATGCCTTTCTTCCTATACAGAATTAAGTTTGGGTGTTGTCTGAAGTGAATTTTACACCCACGACCCACAGTCTAGGCCCTGGTTTTAGTGCCACAGGGAATTTACCACAATTTAATAAGGACTGCAGTCTGAGTTAGGACATTATAAGTTTGGATATGATTTGGGAAAATTAACAAAGTTCAGGTTCAATGGTGTAGAATTTACACAAAGTGTTAATATTGCGATTAAAGGTTCTTCGTTCATTAACATCAGTTCAAATAATCATAAAATGTGTCAAAGATTGTGTAGAATGTACTGATCTACACTGAATTCAGCTCAGCAACAAAGCCTGCTTATCTGAAAAAGAAAACATGCACTCATGAAATCACCTTCACCTCCCTCTATAATGCAGCAGTAAACTGAGATGGCCATGGTCATCATGTGCAGTGTGAGCCATTGATGTTAATACACCTTTGTACACTGAAAATGCAGAGAAAATAAGCTCCATTTATACAAACTAAACAGTACCTTAGGCTACACCCTATTCTTACAATTTTCAGGGCCCTTTACGGAGATGAATCGTATCTAAACTGCAAAGGTGTGGCTGCCTCCTACTTGTACTTCCACTACAATATGTGTATCTCCATAAGGGAAACATTTAAAACGTAGGATTGGTATGGGTGGGGCTCCTGAAAGGTTAGGTAACAGCATTTCCGTAAGCCCCGGAGCCTCTGATCACTACCAGAACATCAGAATGTTAATTTAGCCAATAGCGGTTTATATTATATAACACATTAACTCAGCATTACACAATAACTTGACAGCACTTCCTCCGAGAAACTGCAGCAGTCACTCCCTTGTGCGGTGGCGAGAGCATGTACTAGATCATCCGCAAAGGAATGTATATGTTCTATACAAAGCATGTCGATTCACGGTTACTCTGATCAATAACCTAGAAACGTAATTTACAGTGCCAGAAATGTAGAAGTGCCAACCTGCAAGAAATGTATAAGCAGTTGCAGCAGTAATAATAATAATAATAATAATAATAATAGCTCATAGAGATAAAATAAAACATGGTTAGCACAAGTCGTATTAATATATTTTGCATTTTACATTCGACGCTGCCTTTCTACAATAAAGAAAATTAGCAGATCTGCATCGTCCCTTGCCAAGGTATATTCATTACCAAATTCACTTAACATAGACGCAAGCGTATTCTTTTAGTTTTTAAATATCATGGACAGAACATCAAAGAAGGTAAAGAAGATGGGATAATACTACAGTAACACTGCGACCTGAATTACCATTGTCCACTCATGTTATTTGGAATTGTCTGCGATTTTCTAGTTGCATCGCGGTGTAGAGCAGCTACATAGCAAGTAATACATCTAAAATGGTATCTTAACTGTTACAGTAGCCAATAAATCATATTTCACCTCCGACTACATCGTATATATAATTATATAATTAATAAACCACAAGAGGTATAACCGAGGAATCAAGCTCCAATCATAGCAGATACAAAACGTTAACTTATGCATTTTGTATAAAATCGTGTCTTGCTGTCTTACCTGGGATTACCAGATCACAAATTTGCTGCAAATTCCTCAGAGTAGTACTGTGAAACCGTGTGGAGAAGGGTGTTTAAATAATACAGCACGCCTTTAAACATCTTGGAACTGTTATCCTCCCCCACACAGTGATTGGTCAAAAATTTTCAACCTTATACACAATTGGTCAGAACTACGATCATTTAGTTTCAGACCAATTATATTTAGTAAAATAATCCAATCTAAGTATTCTACTAAGAACTACTGGTATCTTATTGGATACTTTATGAGTACCGTTGAACGCCAACACGGTTACAATATGCGCCTATTGCTTAAAGTGAGGAAAAGGAAAGTATTAAAAAGCTAAGTGATATCCCCACCGTGTGGACATTTAGACTCAAGACTTCTTCTTCCTAAATAATTTATTTCATCTTTAGAGTGCAGTATCAAACCAAAAATAAATACAGAAATACAGCTGTTCTCACTGTCATACAGATTATGGCAAATTTGCAGCCTGGCGTTTAGACTGAAAGCCAGCATTCACTTCCGAGAATTTGCATGAATTTTTGCATATTACAAGAAAGTAACAGCCGCGTAACGTAGTTGCGAGCAGGCATTTCATTTGACCCCCAGTTCAAAACACAGTTCATTGGTGATCTGATAATGTAATAAAGTAACCAATGGATCTGTTAATGGGCAAATTAATTCCGTGTAGGATATGGATAATGCTAATAGTAAAATAGTTAAGTAATACTGAGACAGTAATGGGACAGATGATACACTGTCAAGAACAGGGCTGGATTGAGATTAAAAATCAGCCCTACGCCTTTGCCCATATAGGCCCACTGCCAGTCCAGATCCAGGCATAAGCAAAGTAAGCAGCTGCCTAGGGCAAATCAGCACGAGGGGGCTCAGACAAAGTCCAAAACTGTGAAAAACCTATAGCGATGAACAAACAAATAAAACCATACACATTAAATTAAAATTCTTATGTGCTGGCAGAAACATGGCCGGTTCTAGCTAAAGGCAGAATAAGCAGGTACCTAGGGCCCCCAAATTACCTGTGTTGTGGAGGAAGTTAAATTTTCGTGGTATGTAGGGCCTCACAAGTATTGCAAACATTGCTCTCACCCTCCTTGGGGGGAAGGGTGTTCTTCTCAGCTGTGGTGGTCTTCTTTAGATACTTCTTGCCGAAGTTCTGAACTTCCTGGTTGACTGGATTGTTGTCAATCATTTTGGCACGTCTCTGTGGAGGAGAAGGGGCCATCCTGAATGGTAGCTACCACCAGTTAGCATAGTTTATCTATCTAGAGCCCCTGTAAATGTTACTTACCTTTGGTACAATTTGCGGATTCAGGGGGGTCCACACAACAAAATTTGTCTGCGAAGTTTTCCTCTAAACCTCTCTTGTGTACTATAAATAAATTATCCACTCCATATTGAGTAAATACTGGAAAATTTTATTTTATTTTTTTCAGGAAGTATAACATGGTAAATAGTTCAGCAGATTCAAGCCATGTATTACTATATATTCTAATAATTCATATTAATTGCTACAAGAATTCTTATGCTGCCAGTAAGTATGTAACTTATTCAAATTACTTTTCAAGTACAAATTCAAGTACACAGTTTCTACAGAAAATAAAAAATCAAAACTCGAGAGAAAACGGTTAAAACAATTGTAATAACTTGCGCTAACAGTTGCCCTCTGGTGTTAATATTGGGAATAACATTAAACAGGGAATAAATGCTGTTTTTTCAGATTTACAGACACTCTTTTGATATGTAAAAGATGCCTGGCATTGGCCATTTTCTCTTTAGAGAACAATAATACTAAAGTGTCACGTGGCAACAAAATAATAACATAGTAAACATAAGGCACCTAAGGACAAATATGCATACAAAAAACATTTGCACCATAAAAAACAGTTCTCAGCTCAATTCATAATGCAGAATTCACATTTGAAATTGTAATCAGAAATTTTATAACTGGTCCAAAAATGACAGTGAAACTACACTCTACTTCTGTCTGCTCTGCCATGTGATGTACATATACTCTTGGCAGTGGTAATGACATGGATTGTGGAATTAAACAAAATAAGAAACACATATAGCAAATATTTAAAATACTGAAACGAGTCTTGCCTTTTGAATTATCAGTCTAACTTAAAAAGTAGGCTTTTCATAGTTTTGAGAGATTGTCAGATTATCATACCTGAAGCAACAGAGACGAGAGTCATATATGGTGTGACCAGACTTTAATTGGAATTGTTAGCTTTGAAAGCATGCCTTTCTAGGCGGTCGTAGATGGCTGTTGTAATGCCCCAGGTAAGGCAGGACCGGAGGATAACCAGGGAGCCACCACGGTACAAGAGGGTGATGCTGCGCTGCCGAGAGTTCCACAGCATCACCCCAGAGTGCCATGCCCCATGTGGCCCTCCAACAACCTGGGCCTGCATGTTGGCCACCAGAACTGAGAGTGGATACAGGGGCAAGCTGATGATCATGGAGTTCAGAACACCTGACATAAAGGATGATGCACCTGGTGAAAGGCCTTGCTGCCAGAGCATGCTCTGCACTGGATCCTTCAGCCCGAAGTAGAGGCTGCTGCCAATAGCGTTGCGGATCATCGTGGGTAGCAGGCCTCTATAGAACCCGGATGACAGGTTTTCAGAGTGAAGCCGCGACAACACACTCCGGAGTGTAGGCAGATTGCGGTCATTGCTAGAGTTCTGCATCACGTTCTGCACCCGCTCAAAGGGCGTGAAGACCAGGGCTTCCACCACACCTGTAGCAAGGCCTGCAAAAGCTGGCAAGAAGAATGGGGAGATGATATGCACATTTGAGAGCTGCTGCACGAACGTGTCTTGGAGGCCGAACAACAGTGTCCCCTGCAGAGTCTTCACCAGCAGGGGAGGCACCACCCCTCTGTAGAGCTTCCATGGACCTTCCCTATGGAGCTGAGCAATGGTCTCGCGGACAAGGGTGCTGTGTATCTGCTGGCGGAATACGGTCTTGTAAACAGGAAATGTGACTAATGTTGTTAGGGTGGACAGCAAGCTGGATGTCCCACCATGCATGTAGCTGTGAAACCACACAATTGGATCCTGGGTGGCACATGGCTCTCCATCCCCACATACTTCATGCCTCCTATTCATCTTCCCCCTTCCTTTTCACTGAGGCACACCAAAGCCCTGATGAAGAAAGACAAATTCTGTGCACCATTACATAGTTTAAGGTGTTATTGTCATTAACCCTGGGGAACCCACCGGGTCATATTTGACCCTACCTTTTATTTCTGCTGTACATTCAATACCGGCATGGAACTCGAAGTAGCAATCTTGCATTGTGACAATAATCAAAACAAAAGGCAAACACTGGCAATTCAATTGTTAGCGCTATCATAAATAAATAGTGTTTTTAAATCCACGAAATAAAACAGATTACACTAAAATAATACTAATCAATTAAGTGCGTATCAAGTTACGATAACTTAACTTTATGCCAGAACATGCATGAATTAAGATAAATAAATGCTAAAATTGTTAGTTTGTAACTCTTTATCTTAGTTAAAGATTTCATTAATTCCGCTACCTCCTTTCATCCGTCTTCAGTCTGGAATCGGTCTGTTACGATTTATCCGGTACCTAAAGACGTAAAATAACTGGTAGCAATATTCGATTAAAAAATTTTAAAGAAAATGACAGTTCCGAAAATAACAATTCAAAAGGAAATTTAACAAATACAGAATATTTGCACCAAATTTAAATGTGCCGTCTGTACACTTTCCTTGTTCTCAGTCATTGAAACGAAATCGCGGCCCTTCATAGGATAGCTATTGGACGGAGTGTTTCCATTGGTTAATTCTAACTGGCCGTTTCACCTGTCAATCAACCAGGCAGAAAACGATTTCCTTTCCGGATCCAGCCTTAAACATCAATCTTCCAGCAGATTATCTGGTAACAGATTTCCATATCTCAGTATTCAAAGTGAGAAATACAAATATGTACTCAGTTTTTTGTAATGAGTATAAAAAAGTATTTGCAAGGATCCTTTCGTCATTCTAATTCTCGTTGAAAAATTGTAACTTATGACGTAAAACTAGTTATAAAATTAAGAGGAGACAGGGCAGCTTGTGGACTGGTGCAAGGAGAGCAACGTTATGCTTAAATGTGGCTAAAACAAAAGAAATGGTTGTGTACTCCAGGAAAGGATGTCCCTCTTCTATGGTGTATTGGTGGCGCTATTGTAGCGAGGGTAAAAACACCAAGTTCATCGGCGTACGCCTCACTGGGGATCTTACCTGGATCTGCAATGTCTGTACTCTGATCAAGAACACACAACAATGCTTGCACTTTACATATTTGTTCGTTATTGAAATTGATGCTGCTAAAATTTGTTGATCTTTGTTTGTTGATGTTTTGGTCTTCTGCAATATGTATGCAGCTGTGTATATATGGGGATGTACACGTGCATACGTATAGGTGTATATGTAATTTACTTTTTTCATATTGGATGCACGATTGAGAGAGGTGTGAATGATGAGCAGATGCTTTTTCTAGTTTTAGATTTATCTTTACTTCCTCCCAATTTGCACCCTGACTTCAGAAAAACATCTCATGGTAGTGATGTGGGGCATAGTACACAAATGTTTGTGCACATGTATCCTTATATGAGGAGGTAATGAAAACCTCATGGGGTAAGGGATGGGGTAACAGGGTTACCAACTCACACACATCTGGGGTGAGATGCAAATTCATATTATTCCAATATAAACATAAATTTATCTCAAAAGCATTGGGGTATTTCATAAACCCAACAGACTATTTACAAGGCAATAAAACTGTTACATAAATGTAAACACGTGTGTGCAGACTTGTGTCATACCAGCCAGCTGACCAAAGTTGGCAATGCTGGGGCCAATGTGAGGAAAATAATGAACATGGATAGCAGAAATGACCTTGATTTTTCTGGAGTTTGAACACCCTGGTCTTCGTATAATTTTCACTGTTTTAAAAAACTAACCAACATTAAAAAACTAACATTGTGAATTACAACGTAAATTTAGTTTTTTAGATGTAAAGAAACCAACAAAACAAAAATAGCATTTCGTTAGAATATTAGTGACTTTGGTGTCAATGTCATGTACCAAAAATTCAGCCTTAAAAGTACGTTACAACGAAAGACAGGAGAACAGTTGTACTGCTAGCAACGTACTCGTTTTCATTACAAACACTGAAATTGGTGAGTTCACAGTTTTTACTGCAGACATCCATCCAGTCAAGGTTATGACAACCATAGATATGTAAACTGACAGATTTTAAGAATCACCTGAAGACAATGCCATCCCCCCCCCCATTTACTCACACAGTGATAATTCTGCTGAAGACTTAAGCCCCAGAATGCGACAGCAAGCCCAAGCAAACGGCAGATCGTAGGAAAAAGTTCCTCAAGTACTGCTTACTGTTAACTTTCAGCCGTGGATTTAATATTGAGCTTTGGAACAGCAGTAGGGATTTGTCAAGGCTATTACGTGCCTCCGGGCAGCTGCCAAGCCAAAAAAAGTGTGTAGTACTCCCCTGAGAAATCCTATTCTATAAGATGCACCTTGTTTCAGTGACAGAGAATACGCTCTTCACCGTCCATTTAATTTACAGGTCTGCCCAAGTGTGCTACATCCAGTCAGGACAGAGGAACTGAAGCTAAATAAAATTCTCTGTATGAGAACACCTTGGCATCCAACTACACCATGCATCTTTATGATTGCCCCTGATGACGAAAAATCTAGCCACATTATTGGATAATTCATTTCTTAGTTGCAGACATTGATGTTCCTTAACTTCATGGATGTCAAAGCAGTAACATGAAGTGGTTAAACAGGTTATGTATGCGCCTCTGCGCGTATATGCACACATTTTGCAGTGCTGTCATACCGGTATAGGTTTAATCACATAAGCCAACAGAACCAAAAATATTGCCTGCCCTTTAAACACCAGACCCACAATTGCATTACACATCAAAAATTTGAGAATAATTAATGTAGCACTTTGCAGTAAGAACTGTGTGAAGGGCACAAACATGGAGTCATTTGCTTGGTTAATACTTTTATCCATGCAGAACACATAGAACTGAACATGGACAAAATGCTGCACATTCAGTAAACACGAAGAAGAGAGTGATTTTGGGAGGAGGGGGTGGGGATGTAAGCACATAGAGAAGGCCTCATCTAGAAACCATGAACTAAAATTAGCTTTCAAAAAAACTCAGACAAGACAAAAAAAAAAAAATCATCAATAAAGCTCTTGCCTACATTAACCAACCTTTAAGGACCAGAGGCACTAGGAGGGACTTGGAGGGGGCGTCCCTACAAAATTATACATCTTTACCATCCCCACACATGCAGTGTAGAACTGCTTTCCAACCTGGCTTTGGTAGCACTGATACCCATAGCTCATTTGTGTTCCATTTACTGCAGGAAACTGCCTCTGGACAAACTAATAGAGAAAGACTGAACTAGGTTACTTAAGAGAGCGTTTAATGTACCAAACTGTCAGACACACTGACAGCCATTGTAACAAAATATGTTTGGGGAGGGGGGGGTTAATTTGGAGCAAGCTGGAGGGAGGAGGAAGATGCCCCAGGTGGAAATTAGACAGTCACTCGTCTGAACCACTGGACCCATGGCGTGGTGAATGCTGGGGTGCCGAGCCAGCCTCTGAAACATGGCTCTCCTTACAAGTGAAGGCAGGGGGGCAGTTTTGCAAGGCGTGGCAGGGGGAGCAGGGGCAGCCTGGGTCTAGGACTTCTTCCCGTTTCTGCAGACAAGTACGGGGCTTCTGGAGAGCATCTGTTACAAGGGAACGTGGCTAAAGAGATAGGAGACAGACTCGCCATTGTGAGTCCTGCGAATGGCCTCAGCCAGAATCATGGAGATGTCAATCACCTGCAGGAGAACACATGCATGCTTTGGTCACATATGACAGTTACGTAAGTGATGTAATATAATAAAAAGCAGGGTATGATGCAGAGCCTGCAAAATACACAATATACAGCTAGATCAGGAACAAGGAACTGGTTTAGCCTGTGTGCCAAGGGAGGCCATGTCAGATGTCCTACTTTGAGACTGCTCACCTGTATCTTGGAACAGTGCTTCATCTTCTCTTCCTGTGGTATGGTGTTGGTGACCACCACGGCCTCGAAGCAGGCATTGTTGATGCGCGAGATGGCTGGGCCAGAGAAGATGCCATGGGTCAGGATGGCGTACACCTTGGTAGCACCAGCTGACAAAAGTCTGAAGGATGCAAAAACCACACGAATCATACAGCAGCATCAAAAGGATTTGCAAGACAAAACTAGCAGAAAGTGTTTTTGATAGCTTTATTCAGGACGTGTTACCAAGAAATCAGTACATCACTGGCATGACAAAAAATGAAAAGCTGAAAAGAAAATTTGAGGTAATTTTTGAGCTCACAGTCCTGGAGGCTATAGTGCTGCCCACTGAGCCACTGCACCACAAAAATATAGAATGAATCACAAATTTCCATTTCATCATTCATGACACCATGAATGCTCCAATTTAACAGCTGCATGTCCAGGCAGAGTGTCAGTCTGAAGTTCCAAGCTTTATACCAGCTACTGGGAAAAGCATGCTAACAGCATGAGACAGACAGCAGAGGGAGCTTACTTATCAGCAGCATGGCAGATGGTGCCACAGGTGTCAGCCATATCATCTACCAAGATTGCAACTCGGTCCTTGACGTCCCCCACCAGCACCATACGATCCACTTCGTTGGCTTTCTTCCTCTCTTTGTGGATGAGGGCAAAGTCCACATTTAGGCGGTCGGCGATAGAGGTGACCCTGCGAGGAGATGGCTGAGGTTTTCACATGGAATAAAGTTTTAATTCAGCCCAACCGCCCCAAAAAATGTTTGTCCAAATGTGTGAATGCATTTCACAAAAATTCTGAGCTGAGTAAAAAAAATAATAAAAAAAAAACGATAGAAAAAAAGCCACGCTGTCAATGGGAGAAGAGTGCAGAATGTAAACTAGAGGGTGGCTGACTGTACACATCACGGCTGTATACACAAAGATAGTCGCGACGCAGTTGGCATAAAGAAATCTGAAGAGCAAGACGACAACTCATGGGGGAGGTGGAGGAGGAGAGAATCACACCGGCCAAAAACTCCCAAATCTGGTTCAGGGTAGTTCTGGCTCCGATAACTGATGAGCTATCTGGCCAAAATGTTTGCAAGTGCGATAACAAATCATATAAGTTAAAGTTTTAGTTTTGAAAAACGTCTCCAATTTTCACCTACGGACATGCCATTTAAGTTAGTTTCATAAATGCTCAGAGGATTAAACTGAGAGGGCACATATTCAACAGCACTAATTATTCTGAGAATATGAGGTCCCTCAAATATGGATTATGATTAGAAAGTCAGACACTCCTAACTCCCTCAACAGCACCCTCATGCTTTTTGTTCTGATGTGTGACAGATAGATCAGTGCAATATAAAATATGGTGCAGTTGTACAATTTGTACATTTTTGTTCTGAGCACATATACCCTTACTACCCAGATATATGGCTTTAAAAACATTTCCTTTGACTGCCTAAAACTTTTGCACAGTATTGTACACACACATTTAAAGGCGAGCACTTTTAGGGGAGATAAGGACCTTGCTCATGGGCCTAGCGAGGATGTGGCTACTCTGATGAGTAGCAATGGGGAAAACATTTTTGATTTTATGATTAATCGCGATACCAGCTTTGACGATTCAATACTGATTCACAAAATTCAGAGACCGATCTTGTGAATTTATTCCTTTTCCCTTTGAAAATATCTTCCCTGAATTTTACTCGTATCCGTCCTCTTATCGTATAGGTGGCACTACTGTCTCTCTTACCTATAGAGTAGGGCTGGGCGATATGACCTCAAATCAATATCACTATTAACTTAACATTCTACCTCGATTATGATCAATGAACAGTTATTTGGTTTTTGTTTTTTGCCCTTATGGTTCACTGATAAGGTTTGTACTTTAAATATGCCCAATTATTAAAGCTGGGATCCTTTTTTCCTAATGAAAGTACATCGCTTATCTCTGTGATTTTAACATAATTGAAGGAAACACACAGACGAACCATTTATGGTTGTTTAGCGAATATTTCAAACAAGTGAAATCAAAGCACACCGCTACAAATGAAAATGTCTTATGAGAAAGGTTAGATTATAGTTTCAATGCAAAAAGCAAGCTCCCTAAAAAAGTAGAAAAGCTTACATATTGCAAAAAAAAAAAATTAAATATTGCTATGCAAAAAGTAGAAAACTTGAATCTCTTGTAAATGAGATTCAAGTAAATCCTTTTCATATTGTGCAGCATTTGTAAGTGCTTGTTATCGACAGCTGCATTGAGTAGGCACTTGTTGCTGGGCACTTGTCAGTCACTCTTTTTCTGACCCATGCACTGTTTATATGCAGTGACATGATTGTGCTCCAAGTGATGAAACGGACTGGTCGTATTACCTTGGATCACTGAAACTTTTTCCAGTGTTTACATTTGACTTGTTTTTGTTCCGAGTCGTCTTCACTAAAGCCACAATGTGTGTAAATGACAAACACGGCATTTTTCTTAGGTACAAGCTGCTCAAATTGCTCAGTCGACTCGTGTTTGAGTTCTCCTCCGTGTTGCTTCCATGTCGCAGACTGGACAGGGCGGAGTCTCATGACAACAGCCGAGGTAGTATGGTTTTAAGGGGACAGTACATCGGCACACACGGGAGAAAGTATTAACAGATTTTTTTTAACACATTAACAGAATAAAAAAAACGAAATAACCAACATGGGCAAGATTACATAGATTAGAGGTTTTGATTAATTTTCGATCAATTGTCCAGCCCCACTATAGAGTGTACTGTCATTATCCTAAATCCATTATGTTAGTCACTGACACTAAACAACTGTGGATGGTGTCTCTTTGCAAGCAGCACCTTCAGGCCTTAAGGAAGGTGTTTCGGAGCAGAGCAGAAGAAAGGTTGGCAAAGGGAGTCCAGAAATGCCAGCATTTATATGATTCCTCGTTACCTTTCAATCCCTGTAAGTAGGGTACCTACTGAAAGGGTCTTCTCTGCAGTGGGAGAGATCATCACTGCACAAAGAAGCTGCATCACACCTGAACATGACGACCAGCTTTTTTGCATAAAAATCTTCCACTGTCTAAAAAATTAACAGGCTTCTGTGAATGTGCTTTGTTTCAAGTAGTGTTCAGAAATTTCACTAATTTTGAGTTAGCCATGTGTTGAAAACAAGATTAATTATTAACGTTTGAAGATGTCAAGAAATGGTCCTATCAACAACCTTTTCTGGTTTAATTTTACATAGCAATGCACATTATGTGATGGCTACGGCACACTATTTTCTTCTGTTGGTTAAATAAAAAAAAAATCATTAACATTGACTTTTAATATTTGACATTAATCCAAACGATAAATTGATTCTAAAAGAATTGTCCTAAAAAGACGTTTCAGCCAATTTAAATTGGATCTCAATTTAATCGAGCACTTGTGAATGGAAACAGGATCGAATTGTGAGGTCATGACTGATTCCCAGCCCTACTGCTGAACAAGGGATTTGAACCTGCGACCTTCCGACTACAGGCACAGAGGCCTAATCTGCTGAGCCACACACCACCCCAGTGTATTACTTTTGTCCAGCTCACCTTTTGGCACCTCCTGCATCTGGAGACACGATGGTGCAGTTCTTCCATTCTGGGATGTTCTCCTTGATCCACTTCAGCACGGCAGGTTCCGCGTACAGGTTGTCCACAGGGATGTCGAAAAAGCCCTGCAATTGGCATGGCAGCCAGACGTTAGGAAGACACCCGACTTCTTGTTAAAATGGGGCTTCATGCCCAATTCCCACTGGCAAACAGGCCCTCAATTCAATCATCAACCATTCATCCATCTTCCTTAGCTGCTTATCTAGTGCAGGATCAAAGTGTCCAGCATAATGGTTTTAAAAAAAAGCACATTAAGAACCTGAACTATTTCCAATAAGGCTTACAGATGTGTCACGTTACTTCCCTTATGTTCGTTCTGTAGCACTATTTATACCTTGTGGTAAATGGATCCAACAGTGTTACTAATTATTACCACATAGTGCAAGCAATGAAATTGCCATGGCTATTTCCAATTCAGAATTTGGTAAAGGAATCTGAATATTCTCATACTTAAAACAAGTTTTAAAACATGTGGTAGAGATAAAATATACTGTGTTCAACACTTAACAACACAAAGGGTTAAAGTTAAAAGCACCTGCATATATGACTGTATTGGCACCAAAATAAAGCTGGTGCTGCTTGCAAAAAAAAAAAAAAAATCCCTTTAATTTCACTTCCATACTAACCTGTATCTGAGAAGCGTGTAGATCCATGGTGATAATGTGGTCGGCTCCGGACACAGACAGCATGTTGGCCACCAGTTTAGCGGAGATGGGGGCGCGACTCTGAAAGGGTAGCGGACAGATCCACCATTAAGGTAAGCCAGCTAGATGGGGTTAGGACGGCAGTTGGGCAGACGCCCTTAGCTCCCACCTTGTCCTTTTTGTCCTGGCGTGCGTAGGGGAAGCAGGGGATGACGGCTGTAACACGGGAGGCCGAGGCGATCTTGCAGGCATTGATCATGATTAGCAGCTCCATCAGGTTGTCATTGATCTCGCCGCAGCCACTCTGGACGATGTAGACATCCTCTCCGCGAACGCTCTCTCCGATCTCTACGCTGTGGGGGCATGGGACACAGCACATCTCCTTAGACATGAAGCCGCCTTTATACCCACGTTGTGGAGCACAAGACTAACATGACTTTTTTTTGTGAAGGCAAATAAAGTTTACGGGGGGGGGGGGGGAAATCAAGCAAGTACAACATGTCCAAAAAACAAGGACAGACATCACGTGCCCAATTACTATTTAAAAGTAAGTGTCAAGATGCAAACCAACATTTCAACAATCATCATTAAGGTGAAAAGAAGGGCTTCTCAAATGTCAAAGGCACCTGTTCGTCACACTCCCCCTCCACCTGCACTTTGCCTCCACTTCACATCACTCCCCCATGACATTTTAGGTTATCGCTTCAGAGATCGGCTCTGAGAACAGGGTGGTGAAGCAGCACACTAAAAAGCTGTACAGTAACTAGACTTGACATTTTTGGCCAACAGGAAAAGCCAGTCTGGGATAAAGCGGTTTGGTCACCGCAGCAACAAGCACAAACAAAAGAGGTGCAGAGATCACATGATGGCATGGTAAACTTTCTAAAATCCTCTTTTGGAAGCCAGCAATGGGCAATCGATCATATTAATTTATATTGCTGGGGAAGAAAGCAAGTCACTTCTTCAGTTATTAGCTTGCCAACTACCATGACTATGATCAATGGAAAAGAGGCTACTGACGGTTGTCCAAGAAGCATAACATGTCAGGGTTTCACATGACTAGAATTAGATGGAAGGCCATGCATGCTTTGAGTGTCTTCATGTGACAGCAGTTATAACACACCTATTGTCTAATCCCTAGTTTCTATAAATAAGACAATGCCAGTAATATTAGAATCAGTTATGTTTTAGGGCAGAAACCACGTTTTTACTACAGAACTACAGTATTTTTCACCACCCTTTTTACTGACCAGAATTTGGTAAACCTAAGTAAAAGCCCATTGTCCCTTTAGTAGGGATATATAAACACAAAACTGACAAATATGGTGAATTGAGGGAACAACGATGCCATACGTAACCGAATCATGTTCCATTCTTATTTATTTCGTTTTTGTCTTTAAATGTGTTTTTTTGCGGCATTCAAGCTGCAACTAGTAGAACAGCGATCAATTTGCACTCTTTGTAAAAGCAACGTTTCGGGAGGCGGAAGCAGCATTTAGTGGGAAATCTGACGAAAAGTGCATGCAACTGTGTGAGACAGGGTGAATAATATGTAAAAAGCAATGGATGATTTGGGAGTCGCAGGCTTAATTGCGCTGTTCTGTGCACTTGGTACTGCTTGTGATATACAGGGGCTGCTATCGCAATGAAGCATGAGTGACGCTATTGCCAGTGGGAGAAAAATTGTCTAAGCATTTGCCACTTGCGTATACTCCCTCGGAAGATATTCAAATTGAACTGTAAAATGCACCAAAAACACTTATAACAAGATGTACAAACGATGTGGAACAGTAGGTTATGTATGTTTCTAGAAAACAAAATTGTTGGCATACATTTTTCATCTGTATTTACTAGTTTAAAAATATCAATAATATAGAATAATATGAAGTAGAAATATATATTTATTATATTAAAATATTAAAGCAAAAGAGCTCTTGTATCGGAATCTGTATTGATATTTTTGATAACAGATTGTGTCTCAGAATCTGATTGGAATTGAAAAAATGTGGATCGGCCCATCCCCAACTTTCAAACATACATCCTTTTTAAAAATTGTTTTAAGTTTCAGGTATTATAAAGCGTTTGTTCAACCAAAAAATCCTTCTGTTTTCATTACTTTAATAATAAACGTCTATAAAAGTCATTATAATTGTAAAATACGGTATATCGTGAAACCGTGATTTTTCATGAGACGGTTACCACACCATGAAAATCTCATATTGTTGCAACCCTACTTGTAGTTGAACACCATGGTAAGTGGTCATCAAGCATCCAGGGCCCTCTTTCAGAGATCAGTCTGATCACTCAAACTCCTCACCTGTATATAACCAATTAAAGATTACAAATGCATGACTAACCTAATTTAGGCTGTTAAAGTATTAAAAGACATTTTAGCACAATTGGGTCAAAAAAATCAAGTACATCAAACAACTATGTTATCAAATATTACCATATCCTGAGTTGGAGAAACACTCAAAAATTAATCAATGAATCAGTTAATCAATGAATCATTCTACTTGGAAAACCTGCCCTGCAACTTTCACCTATTTCAGAAAAAGGTACATAAGAAGGAGGTCCACCCTGGAGACACAACATTGTTGCATGGAAGTGGAACTCTCGGGGGAATATGAGTCAGCACGAATAAAGTGACTGCATGACTCGTTCTAAAACAGAATAATTCGTGGCATTTCAGTAAAAAAATTCAAGAAAACAAGAAAGATGGGCATCAAAAAACAGACTTGGTTAATGAGCCATTGTTTGAAAGACTAAACCATTAAATTTTCACCCAACCGGCTAGTGATAAACAGTTACACTAGCTAAAACAAAAAAGCTCGATATTTAAAATATATAATCATGACATCAACGTTACACTTCCTCAGTCTTAAATTTCAAACTATCCCTTTCGGCAAATGAAATTTCACGTTATCCTTCAGAAAGCCCTGTACATTGCATACATACATGTATGATAGATACATGTATCTTTTGAAATAACACTGTCTTCTATAATGACATAGGGCTGCTACCGAGTTTACACACGGTCCCGACTTTCCCTAGCTAGAGGCAGAGTATGCTGAAACACTGAGCCGTGAGGCAGAAAATGAAACCACCATGACAGCCACACCAGCACGCCACACATCCTCTTACTTCGGCCGCTGTGAAAATTGCTATTCTTTAAATCATCTTCATGGTCAATTTTCCACAGCCTGTACTGACATCCCAGTGCTTTATTCACCAAAACATTTCCCATTTAGGTTTATCTGTGGATTAGTAACCTGCACCAACACAAGAGCAACAGAGTCTGAATCAAAGCAGGCCATGACTTATTGTGGCATCAGAGGTCAAAACCTAACCATGTGACCGGCACTGTCAAACATCACAGCCATGCAAGAGACCGAATAACAACTGATCGCTGTAATGCCAATAATCTCATTCTAATATTGTGAGCAGAGTTTACAGTGATGCAGTTTAAGTCCTTAAGTTATGCCTATGCAATAGACGAGGTACAAGACAACAAACACCATTTATTTACCCATATAGGTACTTGTGAGAAATTTCTACAGCTTAGTTTATCCAACCTTCGTACCAACGACATATGAAAGCAGCTACCAGTGAGACAATGTAACAATAATATACAGTGTAACTTCAATCCCACTTTAAGGCTCACTCTACAACAATTCCAAGGTAGAACTGCAAATTTGTTACTGTAGGGCAGATAAATTAGCAAAACAGATTTACATATACTGCACACATTTTCATGGTGAACAGCCATAGAGAATTTGTGAAATAGTGGGAGATACTGCATATTTACATACTTTTTGTTTGAAATGGCCATATTGTGATATTTTAAAAAGCTATATTCTGACTACAGTCAATCAGCTAAGTAACCCAGAGAATGTTATTCATCTTTAATGAAGTTAATTTTAATTTGGAATTATTCTGTGCCCAGAATAATCTCAAAATAACAATCCATCTTTATTGTGGACTCTGAGGGGAAGTAGCATGTCGGTAAAGTCAAGGATATGAATTTCTGACAAAGAAATAAGCTTTAAATTACAGAAATTACCCTGCTCTTCCCAACCAGGAACATGATAGAGTATTTAATTTAGAAGGATTCGAAGAGACTCAGCTGTAAACAAAAAATGCATTTAATTGTACACATGTGCAGACACGAATAATCGAGGATCATGGACAACAGAGAAATTATACAGACATAGCGGGTGTGTGAATTTAATAAACCAATCCTAGTACCGCTGTTCAACAGTTATATTTATCATGGCTTTCACTCGATATGTTAAGCTGCTGTAATGTTGTAATTAGAAAAATATTTTTTAAAGAAAATATTTCTATTCGAACGGAATTGTTCCAATACAGTAGATATACTCGTCTCACCAGAAAATGCTCAAATTTCCTTTTAATACTACAGTATAAAATAATACGTCATTGGAGGGACTAGCTTAAATGAGTCATACAGGTTTCAATAATTTAATATATCCTAAGAAACTACTAGGATGCAATATTCATGCGGATGCAAGGCCTGTGTAGTCAAACGAAGTCAATCGGATAATTAACAGAGATAGGGGCTTTTTGTTGCATATGTGCCTATTTACAATCGGTGGGACAACGTTAGCGCTTAATTCCGGGACACCAATGCCTTCTTGACTGTCAATGCCTTGTCAATGACTACAAGGCCCACAATTCCCTCCTGAACTAGACTACCCGTACATAGAGCGCATGTGGTTTTGCTAAAATCCTCATGCGGTACAAATCCTTACCCTTCAGCGTGGCTGTTTAGCCGAACACGTGGTCATCCGCATCGCAAAACAAAAATGCACTCACCAGGTTTCTTGGTTACTAAATTTTTTGGTGACGACTTTTCCCAACTCGAGTCCCAAGCGATCAGCGATCTTTTGAGACAGGTCTTGGTGAGAGCTTCCGCTGAAAATCTTTATGTTCGGCATGTCTGGCCGTTGAAATGCGCTAGCTTCTTCAGAGATAAAACGTGAATTTCAGTCTAAGCCGAAGTCCTACGGAGATGATTTGTTTGTTAAACTGGAGACGATATTCGCCCCTTAATTTGCTAACATCTATTAATGTGTAACGCCGCACTAGCTGCACAACACACTCTACCTCTCCTCCATCGTAACCTGCGCGCGCTTCCTCTCGGCGGCGCGCGGCATCACCTTTTGGCACGCCCCTCGCGCGTACACGTCATACCGACTCTTCCTTCGGCCCCGAGCGCGACGTCTTACGCTCTATTGGAACCAGTTGTATCACGAGGTGTCCGTTCATATTACAGATTAGTCAGCATTCGGTGCCTTTGGTTATTATTTCTTAGATTGTCCGTTATGTAACCAGCTTGTTAAGAGCGGTAACCAAGGAAAATAAGACTGAAATTATTAAATGATTTTTTTTCGTTTTAAAAAACCCCAGTTTATGTCCTAAACACAGGTAGTGAGTTCAGCTCAGACGCAGGAAACACATTTACAGGGCTGCCTGCATGTATCCGATATAAAACATCACGTGGTCGTCATTGGTATCACTGAATTTGATATTTTAGGCGAAATGCCCTTGGGTCTGTTTCCTGTAGCCGTTTCTGCGATTATAGCTGACCCTTGATCAACGTACGTATTGGTCCAGACGCAAATCCATCGCAGAACCATTACGTGTTTTTGTTTAGCTTCACTGAACAACATGTTACTGGAACTCGAGAAGTCCATATTGTACACAGATGGACTTGGGGCGTTGCCCGTATCATGGCTCTACAAAATGTTGTAAAACGAATAACGTAAGCCGAGAAATAATGTGTATATAAGCTTCATAAAAACATAAAACTAAGCAGTTTACAATTTGCACGCCGGCTTGATCATGAATTATCCGCGGCAGTTTGAAAAAGGAATCTAACTATGAAAATGTAACCTGGAATTTATGGTATATGTACAGGACTTTCTATTACCATACATTTACTTTGTGTTATTTTCCACAATGTTGAAAATTACAGCACTAAATACTACTTGTAACCTGTAAATTGTAAATTAAGACGGGGCACTGATTGTGTAAACTGATGGCATGATTGCATAATCTGGAGATAACTACGTTAATGGGTAAAATGATGTGTAATATCGTATGAAATGACTCACATTATATTGTATTTTATTATATCTTCAAGCACTTGACATCTTTGTTCTGGTCAGAACCTTTTGTATTGTATACCATTGTTTAAGTACTTATTTTAAATGCTTTTAGAGGTTTTTAAAGTTAACGACATTATTATTTGCATCAGTTATAGTTTATGAGCCGGAATTTTATGTTATGTGTTTTATGTTCTTATTGTTATGCTGCGATTGATTGTTTTGGCAAGGGCATGTGTACTAAGACAAATGCAACTATCTAACTAATCTAACAACTGAGTTATATGGCAATACATTTTTGAATCTGGAATATTTAGTATGTGACTTTTCTAATTAACCCCCCCCTCCGAAAAAAAGGAAAGGCTATTAAAACTATCCAAACCTTCTAAACAGTCCTAGTCGATTTGCTCCATAGGCCTAAAATCCAGGCACGTACCCCTTTTGGCCGAGTTACTGAAAGCTGGCCCAGTTTTGAGTTTCTTAGTGCCCCTTCACGATTACCGACCATCACGTCTCCGGTAGACAAAATTTAGGCAGCTCCCTCGCTCCCCCGGGTCGTCGAATCCCTGCCCCTTGAATGGTTTCTGCACGGCACCGCTAAAGCCATGTTGAAATATTGCCTGTGGATATGTTTTGGCATAGTAGACCTTGAGGTCTGAAATGCTTTAATCTAAGTTACTGTGAAAACGTATTTAAAAAAATACTTTATGAGATATTACTGACCTGGAGTAGTATGCTTTTCTTTTAGTCAAAACTAATAATAATAGAAGTAATAGAAGCAGATGACTTGTTTAAAACCAACGAAGTGTTTATACATGTTTTAAGGATATCCCGGAGTTTCTTCAAAAGTGTTGCACTATGTGTTCAGTATGTTTCTGAAATGTTTAAGTATTTTAATTTATAAACTGAGTGTGTGGACTTTTACACTTTATTGCTTTTAAAACATGAAGCACATTTTACAGACAAGAGTATAATGAAGACAGAGTTACTGACACAAATAATTAAAAAAGTATTAAGTAACAAAAAACATACACAAGTGAATGAAACAGACATTCATATTTTAAGAACGCAACTAAACAATGTAACCCAAAATATTCAGAAAAATGTGACCTTCAAAATATTTGATAAATAAAATTTTCCATTAAATAAGACCAACAGTATGTTTAAAATTAGAGTATATTACAAAAATAAATATGGCCCATGCTTTACTCTTATTGGTATATAGGTTTTAAAATATAACTAATTATTCATGTCTATGGTACATAACTACTATAAATAATATTTTTATATTGTGATTTTTTTGTTCTACAAAACAGTGAAGCCTTTTCATAAATCTTCACACTTCTACTTTTAAATATTCTAAAACTTTTCTTCACAAATATCCCATTTGATTTACAGTATCTTACAAGTTAATATCCTCATAGAATTTAAAAAGGAAAGAAAATACAGTGCCATTTCGAAACACGGGTCTGTATGTGGTTCTCGGATTTGTTTTCATGTAACCACAGCATTATCGCAAAAACAAGTCCCACTGGCATGTAATCACAAACCCAATGCTGGAGCAGACAAGGACAAATATGTGCCTTCAGCAGTGGGATCCAGAATATGTCTATATTATGGACATTCCAGGAAAAGAAACAGATGAACAATGTTGTGACAGATAGAAGTGAGTAAACATGGCATGAAATGGTTGCTGTCAGGATGTGGTTAGTCCCTGGAGCCACTAAATCATTGTGGATTTGTTCTAAAAGCAGCAGGATGTTGGTCAGGATTTAACAAGTCTTACACCAGCCAAGTGTCTCAAAGGAGAGAACAGTAGCAGACAGAAATTTTCAGACAGAGAACAGGTGTTTGTTTTATTAAAATACAATAAAAAACTACTTTGTTGGGATTTTTTTTAAATATCTCCAAGAATTCACAATGGATAAACGATACATAATTTTAAAAAAAGCATGTCATATCCAATAGCTCAAGGGGCAGGATCTCATGAAGATGTTTACTGTGGCAGTGAAGAAGAACAAACTCTTACGATACAAAATTATTTTTTTAACATGAATATAGGACTTGAGGGTTATTTGGAAAAGAACCTAACCCTCTATGCTATGTTAGAAAAACACAGTACTTGAAAAGGACAGAGTGGCTGTGCATGATAAGTCCTTATAAACTAATTTGTGTGTATATGAAGGAAAATCATGCGAAGCTTTCTCAGCCTTGGAAAGCCTTTCCACTGGAATGTGTCAGCAGTTGCACTGGATGAGGTGCCAGGTTAACGCCACAGATGAACATGTGTTTATGTGCCCTTTCAACTGACAAGCTGAAGTGTGCATTGGACTATAAGCATGCCTCACGAAATTGCCCATGGAGAGGCTGTACTGCCACCAGGAAACAGCACCTGTCCCAGCTGATGTAAATGAGGCATGGGTTTGGATCTCTGCTACATAATCTGCCCTGAGCAGGTTTGCCTTATCTGTGTTTCCATTCCACATTTGTGGGTGACTGTGCATGGTTGAGACACAGACACCCAACCGTAATATGCGGCAATTTTCGTGATTCAACTTCCAAAGACTATGAAAATGGTACATTTTAGAGTTTCACTTAAGAAGTTGTTAAGATGCCCAATGTATTCTGCATTGTGTCATAACAATCAAACATTACACAAACAAACACATCACCTGACCAGTCAATGCCGAACATTTTATACAACCAGCTACTTAACATTTTCTCTAGAGGAGTTTGTTTCTCAGTGCATATTAAATAGATGGGCTTTAATCAGAATTGTTATGATTATTGTAATAATCATCAATATGATCATCATAATAAGATATATTTCTTTGAGCACAAAATTTCTCTGGAAAAAAATGAATAAAATCCTTAACCAGGCTGATATAAAGGCCTTTCCAGGTGTTAGCTGAAGGACAAGGACTTATTTCCTTCAGCCAGTCGTGCATGTAGCTCTGTCCATATTGCCCAGATTGTTGGAGAAGAATGTCTCCAGTTCTCCCGTTCCACACATGTAGGGTTATACTTGGTGGGTGATTTTTCTTATAATGCCTTTGTAAACATGTGAAAGTAGCAGTTGTATTGCAGTGCTGAAGATTGAACAATTCTTGTGGATTGCACAGGACTAAATGTAAACAGCAAATAAGGGGCTGGCCAGGGCAAAGTTCCCACGATACATCTGACTGCAGTAGTCCAGCTTCTCAGGAAGTGTCAGACAAAGATAAAGATGGGCCTTCATTTCTGAGGCCTTGGTTTGAGCTTGGATTTCATTTAGTGCTCAGGCTGTTGATGGGACGGTTGAGAGAACCCATATTTGCTGCAGGGTTGCCAGGTAAAGGGCTGCTGCTTTTGGTGGGCAGGCTGCTGGAGTGGCCCATTGACTCCTCTGCAGCACGCAGCAGCAGAGTGTAATTGACTGCCACCTCCTCCACCTTGCGCAGCAGCTGCAGTCTCTGCGTCTCGGAGCGCACGCCTCTGACTAGCTGGATGAAGGACTGTGTCAAACTGCAAAGCACTTGGAAGCTGGCAGTAACGGCACTCAGCATTCGTGTGGGGCTTTTCTCTACACCTGCAACTCGCCGGCACGATGCCCGAAACTCCTTGAAACGCAAGGCTAGCTCTTGTTTGTATTCGGCCAATTGAGGGGCTTGCAGGCGAAGCTCATCCTCAGCCTGTGGGCTGCTTGCACACTGTCGCAGGATGGCAAGCAGCTCGTTAGCATCAAGCTGTGCAGTCAAGAAGCCATCTGGTAGGGAAAATGTTTTTCCCTGCAAGGCTTTTACCCGTGATAGGCTTGCCTCTAGGCTACCACAGGCTCGCAAATCAATCTCGTGGCTTTGGGGATCCTCCTCTTCCACCTCCCCACTACAGTCCTCTGCATCAAGCACCTGCAGTGTTTTGCTGACCACAGGCATGGCGTGGCTGTCCAACTGCATGCCTGGTAGTACTTGCAAGGGAATGGAGTAGGAAAGCTCGTCTTTCTCACTGTTCTCATCAGTTGTATCACACTTACGGTAGCAAAAGCAGAAAGAACAGCACTTCTCTCTGCCATCGTTATCCTCACTTGGCAACCCTAGCACTACCTCATTAGCCTCCACTTGATCTTCCTTCAGCAGCTCTTCCTCTTGGATGGAGAACACACCTTTTCTTTTTCCGTCCCCAGCATGAGTATAAGACGGTTCCACTGGAGTTGGGAGCCTTAGTCCAGTTGCTCTGACTCGCTCCATCTCCTTCTCAAGGCTTTTAGATTTGACTTTCTTCACTTCAGCATAGAGTGGTGCACATTCATTGCTGTCTGCCTCTCCAATGCTGTATCGCCTCTGAAGCTTCATGTAATGTGGTGCTCCTATGCACTCTGAATGTGAAGTACAGGTAGGTAGACAGGAGACAGGCTTTCCTTGGGGTTCTCGAGACTCAAGACTTGTTGAGCGGATTCGAGTGGTCTTTATCTCTAAAGTTTGAGGCCTTTTTGCTCCCTCAGGTAGAGATGCTTTTTTGGGTCCTTCCTGTGAAGTTTTAGGGATGGTAGGTGGAGTTTTAGAGACAGTCCTTTCTCTCCCTCTGCGTTCAAGGGCAGATCCAACGGGTGTATCAGGTAGTCGGATCCCTCTGCACAACCTCTTGCAGTCACAGCTTCGTCGCTGTTCCCTAGACACACCGGGGACCTTTTGCACAGGACTAGAGCGAAGCTGGCAAGCACAGGAAGTGCCCACAGGAACTAGAGATGGTCCCTGTGGCAGAAACTCTGCCTGTGCTGCTTTTGGCTTTAGCAGTTCCTCTAAAAATTCCAGCTCATATTGACGTACCTTCTGCAGTTGTGCCTGCCGCTCATCTGTCTCACGCCTCAGCCGTGCTGGAAAAGTTGCTGACAGTAAGTTCCTGAAGCTCAGAAAGGGAGCACTACGTTGGGTCTTAGCCTTGTTATTGCCCTGTTTCTTGCAATCCATGGCTGGAATTGTTGCTGCCTTGTCCGCATAACTAGTGGCTTTTGATGTCTCAACAAGCACAGGTACGGTTTTGGTGACTTTTTGTGTCTCAATTGAAATTTTGCTCTGGGAATTCTCTGTCTTGATCTCTGGTATCTCTTTGTGCCCCGTCTTTTTGGGGGGAAGTGGGGAACACTTGGGTGGGGCTAAAAGGGTAGACTTTGTCTGTGAATGTTCTGGGTCTTGTGTTGTACTCTCTTTGTTACTGGCAAGCTGTAAACTCTTAGCTTTAGCGCGAAGGCGTTCATCATCAGTTGGGGAGGAAGAATGGAACACTACTACCTTATGAGCTTGTGGGTCTTTCACTCGTAGTGGAGGACCAGGCTTTGGCTGTATTGGGCATGTGCAGAACAAGTCATCATCTGATAAAAGATCCTTGGAACTTGAAGGTTTACTAGTTTTATTGGAGACAGTCTGGTTTTCTTGGCACAGACTTCCTGGGTGGCTATTGGTAGAATTTGCTCCATCCACAGGCAAGAGAATGGGTAAGGCTTTGTTGGTAGATTCTGGACTAGGAGTTTTTGGGGCCTTCCCCTTGACATCCCCCTTGACAGCGGGCTTTGGACTCAACCGTTCTTGTTTTGGGCTTAATGACCCCTGATCATTGCTGGCTGATTTTTTTTCACCTTGTTCAACAACTTTTAGTTCTCTAGAGGTCTGTGATGAGCAATCAGCTGACACAACTTGGGGAGGTTCCAGCTTGGACTTCCCTGTGTCTTGTACACTAGTTTGGGGTTGTGTCTGGACTGGATCCACAGTAATGCTGGGAACTGTAGTCTCTTGACTTGGAATAACTCTTAGTTGGGTAGCCTTGCTGAGGATGACAGATTTAGGGGGCCCTCCTGCACGCAGCTGACTCACGGAAAAGGTACCTCCCCCAAGAGCCTGAGCAGAGCATCCAGGGATGGCGAGAGGGAAGTCACGGCGCCCAAAGAGTCGATCCTTGTTGATGTGGTGGGCCAGCAGGTAGGCTTGATTCTGATGCTGCTTCATTGCAGACACCATCTCTGAGACATCTGTTAGTTCTGAAGAGTTGGTCTCGTGTCCAGAATCTAGTGAGGACTCTGGGGTGATTGCTGCCAGCACGATCAGCCCTGCAGAGAGTGAGGCATAAACCACAGTCAAGTTTACTAAAATGCTAGTCCATATCCGCAGCTAACAGTATTAAGAGTGCAGTACCATGCTGAATAAAATGCCCTTCAAAGTTCTTTTCCACTCATTTTATACATATACATATCAAAGAATATAAACTATCCATTCTAAAGTAATATGCATAAAACAAGAACTTATATATCTTAAAAATAATGGTATGAAGTTTGCATGTTGTACCCTTTTATCCTACAGAAACATAACACATTGTCACAAACAGTCATAGGAAATCAAGTCAAATCTAGGATACAGGAATGGTCATTGCCCTGTATGAACTACATTTGTAATTAGGAAAGGAGCAGATTTAGGGCTAATCTAGGGGTTCTCGATGGAGGCCATGGAAATTAGGACAGCTGTCCACCTGCTGTCTGTGGGGCTGGCTGATGGTGGGGATAGTCCTCTGATGCAGCTAAGGCCTCCAGTGCCTGTAGGGTGGATACCAGTGCATCGTCTAGTTCCTGGGCATGATCTCGCACTGTCCGTGTGGCTACATTGTCAATTAGAGTCACAGGCACCTCTTCCTGAACTTCTACTGCCACTGCTTGACCCTGGGCTTTGCGCCCCCTATTGGGATCATCCTCATCTGAGCTGTTGTCACGGAATCCTGGTGGTGGTGCAGCAATAGCAGGAGGAGGCAGTTGGAGTTTCCCCCCTCCTTCCTCCATCTCCTCATCTTCTTCGTTTCCTGGTGGGGGTAAGGACATGAGGTCCACGGCTCCCCCGTCACGGGAGGCGCATGCGTTAGAGCATCGCTGCACAGCAGATGACTGGGACCCTCCATTTACTGCCACAACGCCCCCTGCTGCTGCCTTTAACTTAGCCTTACAAGAGTCACAGAAGAACCGTCCAGGGCGCTGGGAAGCTTCCATTGTGTTGGCCCGCCCTCTAAACTCAGTCCCTGAATTGCCGTGTTCGACTGCATCAGGTTCTGCAATAGACTCAGTGCTCTTGAGTGTTGGGTCAGACTTAGTACGTGGTCGGCTCTCCTCCTGGAAGATAATGTTCTCATTGAAGTCCACTTCCTCTTCTGTCTGCATTTGGAGCTCTTGGAGCTGCTTCTGCTCTTTGAGATGCAGGTGACACAGACCCAGGTGCTGTGGCTGTGATGGGCTAGCTGGCCTCTTGGAGGACTCCCTAGGGAAACCCTCCCTCTCTTCCCGTCGGCTGCTGCTCGACATTGAGGGGACGAGCTGGGGTAGCGTGTGAGGGCTTCTGTAATCTAAAGACAGAGTTATCATAAAAGTTGAAATGTAGAGAACCACACAGTGAAAGGAGTTTTTCCAGACACTCAAACTCTCTACCAATGTCGGATGATAGTTTTTGGGATGAATGTTGAGCTCAGCTTTGTGGGCTGGAGAAAATAAGCCCAAACGTCCTCTCAGGCAGGCTCAAGCACACAAAAGCACAGTTGTGGAAAGGCCAAGCCAGTATCATGAACTGAAGCAGGATCCCGTGGTCACTGTCTCAGAAGTCAGCAAAGAAATTAGCTATCCAGCAGCAGATGTGACATTTACACAACGTTATATTGAACAGATCCAGGGATGCTGATTTAGAACATGATGATCAACAAGTGAATCAGAGGTGGTTTCTTGAACAGACTGAGCCGAAATGGAGATGAGACAGCCTCAGGCAGGAGAAGCACAGAGCACTATGAATGGTGGCTCCAGGATGACTTGTTAGCATGAGTCAATGGGGCTGGTCCAGTTGCGAATGAAGTCGTAGATGGGAATCCAGGTAGCTGGGGTACACATTTAAGCCGTCACATGATGACTGATATGCTTTGATGAATGAACCTTGGTTTAGACTCTGTAGAACACTGACCACAAGCCTGCATAAACTGTGCTAAAGGCCCCCAAAAACTGGTAATTTGATATCATGAAGTGGTCTCGTTTTATGTCAGTGCAACACCGTCAGTTTCAAAATTTTTGGTCAGCATTATAGATGAGAAGTTTTTCTTTTGCTAAAAATGCCCTGTCAACAAAATAAAGCTTGTTCTTCTTTATCAAAGGAGCAAGCAGATTACTTACTATCACCTTTTATAATAGTATAACACTTTTCACCGTCTGTATTGTTCAATATCTTACAAGTCCATCAACAGTCCTTCTTACACAGAAGAATTGGCAAGTTTACTACAACACTGAAAATGTTTTTTTTAACACAGCCAATTTTGCGGTTCTTGCAGTTGTTTTTACTGATTAGTGTGAAGTAATATGTAGCGACAATGCACTGGAAATGAAGTGGTTATTGCTGTTTTTGTCAGAGGTGGAAGGTTCAGATCCAGAAAGTATAAATCCAGACCAAGGTTTTGATTCAACCAACCAGTTGAGTACTCTGTGATTGTGACTCTTTATACTCAACTGGTTGGCTGAAACAAAATCTTGGTCTGGATTTGTATTTTCTGGACCTGAACTTTCCACCTTGTGGTTGTGCATGGATCTCATATGGTACATATTGTAGTGCTATAAAGTAAAAAGGTGGCTACTAACATACCTGCCTTGATCATGTGGGACTGACCAGGAGCCCGGCAGTAGATAGTTTTCTTTGGGTCCACAAAGAGCTTGTAATAACCGGATATAAGACAGGCGAAATTGGAGGCATCTGGCCATTCCATCAATAAAACCAGTGGCTAGAATCAAGGGATGGATGGAGATATTAGAAATTATCGAGGCAAGAAGATATCCTGGCAGAAAATGTTTCTTGTTGCTGGTTCAATAGCATTTGTGCATCTTAGCATGCACATTTACATAAAAACCTGAATTAGCATGATTTTGAATTGCCATTTAAATACAAGAAAAACAGACTCAAGATTTGACCCACCTGATTGTATAACAACAAATGGCACACAAGGTTTTTGTAGTATTTGGTGTTGCTATAAAATACCTCAGAATGTATGGTATAGTCTTATACCTTGGCCTCCAGTATCGTCACTTCCACCCGGGCCACTCCTTGGTTTTCTCGAAACAGCTGCACCTTTGCAATCCGGCTGAACTCAGCCAGCACAGTGGTGAGATTGTTCTTCAGGTCGATGACGTGACTGATGCCATGTCGCGGCCCAACCAGTAGTGTTGTGGCTGACTGCTTCTCATCCTAGCAGGGTAGAGGCAGAGAGTCATTTGCTGAACAGGCAGAAGGATTGATCGTTCATTTATTTTTGTTTTCATCCTATTTCTTTCACATTACAGTTAACGTCACTAAGGATACAAGAGGTAAATTTGAATGGTGATTGTTCTTGTCCTGGGAGAGAAGGTCCTGCTACTTTTGAGATTTGTTTTAAACCTGAATTATTGCAATAAAATATGAAGGTGTATAAAAAGACTTAAAATTGTAATGTCTTTGGCTAAAATGCCTGAATTTGCTGTGGTTACTATTACCAGACCAACAGTATGAAACAGCAGGCCCCCAAAGGGTGGCAGGTCATTCAGAGCGCGCATATACTGTAGCTTCCCCTGCAGAGGAGGGACCTGTAGGGTCAGACAGCGAGAGAGATTGCCAAATTGCTATTTTGCAATACCACCACTGTCCTCATGAAGGCACTGTTACTTTACTTATAAAGCACATGTTTGCAACACCCAGCTACAGTGTTTTATGTATTTGCTGTCCAAGGACAGTTTTTGGGCTATAGGAGGAAAATTATAACTATAGCAAAAATCATAACACAATTCTGAAAACTGAAGCCATAAGAATGCTTAATGAGCATCTTTATATTTTGTGTCATGAGTAATCGAATGGCTATAAATGACAAAAAATGGATTGATTGGAAGTGTCAGAGGGGTGTGATGCTGGCTCCTCCACTACCACAAAAAAAATAACTATGACTAAAGCAGTCTTTCATTCTCAGTACCTCTGGTATGTATGTTTATTGTTACCATGTAATATGGTACATCCCTACTCCTAAACTTCTGCAGTTTGGTGTACATTACATTGAATTGAAATACCTTATTTCCAGTGGGTGGGGGATGCTGGTAGGTCTTAAGCAGCTGGGAAAGGGATTTGCAGACATTTTTCTCTTTTACAGTAGGCAGCAGAGTGAGGGGAAGGAAAGGTTCAAGACCCCACTCCTTTCTAAGGCAATGAGGGACAAAAAGTTGAGTTTCCATTGTACAGTCACTTGTGCATAGCTTTCTGAATGGTATTTTTAGCATCACTGCTGGATGGACCAAGCAGGGCTTCCTAATTCATGTGGGCGATGTCTGATATTCATAATTATATTTTTAATTTTGTAAATAAAGACTTATTATTAAGATATGTTCCAACTTACAAAATGTACTCATGGACCATTGATGCATCTTCAAATTAGAGTTAAAGCTTTACAGCGTACTATCATTTTTCTGACTGATTATCAAAGAATAGTTTGAACTCAATACATTTGTTAAGGGATTTAAAGAAGCATAAACTGAAAGATTGTGTGAAGGCATTTTAACGTCAATAGTAAGGACTGTCCAATCCTGTTTCACAATTTTTTAGAGCTACGTGCAGCAGGACTTACTCAACGTGCTTAAGAGAAATCTTTTGGTTTGGCCTAGCAGCTGACACGGTAATGTAGATATGGAGGGCTGCCAGCTTCAGTGTGATGTCAGACTTCCAGTCCATTCCAAAGCGTTCCTTAATAACATCATTACGACTCTGTGGTGGATACAGTAAATTTACATTCCAGTTGCAGCCAATATATCTGTTATTCATGCATTAACAGGGTTTTAACTCTAACATCCATTCTTTAAAATCAGGCAAGACATGAATTACAAATCTTAAACCTAATCACAGCACATGAGCGGACCAAAGTATGCAAATAGAAATGTTCAGAAATGTTTCAGTCATGGAAAGGGATACACAATGAATTGAGTTTGATGAGGAGGACTATTTCTGTTGAAGCATTACAGTTATACCTGGATGTACAAGTACTCAAACGCTGCAGGATCTCTCCTCAAGAGGTCTGCAGGGTCCTTGGGAAAATAGCAGATGCGAAACAGACATTTCATCCCCTGGAAGTAGGTCCTCTGTACTACCTAACAAGACAAGTATTGTGTTACCACATAAAAAACATGAATAAGAGGGTATTCACAATCACATCCAGTGCCCCATAGGATTGTGACACATATCTGTCTGTACACGATCAACGTAATCAGGAGGATTAGACAGAATCAGACCCATCCAAGTTCTTTTGTAGGAAAAATTACAAAGGAGAATTCCTGTCAGAAAAAGATGACAGAACGAGACTGACAATAGCGTTGATTCGGTGAGGAAACAGGCTTACATGGGACAGGGGCTGGTTATCCTGCAGAAGGTGAAGCCGCTGGTTCTGATGGAGTCCACCAGACTCCAGAACAAGGGCAAAATGCTCAATGTAACGCAAGGACAGCCGGTCCTGCAGAGAGGAGATGACGTCCTGGGGGATGTGGGGGGAGAGAAAGCCAACAAGACAAGATGTGTATAAGTATCCAAAAAGGAATTTCCATTATGTTAGGCTACAGAATAGACAGGAGTTCATCAGTTAGTATTTTGTAAGATACTCTCCACAAACTGTTCTTAAATCTGCTCCTTCACAAAGATAAAAAATTATGTAAAATTAAAAACATATTCAAGTCTATAGTGTATGACTGTGTGATGGGCTGACATCACGTCAGTGGTGTGCTACTTGCCCAGCCCTGGGAACTGACTAGAGTTAGTGTTTGGAAGTTGGATTGAGCAGCAACCTTAGTATGGCATTCATTTCATTGCAATTTTTTGGTTTCTGTGAATCTATCTGCATGACATCAATATTTTTCTCCAGGTTTCTCTGAATATAATAATAGATGTGGCCTAGATGTTAGACTCATTTTTCCAGCATCACTAATTCCTGTGATGGAGTGGATTTTTCATTTATCTACCATGCCCTTATGAAAACGCAGATCCTAGCTCAGAACAATCAAGGACTCCGTTCATTATTCACTGGGTAAAAGATCCATACTAATTATAAAACATTACTTGTAATCTTTTGGTATTGAAAGTGCAGAATGCCTTAAACAGACATACTCAAATGAACTTTGAAGACGGCTCATTACACACGCTGGGAAAAAGTTATATGTTAGATTAGATATGTTATACAAACTGCAGAAAGCTAATGATGGCATACATATTGTGTAAAAAGACTGATCAGACAGATAATGGGGATGCTACTGATATTCAGTCTAATGCAGAATTTCCCAGCCTGGTCCCTAGCGACCCCCAGACAGTCCACATTTTTGCTCCCTCCCAGCTCCCAGTAGATCCGAAAGGTGGACTGTCTAGCAGGGAGCTGGGAGGGAGCAAAAACTTGGACTGTCTGGATGTCCCCGGGGACCGGGTTGGGAAACACTGCTGTAATGGATTATGAATTGAGGGTCTCATTGCCTTGACGGCCATCTGGGAGAAGGAGGTTGTATATTTCATACAGCACTTAACTTTCTCACATATATTAGGTACATTGTAGGCTTTGTTCAGTCTTGAGTAGAACTGGATGTGTATTTAATTAGTATACCTTGTTTCTTTAGTGTTCTTTTACACTCGCCCAATTCCCCAACAGTTTCAAGGCTTTGGAAGGTTACATTTGCAGTCTGTATTTTAAAATCTGCCAAACAAAGCTGTGAAATATAGTAAGCAAAGTACATTTTCAAGGGCACAGAGAAACGAATTAAACTAAAGCCTAAAATCTTCAATTTGCTGTATCATGTTGGTCCTGTGACTTACAAACGTAACATATTCAAAACAGGTCCAAACAAAACATAAAAGTAGGTGTGTATTAATCTATAGATTTCTGTGCATAAGCCAAACCTGCACTTCCCTGTCATCCAGATCAAAGACTAAACCATTTTTGTTGAAATTATGTCAGAAATACAAAATTAAACTAAAACAGAGGACGTTCTGTGAAGCAGGTGTACATGCATCTGCATTTTGCTGTTTCGATTTTTATAAAATAATGTTGTAAAGCCAGATTTCCGTATGGGCATGCCAAACATTTATGTAATATCTTGTAATATCTGGTTTTTTATAGCATTAGCTGGCTAAATTACAGCCAGCTGCTGAAAATGGAGGTACACAGAAAAATCACTCGGTTGGCCGTAGGACCACTGTGTGCTGTCAGGACGTAATGGATAAAATGTGGCTTGGAGTTAGCTGCAGGCAGAAATTGCCATTGCTGGTGCCGCTTCAGACAGTCCAGTGAAATCGGTATAGGATTGAAAGCTGGCAATTATGAAAGGCCTGGATGATTAAAAAAAGTGTTCTCCCCAAACCACCTGTTAACAACATGCTCATGGGAGTTTTCAAAGTGATAACTAATCAAATTGTAGAGGAGGTGGGTCCAAGGAACTAGAGGAGGTGGACCAACCAATCAGATGTCTTGGTCCCACCTCTTCTAGTTGCTTTCACCCACCTCCTCTACAATTTGATTGGTTATCACTCTGAAACAATCATTGTTCCTTCTGCCCTCAGAACATGTTTGTATAAGTAAAACGCCAATAAGCTAACAACATATGCTGTATTGTGGACTCAAGCATCGTCGCATTAATTGTCTAAGCAGGGAAGTGATCTGTAGAATATCGTACTGCAGTAACTTTCTGATGGAATAATAATAATAATTGATACTTTATTGATCCCCATGGGAAAATTCTCTTTTTCACCTCCCTCATCTTGCTCTCCAAGAGAGCAAGCTTGACCTGTGGTGGCACCTATGGAGCTGGGGGTCAAGGGCCTTGCTCAAGGGCCCACAGACATGCTAAGGCTGGGCTTGAACTGGCGACCTTCCGATCACAGACACAGAGGCTTAGAGTGTTGATGAAAATGATGCCCGGGTCATCTTTGGATTTGATTTTCAGCTGTTTTGCTGTCTGTGCACCTGCAGCACTGTGCAAATGTAGTGCGAAGGCTGATGGTATTCACCAAATGAAGCACAATAGTCCTGGGAGGGGCCCTGCTGTAATACCCTCCTGCAAGATGTTTAACACAAGTGATAACTGTAGAGGTATCTGCTGGTGACAGCTGTATGTTTTTTGAGAAGATACTTTCACCCCCTGTTGGTTGCCGATACTGATTCTTTTCTTGGGCAGGGGAAGGGAGCAGTGAGCAAATGAGACGTAGCCACATAGTTGTAGTCCGTGATTTACTCCCACCCCCCTGGTTGGTGAGCGAAATCTATTGAGGGGAATCCCCCTGACTGGTTTAAATCAACCAGGAACGAGGAAGGATTTATCAGTAGGGTTGCTGGACCCCTGTCCCCCCCCCCCACCCCCAAAAAAATAATTTTCAGCTATGGGCCTAGTATCTTTTATCGATTTCATTCATACCGCTTGGGATTTTGTACATGCAGATTAGATGAGATTAAAAACACTAGCAGGTGCTAACCAGTCCACCTTTCAGAAAATGACTTTGTTCTAGGTTACGTTTCCTAGTAGCTGAAGCTGAAAACTTCCTTAATTCACCTGCTAAAAAACAAGGATTGCAAATGATGTACAAATAATCTAATTTCTCTAACAGTGACTGGCCCTTGACAAATGGAAGGTGCTGGAGATAATTCAGTGCACTAGCCAACAATAAATGTTAACTGGCTCATAAACCAGTATCACATTTCCTTTGTCAATGAATCACATAAAATGCCAACGATATACTTTTGAAATAAGAACATTTGAAACAGTAAATTATATTAGAAGAAAGATTTCTACCAGGATCATTATTTTTTAAACATTTCACCGTCTATAAAATACTTTTCTCTTTCATCCATCTTCCATAACTGCTTACCCATTACATGGTGATGGCGAGCTTATCCTATCCGGGGGACCACAGGGCAGGAGCCAGAGACGGGGACTTGAGTTAGAGACTCAACTTGAGTCACACTTAAGTCGTGCATACCATAATAATTTCTTTAAAACTAATCTAGATCAACATATACATTTCTGTGTGTTCCACTGAACCATGTGACATGTGATATGGATAAAGGCCATTCCGCCTCATTGAATGAGCTGTTCTAGCATAAACATTAAAGACAAATAGGTAGCAAATTAACAAGCGAATGCACATGAACCCTGGTCAGAAATGACATGGAAATTGTTTGATGCAGACAGATGCTGCCATTTTAAAATATCTGTTGAAAAATCTCTATTAATCACGCTCGGTTTACATTGAGATTTTGCACAATGTTACAACATTGTTCAGTTTTGCTTTATGTTCCTGGTCACTTTCTCCACCCCATTACTGCCTTGTATTGGATTGGAAGGGAGATCCACATAGAAGTGGAGTCAGTACCTTCACAAAGGCTATTGGTTTCTTTTGGCATAAACTGACTGGCTAACTATGGAAGCAAGAGGAAAGGGCAAAAGGGAGGGAAGAGGGAAAACAGAGAAAAGAAGAACCTTTCTTTATAATAGCTTTCCTTAAAGATGGTTCTTTTGTAACCAATACAAGTTGATGGTTTGGCAGATACGGCCCAACCATGGTCCAGAAGAGACATGCATGCTAATGGGCCGTAACATCTATATAAAAAAAGACTAGAAAAGAAAAACAACTTTCCCCTGCACTTCCCTGCCATCCAGATCAAAGACTAAGATCTTTCCAGTTTATACTGATTGACTGCAAGTGTAAAAACGTCTTGGGGATTTATATATACTTAAAAATCAAGAAACTGGCTCCCAGACACTTTAAATGCTGCACAATTGTAAGTTCATTCTGACGCCAGGAATGAGGCAAAAGACTATAGTTATAGTACATAATGACAATCCAGGTACAGGGTGGTGGGTTCTAACTGTAGGACATTAAAGGACTTGCTCTACTATGTTTATAATAAATATGAAAAGAAAGTAAAAGCTAATGTATGTCTTTTTTCTCTAATCATCAAACTAAAGTGAAGTGCTTTAGGGCCAGGAAAAGGTACTACTTACTCACACTACAAAGACAACAACAATAACACTAGCTATGGGAGCTTTAGTTCATACTTGCAGAATTTCTGTATAATACTGATGCACTGAGCAAAAGCTGATGGCGTATGGTTGTGGAGAGATAAAGTATGCTCCTGATCTAAGGTCTTAGCCAGCATACCTTTCCTTTGTCTCAAGGACTAATGGTTTCCCAAGGATCATGTCAGTTTCTTGGTTCATAAAATGATGTGAGATGCATTTCTGATGGAGGATAATACTAAAGAAAGCAAACTTATATTGATTTTCATTTACTTTTAAACTGAGCACATTTAATTATTTTCATAGCAGAGAGACAGCACAAAAATACTTCAAGGAAAAGAATGACTGCAATCTTGTAATGGAGCAGTATTAAACCCGCTATAAGTTGCCAGCGTCCTCTCATTGAATAAACCTGAGAGATGGGGTAGACCTGCTTCATACAAGCAAAAGTCATTTTCCCTAAACAATTTCTCACCCTTGGGAAATGCCGGAAATCAATAACCACAATGAATCTTCCAGTACTATATATCTAGATGGAGTGATTTAAGAAGATGAATTATTGGACCTTTACTATATCTGGGAACTTAACTCATAAGCACATTTAAAGCTGTTGGAGTTCTAAGCTGTAATCCTTAATTTGGTCTCTCATGCTGTTTGCAGTCTTCTAACCGTCTGCTCCTCGTGTGAGTTTTCAGACTCTAAACGAACAGGATTACCAGTTTTAATTTAAAACTAGCTATAATGATTTGGTATACAGCACAAATTACACTTCCTAAACCAGAACCGCTAAACTCATTAAGTATATCACCCTTTCCCCCCTGCACCCTCTCACTCCACATTTCAAAATAAAAGTCTGTTTCAATTAATGAAAACAGGTTGCACAATAAGAGGAGAACTCCTTCCAGTCCCTGCCTCTGCAGAGTGCCCTAAAAGAGTGATTTTGTTAAATCTCTTTGAGTTCTAATTGGTTCAGTTCACATGCAACATTTAATTATATAACAATTATACTTCTATTCTCTGAAGGCACCATCACGCAACACTTACCCTCACAGTGGTACGGCTGTCAAATGTAAAGGACTTAATCTGTCCATTCTCTAGGAACACCTTCAACACGTTAGGAATGAGTAGTAAAGAGTCGTCCTTCAGCATGGTCTGAGAGTGGAGGGAACATTGGGATGGGAGAGGAAGAAAGAGACAAAATGAGAAATAGACAAGAAGAAAGTAAAGGAAACGAGTAGAAAAAGGAAAGTATGAGATAGTAGTTTACAAAAGTTAGTATTATAAAGTCAATAATTATAAAGAGAGGGTACAAATTAGAATGGCCATAGCAGCTGTTATCGGAGGAAGAGCTCAGGAATTTGCAGACAAACAATTTCTGGGTTCTCTACACATCTTTCAAAATACAGAAAATAAATTGGTGCAGACAGCTTTACCAGGGCTCTACAGCAAACTTGCGAGAAATGTGGGGTACAAGCAGGGTTGGGGAAGTTACTCACAAGAGTAATCCATTACAGACAGGCGGAAAGTTCATGACCAGAAAGTATTAATCCAGACTAAGGTTTTGTTTCAAACAACCAGTTGAGTACTCTGTGACTGTGACTCTTTATGCTTAACTGTTTAAAACAAAATCTTGGTCTGGATTTGTACTTCCTGGACCTGAACGTTCCACTTCTGTCTGTACTAGGTTACTTATGTGAGTAACTTCCACAACACTGGGTACAATGAATTACTACTATTATGGTGATTTCATAAAAATGTTAAAAGACAATCTGCATTACTTGGTGTGTTGTTTCTAAATCTGGTTCATATTAACTTGCTAAATTTTCCACACTGGCCATCATAGAGCATCCCACTGGAAAGGAGATACTGACATATTTCCACAACCTACAGGCCCCTGAATGATCTGTCAGGAGGCTTACAGCTAGTGGGAGTTTTACTTACACAAAAATGGCAGAGAAAAAAAAGGGCAGAAGGATCAATGATTGGTTCAGAGAGATAACCAATCAGATTGTAATTTAGGTGGGCCCAAGCAACTAGAGGAGGTGGGACGAAGATGTCTGATTGGTTTGTCCCACCTCCTCTAGTTCTTTGGACCCACCTCCTCTACAGTCTGATTGGTTATCTCCCTGAACCAATCATTTTTCCTTCTGCCCTCAGAACATTTTTGTGTAAGTAAAACTCCCATGAGCAGTTTTACAGTGGTCAGCGCAGAAGCTGTCCCCACTGTCACAAGCTCAGACTTGACCCCTCCAAGCTTTGTGATTCAAAGTATCTTCTCAGTTACCCACTTTTTATTTTCAAGTAGCATTTTTAATGATTGTAGTTAGTTAGTATAACAGAGTATGTGTCAGAGGTGAGTACGGGACTGCGGGAGAAGGATAGTGCTGCAGATGGCCATTCAGTCTAAATGAGAAATCAAACAGGCCTATTTATTTCAGACTGCAAGTCAATTCATTCGGCCTTGTGCACGACAGGAAGCAAGTGGAATCTGATATGATCAAATTAACCAATGCAGAAGCCAGATGGTGCTCCTCATATTTTTCCCTGCCTGTTATATGTTGCTCATGCAAGACTTGATGCAAAGTTGAGCAGGCACGACCTAATCAATCACCATCAACTCCTGGTGATCACACAAGACATAACAGTGTGTGCTTAACTGTACTTTGGAATGCCATGGATGGATTTTGAATGTGAGCCCCAGTTATGTTTATGGCCTTTTTTTAGCAGACAAAGAAAAAAGAAGAAGATACCAAAAAGGCTCCTTTTGCCTAACATCATTAGATCAAACAACATCTGAGGTGGCTCTTTTCCTCTGTCTTAGCTTCATGGCAAATATTTATGCATATATTCTCCATGTGGAGAAAGAAATGTCAAGGCAGGCATTTAATTACTATGAGTGCTAACAATGCATGGCACTGACATACCGTAGAAATCTAAAGTGTCATAAGTTATGCAAGTGCCCAGTTGTCAATACTTGACTCTGGCTTCTTGTAGAGTGGTATTCAGGGAGAAAGTCCTTCAAAGCCCAACATGGGTATTTTCAAAGCATTTTCTTCTTGTGTGACCTGCAAAATGTGTTCACTCTTTTTTTGAAAGTCATAAAAAACGTCGAAGGTGGAACATGGTGGAGTAGGATCAAGTAAAGAAAATCGACGTGGAATTGAACTTGGATGGTTAGAGATATGATGGCTGATCCTAGATCTGATATGAATTTTTAGGTTAAAATACTATGACAAGAATAGCTTAAGGAAGGCAGATGTAGTTAAGCGGATAGCGGTATTGAGATTTGGGAGGATGCAGAGCATGGGAGGGATGATGAGAGGTTACATGCAAGGGGTGTGAGCGTGTTGATCTGGCCGGAGGACATACTGAGTCTGGATCGCTGATTGACACTTGCTCAGAGAAACGCACTTTTGGCGGGTTTGTCCGGAGACGCGCTTTCTTGGCTGCACTAATAAAGGCAGACTTGGGTGACTGAGAACAGGATAGCAGGAGGAAAGCAGGTTGATTAACACTCAAGAGCAACATAAATCAACTCCATAAAGTTTATGAAGAATACCTGTCTCTCGCCACAGGAAAACCGATCAGATAAAGGTATATACATTTATTTGAACTGGCCATTTTATTTTATCACATAAAGCATGAGGTTTAGTTTGAAGGTTAATGCAATTTGAATGGCAACATTAAAGTTTCATTACATGCTTGATTCCACAAGACTGTAAGACTATGTGGGAGAGGAAGGAAATTATATATAACTCCAAATTTATATTTGCGTGGGAGCAATTGAAATTTTCCAAACAAGTAAAAGTATATTTTTTTCAGGCTGAAGTTGAATGAGGATTTGGGAAACACATACGCAAGGAGTGTCTTTTTTGTGCAACATACGTTTTACATAGATTATACTGTTCTCACCTGTTGGGGCTGCAGTACAGTAAGAACAATAGATTCCTTGCAGCTCCTGTGGACAGGAGTGAAAGCTTGAATGAGCCTGACTTTATGCTATCACAGGGTCAAATGTAATCTCTTGTGAGTAGAGGGTATCTGAGCTGGCCCAGCCGTGCTTAATAATGATGCTTCAGGAAATTACTTTATCGATCAATTGCTACTGGACTGTACGTTGTTCAATGAGTGCGTCATAATCATTCACACAAAGGTGACACAGAAAGCAGCCCAGGGCAAAAGCTGATGCCTTGCCGAAACAGAAATTGTTACAAAGGCAGAGAGCTTCACCCTATCTGTGCAACTGATTGAACATTTTTACAATAGTTTTTTCCCTGATTAGCAAAGATATTAACATATCTGTATTTAAACTATTGTACCATGAAATTAGTTGAAAACCTAAAATGAATAGTTACATGCCTAGGTTTTTATTTGACTTTTTCCCATACATTGCATTTGCAGAACACCATTATCATGAATGACTAAAGTGAATAAGTCGATACACAGCTTACAGTTTACAAAAAACAACCTCGCTCCCACCTCCCATCCCCAGTACAGTAAAAGGATGTTACCTTACAAGGTCTATGACTCTCTCCCTTGGCACGTCACTCACTGGCTCGTTGTTGATAGTCAGAATCTGGTCTCCCGGCAAAAGCTTGCCCTCAGAGGGACCGTCTTGGATGCCAAGGAATGGAAAGTCACAGCGCGGGAGACACCGAGAGAGAGATACAGGATGTCTTACACAGCGCTAAGATCTGGGATGGAAGGCCTTGCGGGAGTTGTATAGCACAGTGAAATGGGGGCTGAGCCGTCGGGACACAGGTGGACAGGCACAACAGATGGGCAGGGCGGACAGAGGGGGGAGAACAATGAAGAGTGCTGAGGGCATGGGAGCAACACCGCAACCGAGGCATGTGCACAAGGCTGCATATGAGACCTTTGGGCGTCCTACCGGCTGAGACTGAACGGATGATGACGGGCCTCTCGCTACCAGCGATGAAGCCAAATCCGTGGTGGGGGTGGCGCAGAATGCAGACCTGTCGAGCTGAGCCAGGGGTCAGGCTACCACTGTCCATCCCATTGTAGTTCTCCTCTAACATCGCAGGGCTGGGTCACGCACAGAAAAAGGTGCAGATGCCTTCACACTTGAATCCTACTCCAGCAGCATCTAGTCCTCTCTAATCATTTAACAGGTAGCTGTATTGGGATCCTCTGAGTTTGGTCACAAGCTGAGTTGATCAGTTTCAGTATCTGACACTAAGGGTTTGTGGTGCAAAATTAGCCTAAATTTATTGGGTGCAGACCAGAACCCAGCAGTGCAGTTAACTAGAGCTATAAACGGGTTAATTCCCCTTTGTCTAGATGACAATCCCTCATAATATCAGAGCAGTGACCGAACAATGACAATCACATCATAAGTGAGGCGGCACACCTTCCACGAGTGTCTGTGTGTCCATCTCGGACCTGGGCCATCCCCTGAGAGCAGAGACGAGGATGGAGTGCGGTCTGATGGCAAGGTGCTCTTCCCGTTCTATACTCATTCACCTGGAACCAGAACAAGTTAGGTATTATAGGAGGAACATTGGTAGATGACCCACATTTACAGGCATGGTGCAAAAAATGAAATGTGAGTCTTCGAAACAGACAGGAACCCCTCTAAACCAGGCCTGGACAATTATTTTCTGTGGAGGGCTAAATAAGTGCTTCACCATATTGGCAGGGACCATTTTTTATGATTTTTTTCGTGTGCCATGAAAGCTAAAGTATAAGACTTGTTTGATTTTTGATGTCCATTTCTTATTTTTTTGAAGAGACTTACTTTTGTGTGTCAGTAAAGAAATAGCATTAGTATTCATGATTATTCATGGGACTTCAACATTAAATTTTACCCATTTTGTAAATTTATATCAATGATTGCGTGGGCCAGTACAAATAGCTTAGCGGGCCAGATATGGCCCATAAGCTGGCTTTGTGTTTTTTTAACCCTCACATTTTCAAGTAATTTCAAGATAAAAGGCACATTAAGAAAAATGGTAATGTTTTACAATAACTGCACCTTCATAATACCTTCATAATGCATTCATAGAACATTCATAAACAGTTTCTAAGTATAACTTAACATCCTAACACACCTTAAAAGCTTTAATAAACATTAACGACAAATATATAATAATAACAAACATTATAATTTTATAAGTTTTGTTACTAAGGCTGATTCATCCATCCATCCATTTTCTGAAACCGCTCGTAATATTCAAGGTTGCGGGGGGTTCGGAGCCTATCCCGAAGGCAACGGGTGCAAGGCAGGGAACAACCCAGGATGGGGTGCCGACCCATAGCAGTAATGCTGATTCACCCTTAGCAAAAAAACACGAACGTGGTCTGGTTAGCTGGCCTGATCCAATTAATTTAGTGAAGATGAATAAAAGCCAAAGGAGATCTGTGGATGGAAAAACACGGTTTCTTAGTGAGCAGGGACTCAGGGATTTTTAAAAATATATCTGTCAAAAAGCACATCACTGGCAGCTGGCATGAATCTACTGCTGACTCTAATGGCTGCTTTGATGAAGGACCAGGCGAACAGAACAATAAAACGCAGTCAGCCACACTGTGCTCTAATGCTGTGGCATGTTCTCATTTCCCTACCAGCAAGCATGCACTTCTGCGTGGGTGTAGGAGAGAGATGGAACGCAGGGTGCGGGGTGAAAGGCTGAGGGAAGGAAAGAGCGAAGGAGAGTAAATTTGCAAAATGCAAATATCTAACTGTGTTGGGTCACATCTAAGTGCGCTGAGAAACCACATGACTGCAGAAGCTTGTCTCCACACCAAAACTAAGCAGACATGGAATTCTGAGCAGAGACGGCTGATGCGGAGACCTAATGCTTATGTTATGTAATACAGGAAAAAAAGTGGTCATTTCAAAGCAGAATGTTCCGGAGAGATCTACAAATAATGACAATAAAAATAGTTGAATCTCACAAGAGAAATAATTAAGTTATATTCCTATCAGTTTTTATGTTATTTCTTATACAAACAGGAAATTTTGCTGTCATATCAGTGAGGACATTTGCAGATAAAAAAGAGCAGTATTTAAAATTTTTTTTTAAGAATACATGAGACTGAAGTATGCTGGAACGTTCCAGTGAATAAGAACTCCCCCATAAACATCTGACTCAAAATAAATGTTCCAAAAATATAAAAGTAAATACCGGTTACTTACTTTGGCTGTATAGCTATAGAAATGTATTTACTGAGAAATCATCTTTGGATGGAATCCAACCCCACAGAAGTTATCAGTCAATTTCTTTGTGCAAAATATGTTTTGTGCTCTCCTGGTTTCTGTTGATCAGAATGAATGGTAGCGATACATAAATGTTCAAGGAGCCCTGAAACATGCAGACATTTTCAAAGAACTCCCAGCCTTTCCTTGGCAGACAAATTACCTTTAGAGATCGCTTACAAAACTCTTTATTGCTAGCGAAAGATGTATTTATACGGATTATCTATGAGGGTATCTCGGTTCAGTCATTTAACTAGCTATATAAATATATTTTAAATATTATTTTACCAACGGTGTTGGCGAATGAGCTAGCTAGCTAGCCATAGAACAGCATAGCTACCTGCTAATTTCCTACAGATCCTTTAATTCAAAGACATACATTGCAACCCTTATGTTACTTGCAGTGACATCCCAATGGCATATCTTTGCTGCTTATTAGTGTATTTTACATATTGAGCAGCATAACTGCTATCTTTGGAAATATTGTTTAATTAAGCAAGGTTATTCTGCATCTGCAGCCAATTCCATTACATTTGCAGAAACTGCCACTGCGTCAGACACCAAGAGTGTCTGAATTCTTAGACTTCATTATAAATAATGCTAAGTGCTCTTGAATATTTTGGATTGGTAATATGTAAAATACACATGGACAATGTAGTGTTTTTGACATAAATTCCAGTATTGCCAGTCTTCTCAGACCATACTCACACGCAGCTGCGAGATGGCCGTCAAATGAATACTGACAAACAGTGGCACCAGGGAAATTTTCCCTGAAAAGGGCTTGACGCCTGTGAACTAGCATGTCAGTTTAAAAGACTGAGGCAGTGACGGACAGGATGAATATTTCATGCCGCCACTCCCCATTATAGGATGTCACTAAAGAGCTGGGCGGCCACAACAGTCTGCAGTCTGCACGCCCACGGAGGCTCCCCCGTCCATCAAGTGTCTGTGATGCCCAAATGCCACTATATCCACCAGATACATGGTCTAATCGAAAACACAGAATAAACATTTGTAATAAGGAGATCCTTCGTTTGTAACCTGCCCAATATAGCTATTGGTCACATATACAAATGACAAGATGAGGCAGCTTAGAAAGGTGCTGCTGTCCTGTAAACAATGCTGATGTCTTTCTCCACTCAGAGTTCTTCCATCACCAACAAGTCTCTGTAGGAATACAAAGACCTTTAACTTACCAAACCTGTATGAAACTCAACAAAAGTGTGGAAGACTCAACTAAGTGTGGAATAGTTAAAATCCATCCATCTATCCATTTCCCATAGTACTGTGCAGGGTCACGGCGGTCTGTAGCCTATTCCAGAAGATACGGGTGTAAGGCAGGCAATAACTCAGGCTGAGGTGCCAACCTGTCGCAGCTCCTTAAAATAACCAGATTAATTGAACATTAAAAATTTGTTATGTGTCTTCATCGTGTAAACTATGACTAACGTAAACACAAAACAAACAACAAGTAAATGACGGATGAAAATTGAGGATAGGACCAATAAATAAAAGTGGATAGGGCAGGATAGGGTGGCCATCCATGTGTAACTGAACACATCCATGATGGGTCAACCTGTACAGTAAGAAAAGCTGGGAAATCTTTTGAAAATGTGTCCCCTGAGCATTTGTGGGCCTGAGTGTTGCCATGGCTACAGTAGCACTGACCATGTATGGAAAGGTCTAATCTCCGAGAATACAAAGATAGCCTTGGGACTATGTCCATTATTACCGTCCGCAGTTGGGTGCCTGTACACACACGTGCCCACACACACACACACACACATATAAGGGGGGTTGCGTCAGCGAAGGGGTTATTCCCTTGAAGGTTTCGTCAGAGTCCTCTCATTGAAAAACAGCAGACACACAGCATAGGAACGCTTTATGTATTCTTGAAGCTTGTGCTGAACATGACCATCATACGTTTAGTTCAGATGGAATTAACAAGCCAATTTACTTCCAGGCACAAGTAAAACTTCTAGTCTACAAATAGACTACAGAATTAGTGGCAAGATTAAAACTAAATTATACTGAATAACGAACCTTCCACATAAATAACTTGACATCATTCATAAGACAAGGATGAAATATAAGTAAATTCCATTATAAATTCCGTTTAGTATTCATATTGATCATGATACGAATTCTGTAGAAAACATAGTTAAACATAGTGGATGGATTTATTGATATAAAAAATAGCAAAGGAGTGTGTTTTGGTAATATAGTAATATTCTTAATTAGTAACTTAATAAATAGCAGGACTGATCTAGAATAGGGGTCTCCCTGATCATTATTGAAACAGATCAATGACTACTTATCAGTGTAAAACTTGCAGCATGGAACAGCAGGAAGTCAGATGTCAATTGATTAAGAGAGATGGTTTGTTGACTCAACAACTTATGAAGGTTTGTAAAAGACTTAAGTCACTGCCTACTTGAGTATCAGTAGGCAGAGGGCCAGAATTTCAGATTTCCCTGTGCGTAATCTAATCTGCTTTCTCTGCAGAATTGTTTAGCTCAGCCTCCCCCTGACTGATTGAATTTTTGCATTAATGCTGGTATCAAAGACAAGTCTGTTACTTTAGCCAGGAAATGTGTTAAGTTTACATCACTGCCCAGTTCAGTTTGCCCTTGAAGCAGGTTGTCAGATCTCACTGGCAGGTGCCTGGATATCCAGTAATTACCCGCAAAAATGATACTTTCTTAGTCTCCTTAGCCGGTGCCGTACCCCTGGAAGACGCTGTAATTTTGTGGAATGGCAAAGGATGCGCTATGCTATGTAACAATTATATGCTTGCTGGGCACGATATGGAGAGTTAGTTAAAAGGGAACAGATTGCCCATCTGGAATAAGGATCGAAGTGGCATTCTACCTGGCCAAGGTCCCAGCTGTGTCTCTCTTTATTACTGAAGTATGAAGACCAGCCGCTCTTTGCTCAAACTCCGTGCAAATGGCTCACCTGCCAATACCATATGCACACTATTTATCAAGTGTCGATAAAGTATTATTTTTTTTTGCTCATTTTTAAAAACTTGTTGCGGTCACTCCGATCTGCTGACTCATAGGATCGAGGTGTGTCTGTGGGGTGGGAGGGACAGCTACATACAGTCCAGGATTTGATTGGCATGATGCCAGCGTGCCAATCCAATAACCGGTGATAAAAGTAAGACTTGTTGTAGTATGGCAGTAGCATGTGCTAACATGTGACAACTGGACAGATAATGAGTCGCACCACTGTCTTCAAGTAATTTCTGGCACAGCAACCACCAGAATTATCCTTTATTCAGTTTTATCATAGTGTGTTCATCAACGTTCAGAACCAAGGTGATGCCTATTGCCAAACTAAGTGAAACTCTTCCCCATGAAATTTATAACAGTTGTCTTTGAGAATTTCCTATATTTTCTGCAGTCACACTGCAGAGACACATTGTCCTATTACTTGATTGGTATGACTTTGACCAAAGCAGCCAATGAAACAAACAGATCAAACATACACCTGCCTTTGTGGACAAATCCGCTCCCTTTTTAATGTAATTAATGAGTCTCAGTGCTATACCAACCAAAGTCAAAATCTGACAGGGGGTATTTCTAGACAGATAATCATCTGGCTGTCTGCCCTCTCACAGGGAAACTCCACAAACACATATATCAGGGTATGTCTGTGTATGTGGGATTTCCCTGTGAGAGGGCAGACAGATTATCAGCTATATGACACTGGAGTCAGTTTGAGGTGATTTGAGGAAGACTGAAAACGAGCTGCTCCACCTGCTTCAGAAGGCCATCAAGCAAAACAAACCTCTGGCTGCAGTCATCGCCTGCAGGAGTCTGTTTAGTGAAGGAGAAGATACCCCTGTCTTTGGTATGGGAGCTCTAGCAGCTTCTTCTGACACCTCTTTCATGATAGTCCTACTGTCCCCTACAGTATTCTTTTCACATCCTAGAGCAGCATTTCCCTCAGGGTGGCTTATTCTCGGATATTTGAAGGTTATTGAAAGGTGAAGGTAACCAGTTACTGCATGACTGTGAGATGTAGGAACACCATAACCCAAGGTGAACTGTCCTTAGCCTGGGGGTGGGGGAGTCTTGTTCTTGCTCTTTTGGGACCTCCAGTTAGCTATCCTGGGACAATAAGTAAACAGACCTATTCCACAGGAATAAGGAATTTCTTTAAAGGGGTGAGAGCAGGAAAGACATAGGACAACATTGCCCAGGTTGCACTTCTGAGTTAAACAAGTCCCCTCAATACTTACACATCCACACTTAACAATCCAGAGAAAGGTACATATCTTCTTTGCTAGGAAATGGAATACCTCTGAAGTAGAACAAGTTTTTGGCAAATGCTTTTAGAAACCCTACACTCCACAATTGAAAGATTATGTCTCCTTTTGTATGTGTAGGTGTGTTTAGTAGTAGATGGTTCAGCAAGCGAATAGCAGATGGTTTGAGATATAAAGCAAATATTAAGTTGACCTCAAACAAGAAGCCAGCATTCACCCATCTAAAAACAATTCACACCAGTACTGACTCTATGAGCCAATTCTAATCTGATTTAAAACAACATTTTTGAACTGCAGTCCATAGTGCTGACTGTATCTCTTGACCCTTTGTGTGTGTTGCTTTCTATTCCGGCAATATCCTAATAAAAAGGGATGATTGGACTATTTTAATATACTAGAAAAACTGTTAGTATTTAGAGATCCTTTCTGGAAAAAATTATATAGGCTGTCCATAAAGTCTTTTTACAATTTCAAAAATTTATTACAAAGGCAATTGATGAGATATCTTCATCAGATTTGTTCTATGTACTCAGTGGTT
>JAAGVU020000002.1:13074533-13094855 GCA_011763525.2 Mormyrus iriodes
TACACTAAACATACATTATAAAAAATAACAGTAAAATTTTAAAAGCTCCCTTTCTGGTCATCCTGACCTTACCTTCAAGTGCAGTCTAGAAAAGGTGGATAAAACAGTAACACAGCAGGTTAAATGGGTCTCTGAGATGGATAGATGCTATAATCAATACAACAGAACATGAACAGCGGTCAGTCAATTCAAAGGACTTTAGGCTTGTGCAGAGTCTGCACTTGTCTGCACACGATGAAAACAAGCAGAGAATGAGTCGGCGTGGCCGCATCCCGAAACACAATGCGTGAGTAGTGGTCAAAATGCAAATACACAGCATGAGGGGATAATCCAAAGCGACAACAGAAAACGTGAATTTTAATTAACTCATAAAAGGAACACTGTGTTTAGATAAAACACATTAACATTTTCAAAGAACGAGCTGCCTGAATGGCCTTCAGCAGCACGGAGACATTTGGTCTTTGTGTTTATGCCCATAAATCACAATTAAGGAATGATTGCTCCATCCAGACGTTGCCATATACGCTTGAGTTAGCGTGATTATTATAGGTATGGTAAAAGAATACAGACATCAGTTTTCAAAAACATAGAGATTTGGATGAAAATCTGTATTTCTAATAAAGAATTTTGGCTATACAACCTAATACAAATTTAATGTGCTCATTTGAAAGATTGTTTTCTGCGTGTTCAAAAGCTTTCACATCAAAATGGTAATACTGCAGCACTGACAGGACCTTCAGAGTTACCTTTCAGGTTGTTTTTTTGTGAATAAGTGCACAAAATTTAAAACAGCAAACTGTAGCTCCTGAATCCATCTCCATGCCCTCCCCAGCTTAAAGGCTGATAAATAAATATCTCAACATCTTAATAAATATCTCAGTATAAATGTGCAGCACATTGTGCAACGAACCCCTGACCTGGCAGCTGCAGATGAAGGAAACAGCCCCAATTTTGTTGACAAAGACAATGTTGCAGTATTTTGCCACAGGGTCACGTGATCTGATCTGGCTATATCTGACAGCACATATTACAGATCATATATTTACACTCAATGCATAATGAGGCCAGATACCCAAATGGTGAGTCACATTCACATGTGTAAGTTATTTATCTAGTTCAATTTTCGAGAGGAATCAGCAGTTGTATAATATATTAAAGATATCAAAGGTGATTTTGAAATTATTTCCCTCGTGACATTTTAAAGGCCATAGGGAAAACATTTGTTTTTCAACATATAATGAAATTCCTGATAGTCCTCTAAATTAGGTGATTGACTTGGCTGTATTTTCTGTAACACCTGAGACGGATGCTCGCATAGGTAACAGACAGGTGACAGTAGGAGGAAGAACATGCTGATGAAGCTAGCGAGTGCTGGGAGATGCCAGGGATGAATTCTGCAATTCACGTTTTGTCCGACAGATTGCTTGCAGGTGTCCTGCTATCATGAGCAATCTCTATTCAACGGAAGCACAGACCAAGAGATTTTTCAGCACAAAAATGTTTTTCTAATGCACATTGGGTCACACTGCCTGATGAGACTGCCAGTTCTAAGTGCAATCAAATACTGCCAATAACCTTATTGGGAGCTATATATGAACATTGCTCCTTGTCACAGTGCCAGTACTAGAGTTAGCTAATGCATTAAATCACTGATATTCATCCACACAATGACTGTAGCACAGGTTTATTTCTCCTTAGCCACCCAGCATGCTGCCACCCTTCCTTCAATATGCTTCTTAATAAGCTGTTCTTTCTTCATAAATGAGTCCCACGCAATGGATCATGTCGACGGCATATATCACAGCAGGGGTGGGGCTGGATGTGTGCTTTTTGGGTTAGCAAGGCCCATAACACCACTGCTAAGCTCTGAGAGGTGTTAGTGTTATTAGGTGTAAGAAGTGTGAGGCAATGGTACAAAAAAAGGACTAATCTTACTCTCATGTAGTCTGCTGTCAGTTATCTATGTCTATAACATATGCAGCATTTTCGAGATGTCACATGATTTCCTGTTTTGGAACAAGCCTTATTGAATGAGTTTCTTGTGGTAATTCAGAGATGTCATTTGTTATCAAAACCGGAGGCTTGTGTGAACTCCATCGATCAGAAGCACTTTGAGGTCGCTACAGCTAGAATTCTGGTCTTACTTATTGCCCAGTAGAGCATTTAATTGGCCATATGCCCGATTCACATCTTCCAGGAGGAACAGTCTTCTGTTTACAGTGCACTAATATTTTAATTGCATCTGTTTAACACTTCAAAGTACGTGATGAGACTTTAAAAATGAACTCTAGCTTTTATTCTTAAAAGCAGGCCTTTCCATGCATCAGCAATCAAAGACGTGGCTACATATTTGAGGCTAAAATTACTGTCTTGTTTGGAAACAAAAGATTTTCCACAGTAGAACATCAAACCACCCATCTTTAAATATGGTGCCGTTAAATCAAGGAGTGAACTGCACTTTTTAGTACGTTAGCAGCTATTAACAAATACTATGGTAGTCAGCTAGGGCCTGCCATCACTGGCAAATAGGAGTCAGAACCAGTGCCATTTCAATGTTAAGAAGAAGGAGGAGCCATCAGCCCAGGGACACAGTGTTATTCTACTCACATCACAAGCCACTTTTCATAGCTGAAACAAGTGTGCCTCCACAAAGTGGTACTGGGAAATTGCATACATCTTGGTGATAGCTGTGGACTGATAATACTCAATTTCCCATGTGTGAGCAATCAAACACTTCTCATTAGTACTGCAATAAGAATCTCGAGGTGCAGAAATTAATAAAAAAATACAGTTGCCGCAGAATCGTGTTGAACTTGCCCAGCAGCAAATTAAACGCACTGTCAACACATATTAAGGTCTGATTGCTTGCAGATACATTCCCAAACAAAACAATGTATGCTTTTTCAGTGTTGAATGCATAACAAGTTTTTTTTTCCAGTAAGGTGCGATGAAAGTGTGCATATAAACAGTTACATAGTTGTCACAGTGAATTTAGAAGTCAGGGAGAGCCAATAACAGCAGCTGACAGTGTAAAATCAGTAACATTTCAGTGGTCACTGCCTGAGAACACATTTATTCTAATGAAATACCCTATTCTCTAATCCTCATACAGGGCACTGCATAATATGCAGTGACATTGTGTATATGTGGAATATTTCTGTGCTGAGGTTCAGTTCAGGAAAACAGAAATGCGGATAACCAAATTGATACTGGGCAGTCTCCAAGCTGGAAATATTAACATTAATTCAAAGGCTCTATGAACTTATCTTACCTTTTTAACAGCATGGCTCCAAGTACACACTATACATAAATATGAAATTAATAATAAAAAGAAAAGGCACAAATAAATAAAAACAAAAGACAGATTGTAGCAAAACATGACAGCCAGTATAAAAACAGTCAAGCAAGGAGCAACAAAATAAAAATCAAGTTATTTTGGATGGTAGTTTTCCTGGGAGTGATTGGTTCAGACCTTTTGAATTCCAAAAAAAACACCACATTTCTTCAGATTCCAGTGCCAGTGTGCCTGGTAAGAAGGCATGCTCTCCTTCCCAAATCATCAGCACGGCATTTGGCATTTGGAACTGGCCTATCTGACACCGGCAGGCCCATCCTGTCGCTTCTCAGTCACCCTTCACTGCAGTTTATGGCTGCTATCCTGACACTCAAGTGGCTGTCAAAAGGTTCTGTGGAATCTAGTTTCCCAAGTTTGTAAGCCAGGCTGAAAAAGCAAACACGGCAGTCCCCTTTAATTCCATGTGTTTGCATGCTGAGAGATCCAGCTGTGTTTGCATGTTGTAAAATCACATATTCAAATTAGCATTGCTTTAGGTTGGCACTAGGCTGCTATTTATTATGGGCAATGTCCTAACCTACCACTGAGCAAGTCAGCTGAACCTTTTCTAAGAAGCAAAGAGAATTACATAACTACATGCCCTTTGTGTCAGCTCCACACTAGGGAAAGGCAAGCCAAAAGTTTGGTTGATTTTCTCACAAAACACAAAATCTCATATCCTTGGGAATCAAATAAAGGAGGAATTCATCCATTTTACTGGGGATCATATGTTTCTGGGGTCCACATTACTCTGGTTTGTCCCACTAGAAATACAATAATGAACCAGTTACCATGCTCAGATTACAAATAAACGGACGGTGAAAATTTGAATACCTTCAGGACCTCATGTCGAGCTCGCACTTCTCTAATTTTACAAAAAGATCATTCTACTGGAGGCACTTGAGGTGGAAGTGTGGAAATATTTATAGTGACTCTCCTCATCAGAGAAGCAGATAAGAATATCATCGAAGTAAACTACCACCAATTTACCAAGCGTATCCCACAGCACATCACTAACAAATGCCAGGAAGAAAGCAGGGATGTTAGCTAATCCAAAAGGAATAGTGAAATATTCATCATGCCCAAATGTGAAAAGCTGCCATCCACTTAAAACTTTTCCATATTTGGATAAGATTATCACTACTCCTTAAATCAAGTTTACTGTAGATTCTTGTCTTCCTCACTTACTCTAATGGGTTGGGGATAACACAGAGAGGGTAACAGTACTTCATTATTATGCTGTTAAGTTCCCAATAGTTAATTTATGGCCATAGTCCACCATTCCATTTGTCAATGAAGAATAAATTAACTGCTATAGTGGAAATGGAGGGATGAAAAATCCCAGATTGATGTTTTGTACTCGATATATACTGGAATATACATCTTCTAGTAAATGCATCCGCGGGGTAGTGTGGTTCCTGGTACTTCATCAATCGCAAAATAATGTTTTGGAAGAAGTTAGGCTTCCCAGTGCTTACTAAAGACTTCCTTAAGATCACTGTATTGTGGAGGAACAGCAGGTTAAATCGCATGAACATTTCCTTCCATGCTAGTAGCCTCCACCCCTTGTGGAGTATATAGATGCTGGCAATTTCTCTAAAATGTTCCCTGTAGTCCATAATATGTCAGGTCCCTGAAACTGGAGGCAGGGAAGACCTAAAACACAGTGGTTATGATGTGTTCGGGTGACTGTGAACCTGATTTTCCTCAGTGGGGGACTCTCCCAGCTTCATTCAGACAGGAGCAATGATGAGAGTGACCTTTCATGGGCTAATAGGCTTCCCATCTAAGGCCCAAATGGTGAAAGGTGCTAGGCAGGTCTGTGCAGGGACTATCCACTCCCGCACCAGTCTTGTGTCAATTAGGTTTCCTTCTAAATTAGAGTAGATGAAGGCTGTGGACTTATGTGACATCTGTTTCCAAGTTAATTCAACTGAAATTAAGGAGTATTACTACTAAAAGTGATTACAGCTCTACTCATAAGGGTCCACAATATTCTGATTGCGTAGGGTGACACCAGTTGCAGCTCCCATCGTCCAGAATACAAAAGACCTTGTAACATCCTGCATAAATGTTCCTGAGGCAATAACTTGGTACAACCTAAATGCATAAGTTTCCCGACTGACTTGGGGCTATATGATGACGGTGAACCAGTTTATGAGTCTCACACATGCCTGTGTTCCCTTAGTAAATGATCAGCTGTTATCGATAAAGCATGAATAATTCCATGTCATCTGGACAAGACAGTCCCTAATTTGATATGTCCTTCAAACTCTTACAATATGTCATTACTAACACTGGCTGATTCCAGTTGTGTTCCACCAAATGTATGTGACATTCCAGACATTCCATAGAGAGCAGCACATTGGTCTTTCTATTGAAGCACCAACAAGCTTTATACAACTTTGGGGTGGTTTAGGACAGCTGGGCAAACCTGTTCATGCTAGGATTTCTGGACCCTGCAGCTCCCAGATGGCAGACTACCAACCAAGAGCATGTTCTGACAGTAAAGAAATTAAAGAAAGAAGTTAATGGTTAGTAAGAAGATTTTGGCTACTATTGGGCTGACAAGAAAACACAGTTGAACATAGGAGTATGAGTCTTCGTTCCCAATAAAACTATACAGGTGGGAAACTATATGAATGGAAAGTAAACATCTGGCAATGGATGTAGGGCTCTGGATTTGGAGTTCGGAGCTGGCATGGCCTCTCTGAAAGAGCCTCCACAACTTCCATGAGATATCGTATGTTTTTATTATCCAAGTGTAAATTTAAGTTATTCCCACTTCACTAAGTTCACAGTATGATTCAGTATTCTGTCAAAAGGGGTCTGGGTAAAGAGAAAACAGTGTTTATCCTCCCAAGATTGTTGGTTTAATAAAAGACTCTGTGAGTAGAACAATATCAATCCACCACTCTAAAAACACAAGCCGTCTTGTGTGTGTGCGGGGGGGTGAAAGAAGACAGAACTAAGCAACAGGGTAGCCAAATGAACCAAGATAATTTTGGATGTGCCATTAAGTGCATTAAGGTTAAGTTGGTAGTTGATTAAATGGCTACAGATTACTCCTGTTACTCCTGTGAGTCATCATATGGAGGGTAGTGGGAAGACCGGTTGCCTTTAGTAACTTATACCTGAAGGAGATGAAGGAATTGCTGTATTAGGCATGACAGCAGGAAACTGAAACCCAACACGGTGCCAGTGTAGGGCATTATGCCGTGTGTCACTCCTTTCAAGCTTGTTGTTAGTGTGTTTATGGTCTTGTTCTTGTCGCTGTTTATTCAGTCAATTTACTCTCTTTTTGCGCATCAGAACAACAATTCAACACTTTTAGTGTGACAGACACAGTTTTTGTAGATTCTCTCATCTACAAACAGTATAGCTTTACCTGGGAACACCTGGAAGAATCAAGCGAGGAAACAGCAGTGGGCAGGCATCCAAGTATGGAGAAAACCTTGTGTGTTTCAGCCTCCACTGCCAGCAATTTCCCATACATTGACCAGTCACTGGACAATAAACTGGATGATCTCAGGGGAAGAAGACATTTTCAAAAGCATGAGAGGAACTGCTGTGCTTTCATTTTTACCAAGACATGGCTGACCGCCAGCACTTCGAACTCCGCAATCCAGCTGAAGGATGTTTTATGTACCTCACGGGCTGGACTGAATCATACATCAAGAAACAAGGAGGAAGTGTAAGCTTTCTCATAAAAAACACATGGGCCACTGATGTTGGGTCTCACTGTTCTCCCAACCTGGAGTATCTGCTGATTCTTTGTTTTTATGACTGCCATTTATATTCCACCACCAAGCAATACCGGCATTGCACTGAATGAATTGTATAGCATCATCACCACATACAAAAATGCACATACTGGGGGACTTTGCCCCAGTTCACCTCTCTGTCTTGTTACTTCCTTTTTACAATCACTCAGAGCTGGTTACGAGAATGGTGTAGTGCTGGACCCAGGATGTGAAGAAAAATCTTCAGGACTGTTTTGCCTCAGTAAACTGGACTATGTCTAGAAACTCGCTCTCTGACTTAAATGAATATGATACCCAAGGGTGTAGGTTTTGTTTTAACAGTGGTAGGGACCAAATCAGCTGCAGACTCCCCCTCACCCTCTAAACACACAGCATTCCCACAATATTGGAACATACCTTACCATGCCTACCATCCATACCCACATCTACACCCTTGATGTTACCAGTCACAGACATCATCAGGCAGGCGCGCAGATTGTGGGGGGGATGGAGGACACCCCCCCCCAGTTTTATGTCTCATCAAGCATGTCTAGGTATGCTTAAAGGATAAGACTTTTTGCTCATTATCTCACCCCCTCCACTTCAAAAATCTCTCCTGCACCCCTATCATCAGGAGCTGCATCAGGGGCAGGGGTGGCCTAATGATTAATGTAGCATACTTGTGATTGAAAGTTTGCTGGTTAGAACCCCACACTCTGCTCCCTAGGCGCTAAATAATAGCTTCCCCCTGCTATGTCACGATGTCACACATGGGTTAGATGCAGAGGACACATTTCGTTTTTGTGCATTGTGTGCTGTGGTGCGTCAACAATGACAATTAATCACTTACTCTTTAATATATGACTGCGTACCAAAAAAAATAGTCTGTGCATCTCCATCTCCAGAGAACTTCCTAAAAGGAAACAAGCCAGCACAAGAACATTTCAGTCTGGAGACATGTAGGCATAAAAGTTCAAGCAGGAACTTCAAAAAGCAATCAAACACTCGAAATGACAGAACAGCAACAAATGGTAACTGCAGTTTGGCAGCACCCATGATACATGCCGAATATAGCTAGGCATTCAGGCATTTACAGGTTGCAAGCCAGTCACAAGTAGTTGTGGACACTGGAACCTCTCTTGCAGACAAACAGAATGCTTTCTATGTCTTTCTATGTCTTTGAGCTCGCCAATAAAGACCCTCCTGTGCAAACTCCTGCAGCACTGCATGACCCTAGTTTTGCTAATTCTGTGGATGAGGTGAAGGTCTCAAATCTTCATCTGCAAGGCAACTGAACCAAATAAAGTTTGAGCTTCTGTTTTAAAAATCTGCAGCACCCAATTAGCGGGTGTTTTTCAATGACATTTTTAAAGTCTATCAGAAATTTCAGAGTCCGCACCTGCTTCAAAAACATGGCCATTATCCCAGTCTTAATGACTGCTGCCCAGTGGCACTTATTCCCATTGAAATGAAGGGCTTTGAGAGACTGGTGCTGGAACATGTTAAGGGAATCATCCCAACCAGTCTGGACCTCCTCCAATTTGTTTAGCAGGCCCACTGATGGTGCCATATCCCTTGCACTCCAAATCAGTCTAGCCCACCTGGACAATAGAAACTGTTATTCCAGGCTATTATTTGTGTTTTTTAGATTGACATTTTACATTGTCATCCCATTCATACTGACTTACAAGCACCCGGAACTGGGAATGCCATCCTCTGCGACTGGACCTTAAACTTCCTCACTGGCAGACCCCAACATGTGCGTGTCAGCAGTAATTCCTCTTCCACCCCGGTCCCCTCCACAGAGCAGCTTTCTGAACCCCCTGCTGTACTCCCTGTACACTAACAAATGTGTTCCCAGACACAGCTCCAGTTCCCTTATAAAATTTGCTGATGACACCACCAGTACTTATCATAAACAATGGATGAGGAGGGAGGGGGTAAAGCTCCTGAGGGAAGACTTTTTTCCAAGCAATTCAAGTCCAAAAACATCTGGACATGAAAACTCAGGCAGATTTTTTGTCCAAAGGTCATTCAACTACTCACCAAGTATTTATATAAACTACACTTTAATATTAATACTATTACACTGTCACAGTTACATAATCTAACTTCTGCTGCAGTCTCACGCACTTTATCTCACTATATATTGTAACGTTGCACATACTGCAGAATTGTTCTCGATATCTACTGTGTTGTTGTTATATATTGTTACCTATTATTCCCTGGACAACTGTTAGGAGTCAGTGGGTGAACAGGCAAATTAGAAATTCACAATAATCAGTACACATGACAATAAAAATCGGATTCCTTGAATTTTTTAATCCTGAAGCAGCATTGTCCCTCTGACTTTTGTCCACCTAAAGCATACGCACCTGAACTCAAGGCTGCTAAAAGATCTCCAAAATTCACATTTGCATACGTACAGTTTTATATAAGGACAACTTGAATTACAATAAATCAAAAGCATGCCTAGTCATGGAGACCTTATACAGGAGCCCCTTTCTATGTGAAACCAAGAAAAACAGGACATGGGAATCTGTAAAAAATGTTTGAGGGATGTGAGTCAAGTGCAGCAGGCAGGGCTTTTGCCACTGCACAGTGGGAGGAAACGTAGAAAGCAGGTGAAAGCTGTGGAGGTGGAAACATATTTTACATCTCCACTTAAGCTGTAACAGACCCCCACAAGTCAGCATAGAATGGAAAGAGCTCTCAGCTCCAGGTGACTGGAAGCCCAGGCCACTGGCTGGTGTAAATCACGAATGTGCGCATCCATCGAGTCTGTGAGTTTCTCCGCGTGCGTCGGCTCTGCGCAGTGTGGCCTTGCACACACGCACATGACTGTTTCCATGCAGAAGCTGTATTTTCATTTAGTGAGTGGGTGTACCTGGTGGTGAGTGACTGTGTAAATGAGCTGCTTGGCATTTTAAAGCTTTCTTTTTTCTTTTTTGTAAAGAGCGAATACATTCTCATTAATGGTGGCTGACTAACAGCACATCGGTTCATCAGGTGGATAGAAAGGGGGCCTGACGAGTATGTGAATAATTAACTTGCCGGCAAATTTTTTTTGGACCTATAAATTTTGCCTAGAACACTATACACTGCGATTTATGTGTTTTTTACACAACCAATCAATCCATCCACATCCTGTTGTCAAGATTTTGTTAGAGGGCTTAGGTTTGCATTCCACCTTCACCGCATTTCCAACTCTATTCCCTCCGTGTGATGTTCGAATGTGAGCGGGGAGATCAATACTTTCTCCCTGAAGGTGAAGTGTGATTTTTTTCCCCTAAGGAGACTTCAAGTCAAAGATCAAAACATCTGCACCAGTCAGGCCTCCTGCAACCAAACGTGTCTTAAAACATAAAGAGAGGACGTTAATACTGAGAGTGTATCACTGCAATGCGGGAAGTATACACATGGGTACACAGATTTGTACCCCTTCATAATTCGTCGCCTGAGAGTCTCTCGCGTAATTGCACGGATGCTGGAAATGCCTTATGACAAGGCGCGTCCAGCCTGCCCCACAGCAGATGCCAAACCCTCATTCTCGGTCTTGTCACGTTGTTTCCCAGCCTGGCATTGGAAGGCTTTCTGGTGTAGAGCTGCTGCGTGGAGGGTGATAGATGGCCCGATTTAACTGTTTGCACACACGAAGGGAATACCAAGCTCATATCTCTCTGGTGTGCAGCGGTCTGGCTGGTCGGCCCATTTCATCCTAGGTGCTGGTGTAGGAAAATACTGCAGAGTTATTGCTCAGTGGCGATAAACTGGCAGTCCAGCACATCACACAGATACCTAAATAAAGTAAGGTAAATTAATTACAGTGTTACTGTAGCCCGAGAGTCGAGATTATCCTCAGACCAATTACCTTATGGTGAACTTAACAGCATACACATAAACATCTCTGTGGAAATCTAGCAAGTAGTCAGTTTTCATTTTCCTGTCCATTTTTGATAACTACTTTTCTAATGAGAGAAGACCTAAAACCAATCTAAATCACAAGGTAGGGTACAGCTTTAATCAAATGCCAGTCCTTTCCAGGGCACGGACACACACTTGAGCACATGCTAATGGTAATTCAGATATATTGGTCAAACAATGGGCAGGAACTGGAGCAGAAATGCATGAGTACATAGGAAGAACATGCAAACTCCTCACATGGAGGCTGGAGATCTGGATTTTTATTAACGTAGTAACATGCTTTTCCTTTGTGTCAGGTTTAATGACTTGATGTCCAAAAATGGATTCAAATTTTGTGCAGCTCTTCAGCCCCTATTGGCCAATCAGTCATATATATTTTGTCTCATGAGAATAAAAAGAGGCAGAACATCACAAACTGGCTCTTGGGTTCCTGTTTCCTCTACAAGACCTGGTGTCAGCCTCTTATAATGAGGCTGCCCACTACCACAATAATAACAGAGGTGTTTCTTGGAGCAATTCTTAATGAATTAAAAGCTGAAATCACATAAAAATCTTTAAACATAGCTTTTCTTGTCAGTTAATTATTGTTTTTTGCACATTCATTATAACGCGCACCATTCAAATTCTGCTCCTAGGCTTGTAAAGGTACAAAGGTACAATTTGTGCTCAATGTGCAAGCTGTCCATAGCTGAAAAAAAGCACAACGTGTTTGTTTCTGTGATTAGTGCTTTTATTACTTTAGGAATGCTGAACCTTGGCCAAAAAAGAAGTTGTCCCATTGGTTGCACAAATTACATCCCCAGGGGCTACCATAAGCCAGTGTCAGTATTGCTGTATGTATTCTCCACGTCCTTTCTAACAATGTTTGTTAATCATTCCATTTTCTGCCAACCCCCCCACCCCCACCGAAATCCACTTTAATTGTCTCTACAGTGTTATGAGCTCGATATTGAGGCTCTGCTTTCAAGCCTCACCGCATCTCCATCAGGATCAGCCATAGCTGCGAGACAGTGATGAAGCAAAAGGCTCGTTATCTCAAACAGAAATTCAGAATATTTTCTTATTTATTTTTTTAGAAATGACTGTCTATGTTGATTTAAAAAGACCAATTCTTATTTCACATTCTTTACAATAGTAAGAATTTTCAGTAATCATGCATGTGATTAATTCTGAAAATATAATTGGGTAATTTTAATTCTTTTTATTTGGTCTTAGCTGCAGAAATAAATATATAATACGTAATATATACAATATTTATATTATATAATATATAATTAATGCAATAAAAACCTGATACAATGTATTACACTAATAAATGACAGACATGGATACAATGTAAAGTATTTGATGTTATGTAATCATCAATCTGTCAGGCTTTAAAGAATCTGACAATAGATTTTGAATTACAACATATACTGTAGAGAAGAAGCCTTTGATATTTTGCCATGCATTTCCCTTATGGATTTTTTTTTTTTTATCAGAATTAAACACCTAGATTTGCCTGTTATTATGTTTCACGTCCATCCATCCATCCTTCTAAGCCCTTATCCTGGTCACCTGGAGCCAATCCAAACACTGGCTATGAGGTTGCGGTACCCATTGCAGGATGCCATTCCATCACGGGACACATATACAGTTATACCCTGTGGGCAATTTGGAAACGCCATTTAGCCTAACTGCATGTTTTTAGACTGTGGGAGGAAACCAGAAAACACAAAGGTAACCTGTGCAACACGGGGACAGAGGGCAGAGGTGGGACTTGAACCCCCAACTTTGGAGGAGTGAAACAACAGTACTACCCACTGAGGCACTGTGCATATCAAACGTGTACACTACAGTACATACAAAATAAAAATGAAAATAAAATGCAGTGTGAAACATTGCAGATGCAGTGATTCTGTCCAGAACAATTTCTGTGAGTGGGGAGCACAAGAGATACCATGATATTTCAACATAATAGAAGCAATTGATTAACACTTAGCTACTATTGCCAATTGCACTGACGTGTGTCATATGAGATTATTGCTGTAACAATATGCCAAATATCAACACTGATTCTCTTCATCAAAGATTACCGAATAACCGGTGAGTAAATAATTCAATAACCATGACTGATGATAGGAGCATCAAGATGTATGATTTACTCATTTTAAAAATCAAATCATGTTTATTTCATTTACATCACTCATTTAGGCTCTATGCTTTTATAATGAGCTAATCTGACTGTTATGGTTTAACTAGGAACAGTGTGTTTCAAGTAGAATGCACAAGTAATTTGTCTGGTTTATTTATAGACATTACTTGTTTAAATTGACTTTTCAGTTATATTTACATGTATGAGCTTTCAATTATTATCCATTTAATGAACACAGGCTACTTTGTGCATTGTTTGCTCTAAGGCATTAAAATGCAGTATGTGTGTGCGGTAATTATATTCCTAGCATCACTGATATTGCTAATGGTAATTTGAATTAGATTTAAAAGAAATTAGTATTTTTGCTTGGAGTAATATAAATATTTCACAACATATTGACATTTAATTTTGTATCTAACATGGTACCACTGGAAGTTACAATACTGTAATAAGTTCATATAATATAGTCATTTTTTACATATTAGTTTAATAAAATAAGGCTTTTCACCTTTGTGCAGTACAATATTTTTATATACAGATACTCCTTGAGAAATAAAGGGGTTCAATTCTAGCAACCAGCTCGTAAGTTGATTTGGTCATAAGTACGACCAATACAAAGTCCAAGCATGTGTTACCACCAGAACTTCAAATTTTCTCTTGCTTGCCCTTTTCTAAGCAATGGCACAATTTCAAACAAACATCGAAAAAAGCATGGCAGACACCTTTGTTTGCATACCTACACTGATGCCCAAACACTGAACAACGTAAACAAAGCTGTCTGACACTGTGTTGTCTAGTGCGGCAGCATGGGCTGCCATGTCGTCCTACTGGGAAACTATCTGCTTGTAGGTCTCTGCTATCCTGAAGGTTGTTTTTACCACATAGCAGGTCAATCTACACCACGCAGGATAGCTGGTGTGACGTGGAGATGCAGTGAATTTCTCATGAATGGCCAATGACCATGGCTAACATAAGGCCAACCTGCGGTGAAAAGATGGCACATATTTTCAGCTCAGACTCAATCTATGGGCTCAGACACAGACCAGCCTATAGCATAGGGCTGCACAATATTGAAAAACAAACACCTAATATTTTAAATCAAACACAAATATTTGAATTTTTTCCATCAATACTGCAATATTTATTATACAAAAAAGGAGATGAAATTTACCTGAAATACTATAGCCAAACAGAACTTATTATCTATCAACAGAGTGTATCAAATAAGTTGGTGGTGTTGCCGTGAGTCGTGTCAGCAGACACAGAGCAGTGCTGACAAATCACTAGCTTTTGCTCAATATGGTCTCTATGGAATACAAGATATTTTCATACAGCTGAAGGCGAATGTCTTTTGGTGACAAGTTCTTGTTTGCTTTTCTCCTTTTATCTCATTTTGGTTGAATATCTCACTAACGCACCACACTGTCTATGCGTGAGACAAAAATGGACAGAAATTATTACGAATGGTTCGAAGAGTGCTTGCAGAACTCTCGCAATTAGAGCGGCAGTAAAGTTTTTAACATATACTCCATTATCTTATTATTAAAATTGCAAGGCTTGCTAAGTTTTGTTCCCTATGACAGAGTAAAAATGTTTTAACGTAACATTGTCTTAAGCCAGCTTACTATTTTGGTCCTTGTGATGTGAAAATTGCATGTGTATAACATTCAATGGCAACATTAATATTGCACATTGTGCAGCTCTGTTAAGAATAAGTGTGATTAGTAACTGGCTGTACATGCAGGGCCTGCATAATGAGAACCACAGGAGGTTTCCTTTGTATGAAGCAGCAAATAAAGTTGCAGCATGATGTGTTTGATTTAAAATTCCTTTACTTGACATCCTGAGATGTGATTATTGCGACTGTGCACATTGCAATGTCAATGCTGAAACAATATATTATGCAGCCCTACTATAGCATATATGGCCCCCAGGGGGAGCTTTAATAATTTCTCTCCCCCCACACACACCTTTTTTACTTTGATTCCAGTTTTCATTGTTTTTGATTAAATAATTCCCACCATAACCTGTGGTCCAAACACTTGGCTAGCAGTAAAAGGGTTAATGTTTAATATGTCTATTATGACTTCAAAAGATAGCCCTGGGTCTCTTTGTCACTGTATGATCAGTCTGCTCTCCGTGCCCTGGCCACGTGAGAAAGATTTCAATGAATGCTTGGCTGCCCTTACTGGCTTAATCCAGTTAATGCACAACCCAGAAACACATAAATATGCATCATTTTTTCCCCCACAAGAGGTGTTGCAATGTACAATATATAAGAGGAAATTATTATTATTTTTTAATTGCTTCAAGAGTATCCAGTGAGGGAATTTCTTTATTGGGTAAGTTGAGTCTGTGTTTAATTTTCTGTGATAATTAATAAATGTTAGGTCGGTACCGCTGAATTTTCTTATCTGTCCCTTATATATCACACACTGCATCAGTAAGAGAGTAATTATAGTCACAGAACCCAGAAAGGATTGTTAAATCAACTCCAAACTTCACCTCTATGAGTCCAATATGCTGATTTTTGCAGGTGTGTTTATGATTGCTTGTGTGTGGGTTTTTTAATTAAGTCATGTCCAAACTAAATATCACGCTTTATGCATCTCAAATGACACAGGAAACAAACAACAATGACACAAATCCATCCATTTATCCTTCGATCTTCCATTGCTGCTTACATCAGAGCAAATGAGTAATTTTATTCCCTTCATCACTGCTAATTAATAGGCTGCGATATTTTAAGTGCCAATAAATTAATAAGACACACTGTGTATAGTAAAATAAAAAAATATGGCCAAGACTGCAAGATTCTTTTCAATCCCAAGCAAATTAATTTCAGAAAATTGTGAATTAACCATAAATATGTGATTCTATGTACACTGTGTTAGTGTAGCCCCCAATGTGTCCTACCTACTACTGAATACACTAATACAAATCGGCAGATAACTGAAAAATCACAGTCAGATGAACAAAAAACAGGACAATTGTATACTTTTCATCCTAGGACATGCTTGATTCATCCAAATCAGTGTGTATTGTTTTGATTATGTTTGCGAACTCGGCCAAGACAGCGATTCATTTTCTTTCATATAAGAGCATTTTTGAACGTCAAATATTTCATTGGAAAATGAAAAAATCAATTTCCTCATACCACTTATGGGTGGCTGGAGTTATCTGTCCGTGTCTGAGAGTCTTACTGCACTTTGACACAGCTAGGACTCTCACACATGAAAAATGTTATAGGTATATTCGCATAGACAACAGCTGTAAAAAAAAAACTAATTTAACAGGTTTGACTCCTCAAAATATAACCCTGAAGATCTACATAATGTATGTGTTTATTTGAGGAACAATAGGTGCATCATTTGGAAAACAATATAAGAGTCTGGCTTGTAGAAATGTAGGTACGTGGCATGCAAGCATGTGGAGAGGTGGAGGGAGCTCTTTTCATTATTTTGTCTTTCATTTCAGTTTTGAGCCACTTGATGGATGTGTGATGAATGTTGTTTTGTTGCTTGACTTCAGCCTAATAACCTGCTTAGACATTTATGAAAAGCCTTACAGGCTTGAGTGAAGCCAATAATTTTCTTAGTTTAGCAAAATTTATGGTTAAGCAATGCAGTAATGGTATAAAGATTTTTTATGTAAACCTATTTTTTTAGTCCTGTTAATAAAACATGTTCATTGTTTTAAATAACTAATTAATCGTTATTTGCTCACAATTCATTTAAGTTAATTCATTTAATACTTTATCAGGGCTAATGTACCTTTAGCAGTTCTCATTCTTTTCAATGCATGCAGGTTTTACTCATGTAAATGATATTTGGTATAACAAGATATGTCCACATTTGAGGAGCCTACAGCTAATCGAGACTAATTAATTAAGATCTAGGCAACAAAACCCAGCCTACTCTTTGGTTTGCAAGGCGTGAATTTAGCCACCTGCGCAATAATATATAATTATGCACCCATCTTCCATAACTGCCTATGCAGCCTAAGGTGGTGATGAGTCTGCAGCCCATTGCAAGAGCCACAGGGAATGAGGCAGCATACAGCCTGTAAGATAGTTCAGTCCTTCTTGAGCCAAACACACATTAACTGTATGTCTTTGAACTGTGGAAGATAACCAGAGTTTTCTGCGTTCCCAGGGAAACGTGGAAAGAATATACAAACTCCACACATCCATAACCTATCAGGTGTGGCGACGTGTTGCTACCCACCACAGTGACAGTTACTTCCTTTACAATGGATCAAAACATTGAGCACTGTATTCAGTTTTGTTTTTTACGCATAGAAAACGAGAATGGGCAGGGGCTAACTGGGGAGAATCACTAACACTGCAGTAATCAGCTGAACGCATGGTAACTGAACCATATCCAAGCCTTTATAGTTTTCCCCATTTAGCCTGAGTCTGATTAACATATTGGCCCAATGAGTTGCTCATTCCATTTTGCTTTCTCATTATTATTGGATTGCCCTGGCCCATTCACGCAAACTGACACATGGCGAATATAGACATTGTTCTCTGTCTGCCCAGGCATCCTGTTTCCTTATCGTTATTGATTATACACCTGTACCAATTATACATGTATCTCAAAATGAATTATGAACTCATAATGGCAGACATGGGGAAAATCCTTCAGAGTGGTTCGGTGAAGGTGTAATGATGAGAGGCAACAAAAATTGCATCCATCCATCCACCCATCCACCCTGACATGTCCTGTACAAGGTTTTGGGGGTCCGGAGCCTACCCCAGAAACCACAAGTGCAAGGCAGGGGATAACCCAAGATGAGGCGCCAACCCATCACAGGGCACACACACCATTCATACACACACGCTCACCTATGGGCAATTTGGACTCTCCAATCAACCTTAGGTTGTTTTTGGAATATGAGGGGAAACTGGAGTAACTGGAAGGAACCCCACGACGTACATGCAGACGCCACACACATGGAGCCAGGGTGGAACCTCAAACCCTGGTCTCAGCAGCAGTGCCAACCACTGTGCCACCATGCTAACCCCAAGAAACAGATCAGTAAAACAATTAGGAACAAAATCTTCAAAATGTCTAAGTGACACCTTTTCTACCATCTTAAGCGATAATTCTGTAGACTTTAACTTATTAGCAAAGATGAACTTAGTATGGCACCTTTGCCAGAGAATATGGGTTAAACAGATATCCTTTGTCATTTTTACCACACAGCTTATGATTATAGAACTATATGGAAATGGCGAGGTGAATTCAGATATGACACAACTGCCTTTCATATATGAAAAGCTACTTGTAGTTAATTAGGGAACAGAATGAGACATCAGCCACTGCTCTCTTCTTTAGTGTCCCAGAGGGCTTATTTCATGCTCCACTGATTTCCACCCATAAGGCACAAGATGCAGACACACATACAGACGCACAGTTAATTCCATGTTAAAAATCCACATCCACAGGTGTGCTATTAATTATTTTAGCACATAAATGTAAAAAAAAACAGCAAGAAACACAGAAAGTCAGAAACTTTCTAGTAGCAGACTGTAACACCCCACTATATTTAATGGAAAATAGGTTTATGAGGCAGTGGACTTTGGGGAGAAACTTTGTACTTTGAAGTGCAATTAGCATGATGACTCATACACAGTATTACCCAAAAAATAGCTTTTACTTTGCTATTGCCCTCAACCAGGAGTAATTACATGCCTTTCCTCATGCTCATTGCAACCCCCCAGGGCACAGATTGTCAATATTCTTTGCTCCTTATATATTTAATAACTCATTTGTTTACTCATCAATCTGGAATAGCCATTAGCAAATTCATATGCATGACACCAGTATTGGGCTGTGATATCGAGCACCACCTTGAACATGTATTCTGCAAATGAAAGGCTTCTGTAGCACCTGCAGATACTGACCATTCCTATGCATTACTGATGGGAAACCCTACTGATCAAAGCAGGCGTCAAAACACTTTGCTGCTTGATTTGTGATTCTTCAAATTACATCATTTTCAAGCAAATATTTATACTGAGCTTCACAGTATCATGCTTGCAATTTGTGTTTCCTCAACTACAGAAATAACCACAGAAATACATAACAGTTTTCCCGTCTTACAAATTGCCCATTCTGGAGGAAGTATCTAATATTAACTGATTTCTTTGGGTTTAAAACAGCTGTTGCCTAAGTAACCGGTTGTTGTTTTAAATATAAAATCACATCAGAGAAAAGAGAAACTGAAGATTTCAAAAACATTTCCGCCATTTTTATTAATTGTTGTCACAAGAGATGACTAATATCTAAAATTACAGAACAACCACACACGCGCGCACGCACACACACACACACACACACGTGTGGGTGTATATGTATATATGTGAAAAGAATGCTAAGGCAGTACATATTTAGAATATCAGAACCAAGTTTCACTCTATGAATAAGGCATAACTTGGCATTATTTTAAAAAATGTGCAGCTTATTTATTTACAGTATAAGTTGGACCCCCCCCCCCCAACAAAAAACCAAATCAAGTTGACAATATTTTTTTACTGTTGAACATTTTAAGTCCCTCACAGACTGCTGCTCATTATTTAGATTTGGTTAAGAAGGATTGTTGGACTCCAGGAGAAACTTAATTGCACCTTGAAGTACAATTAGTATGATGATTTATTCATAACTTATTACTCTGACATGAAATTTAGTACATACATTTATTGCTTCCTTCCATCAATTGTAATTGTTTGCCTTTTCTCATTCTCCTTATGAATAGCAGCCAGGATTCTGAGGACAGAACCAATGTGGGAACAATGGCTGTAAGAATGATGTTTAAACGTCCCAAGTAATTTATACCCAGAATGATAATAGCCCACCTGTTCACTCATCCCATCACACAACAAAGCTGGTTAACAATGACACATGTGTAACACTTTAATTCATGAGTCTTAAGCTGTAATGTTTCAAAGCTAAATTTTAAACTAACCTTCTATTGCCAGCATCCTCCAAAAGCCATTTTAATGACCTATTACCCATTCAGTACTTGATCTCCCTAATGCAAATTGAAAAAAAATGTGTGACATGTTATCTAGATTTCGGATTTTGTATGTGAATGTTATTAGCAGGGGGGCGGCACGGTGGTGCAGTGGTTAGCACTGTTGCCTCACACCTCTGGGATCAGGGTTCACGTCTCCACCCGGG
>JAAGVU020000002.1:13097725-13113529 GCA_011763525.2 Mormyrus iriodes
TGATTTCACAGAAGTGTGATTGACTTGGAGTTACATTGTGTTGTTTAAGTGTTCCCTTTATTTTTTTGAGCAGTATAGTTATGGTAGGTAAAACTATACTGCAAATGATTTAAATGTCATTTGCAGTGTAATGTACTACTGCCTGTCTCAGTTTTCAAACATAAATTAGTCTGTTTTTGAGTCATTACCAAGTAGCCTTTTGCCTGCATTCAGCTCAAAGTTATTTTAACTTTCAGGTTTACAGTTTCCTGTTGCCTTAGCTTGACTCTTAGCTTACATAAGGGATGCACAGTGAAGAACATGCACTTTCTGCTTATTATTACCACTCTTTACTGCTTGAATGTCACCACCATTAGAGCTTTTAAGCTAGATGTATGTATTGCACTACATACATTGTACCTTACATTAACCTTCTGACAAATACATTTTAAATCAGTCTTTTGCACCTGTGGGAGGGAGTATGTCAATCATTTTTTTATGTACAAACTAATAAATGGATCTGGCAAATGAATATTGCATTTTTCTGTGTTGCCCTGAGAATACTATGCTGTACTTTCACAAAGATCTATCTACACAACATCCAAATTCTGTGACATACCACCAAATTAACATATGACTGGACAGCAGGATGTTTTGGTGAGTTATTGTGTCACAATGTGTCGTTGCCGTATATTTCATTGCTATCTGTTGCCTGTCAAGGCTTTCAATTTACATGTACAAACTGGTTTGATTCATTTGAATGTTTCACAGGGAAATCTCCTTCAATTTAATTCTGATCAGTATTATTTGCAAACCCCTCATTCCTTCCACCTCACAATTTCCTTCCAGCTGCATCATTTTGCCCAGCAGGGGAGCAGAAACTACCATCCCTCTCACTGTTAGGTAGGTCCAGGCCTGACAAGGTTGTGCAGGTTTGAAATACATCAGTTTACTCTGCAAAGGAGCACACAAAGTCAAGATTAAATGTATTTTCAGGCTCCTGTTGTAGTTTTCTTTATAATTACTTATACTTTCAGTATAAACAAGTGATACATATCATAAGGTACTTATATATAATCTACCAGCCACAATGTTAGCCCACACAATAAATCAAATCAGAGCTCAAGGAGAGTTTAAAGGACAACATGAAGTAAATGGATGGCTCAAATCAGGGAAATCAGTGTCGTTTTATGAGAACATAGGTGTTTTATATTAAGGAGCTATTTCAGAGATAAGGGTGACAGTGATTTATGCAATCTAAACAAATGTTTTTAAATGATGATGAAAGTGAAAAATAAACTGTCTGTGTCGTCACAGCCAGGACTTAAAAAGAACGTCATGCCACTGTCTACATATAAGCTATTTAAAAAGTTTTCAAGGAATATTAGAGATATTAAACAGGACATGCTATGAATATATAAAAGCATCTTACCAAAAGTGAAAGTGACAAGCAGGCAGAAATAAATGATATACACCTGTTGAAACGTTTGAGTAAACAGTTTGATATACCCAGACATACTGTGAGCAGTATTACCCCACATGTCACAACAACATGCTATTCATTTCATGCAATTAACTTGTCTTTTTAAGTTTAATGTTTAATTTTAAGGTCAAAAGAGTAGGGGTGCCTAATGTGGACCTATCAGATCTGTCTTCCTAATCGTCCCCTATATCTAATTGGTGAATCTGCTCCTGCCCCTTCACCACCTTAGCTACTGTGTGGTGAGCATACTGGTGCAGAATGGCTGCCGTCACATCATCCAGGTGGGGAGGCTACACAGTGGTGGTAGTTGAAGTGGCTCCCCGTTGGTTCTGTAAAGCACTTTGAGTGTCTTAATAAGTGCAATATAAATGCAGCATTCATTAATTCATTCATTTAATGAAGAATCACACCTCAGAGCAATTTAAGCTATAAAAAATGACAGATTTTTTTTAAAGACTGTTTTTAAACCAGTTTGGTGAGGTAATCAGTGGTAATTTTTATCATTCAGGTGCCAGCATGAATATTTTAGGCTTGTGAACTGTTACACTTCAGAAATAAAGCACTACACATTATTTAAACTATGCACTTTTTATGCATAATTTTCAAAAAAATTTATATGAAATTCAAATTATTTTTGTTTTTATTATTATTTATTCTATATCAGTTTTAAGATTGAAAAGGAAGCTTTTTTGCCAGCATAGTATAAAGTATTGGAGTTATTGTGCTCTGTTTTTTTCTGTATCAGCTATAAAAATGCTAGTGCTATTTTGTGTTAAACCATTGAGCTGGAATGCGCGATTCACTCCAAAATGCTTTTCCCTACTTGTGTATATATGTGACGAAACACAAAGGCACATACCCAAGCTTCAGCTTCACAATGCACACATGTTAAGAGACCCAGACCCGGTGAGCAGCCCAGGCAGCGCGAGACGGCGCTGCATGCTGAAAGGCAGAGTCAGACTCCGCTGCTCAGACTGCTCGTGTCACCAGCTGGTCCCCATAGCGACAGTGAGATCCGAGAGAACAGCTATCTCCACTCAGCCTCATACTGCCCATGTGGGAGCCTCCTACTCAAACAACCTCTGTTACAACTGCCTTTTTTAGCCAATACTAGTGTTTTTGTTTACAAAAACAGCTCCAAAAGGTTCCCGAAAAATCCATCAACAATGTGCTAATCTTTTACGTCTCTCTTTTATCTTTATCCTTCCTGTTTCCGTTCATTTTTTCTCTGTCCTCATTGATAGTTTTGGTTCCCCATCCATCTCTCACTGAACCCACTTGGTGGCTGCTTGTTCGTTCTCCCCTGAATGTCCCCTCTGGGTCTTTACTATTATTTTCTAGCTGATTCTCTTTTCCTCTCAACCACACCTTCTTTGCACTCGCCTCCCCACCTCCCCTGACAGTCAGGTCTCATTCACAAGGCCATGGGTACAAAAGAAAAACAAAACGCCTTAACAAAACAAGTGGCCATCGCGCACAGAGTATGAGAAAGAGGAAGAGAGAGAGTAAAGAAGAAGTGGGTTCTCTTATAAAATGCGGAGCAACAATTGATACAGGGCTCTCCAGCAACCCCTTCTGTAAAAGCCCATTATTGTAATTCAGGCTCTATTCACTAGCTGTCCTGCAGTGACCTTTCATGCTTCTGAGATGAGACCCATGGGAGCCTCCGGTTGCTCATACTTGTTTTTTACCAAATCTGTCTATTGCATGCCAAAAATGATAGCCCCTGTGACTAAGGAGACAAATGGATTCATTAACTCGTGTGAGAGAAAATACAATTCATTAATCTGAGTGGCAGGTCACACAATATGACAGATTACAGCATTAGATCCCATATTACAGCCTTTAAGTTAACTAGTTTTGAAATAACTTTCTGATTCTGATACTTTCCAGTTAGAAACAGCTGTAATTATATCATACCATAAAATTACCAGATTAAATATATGGCTCTCTGATGAGCTTATCAAAAAATAATTCAACTGAAAATGAAAGTGTGTCTTTGGACGTTGTTTTGAGTGTACTGGTTTACTCTTTTGAATATACTACTTTACTCATCTTAATTCTAGTACAGCTGTATGACACAACTCCGTGATAATTAGGCAGCTACGATGAATATTTTACCTTAGTTATGTGAAATGATATTTGATAAGAACTAGCAACAATAGTAACCGAACTGTGACCTCGGTTGCAGGTGGAAACTATATAACACCCAGTGTTTCATAAAAGTTTCTTGGAATCTGATCTCTTTTGACATTTTATTTTAAATTTTTATTTTACCAGGCAAAGCATTAAGAATAGTTTCTTTTTTCCAACGGCAGCTTGGCAAGTGCCAGAAAGCCCTTGTAAGACAAAACAAAAACAAAAAGAAAGAAAAAAGATATAAATAAAAAAATAAAAATAATGAATACAATAAAATCTAAATAAACCACCAATATTTCCACAGAAACCAGTTTACATATGAGAACCCATTCTCTTCAGCATCTGAGCTTCTATATGCTGCCTCAAATGACAGCGTTGTTATTGTTATCCTGTCCCATTTTCATGAGTGCACAATATAAACAACATGCAAGGAACCTTCCAGAAAGAATCCTTGCTTGGAAATAAATGGGGATAAAACCCGAGAGCTACAGTGACTTGCATTTAAAGTATTCCTGCTGTAAACCTGCTGCACAATAGAAGTATTTTTTATTTTACTGTTTGTCCTCAAGGCGATGAAGGATAGCTTTAATTATAAACGGGCGTGGAATCGATAGCGTGCACTATGGCTTGTCACATTTAGCTGTGGCTGTATCATTCAGGATCAACATTGCAGAAAGTGATTGGAATCACATGACTCTGGGTTGAACCTAAAATTGAGAGTACAGCACATGTGCTAATTAAGCACGCATTTAATTATTAGTTTTCAACATGAGTATAGTCATTTAAGACAATGCACCTTAAAGTTATGTGTGTGTAATGGGCAACAGGCATTTTATTCAAACGTTGCAGAATCAGGGGGCTTGTAGTTAGTGATCGCACTGTCGGCACAGTGAAGCGAGCACTTGGATGCTGAGATGCACTGAACTGCATCCTTAGTGAGAGAGCATGCATTTGAAATTGGCAGCGGAGCACCGTTATCAGCCTGGCGCTACTTTGGAGCTGAGAAGATGGAGCGATAGCTAAGCCGACAGCATGTGATTAGTCATGCAAAGAAGAGGAAGCTGGATGACCCGGGAGCAGATTTCAGGCACAGATCCTGGCCACACCACGATCACACCAAAAACACGGCCAGGGGGGTTACAAAAGCTGTGGGTTTGACAATATAAACAAACTGTCCCCTTGCAAGAGGCATCTGGCTTTGCTGTAAGTGTAGCTTTCAAGGAACCCTACAGCTGTAGCCTAGGGAAATGCCAACAAACTTCGGTGACATTACACTGTGGGTTCTGGTACAAAACTACAAAAAACATCCAGTTCCTACATGAACAATGGTGAAGATTGACAGTACTGGGGGGTTTCAGATGGAGAGAGGGCCACTCTCTTTCTGGGGCTCTGGGTTTTAATCCCAGATGGTGATTTTCTTCTGACATTCAAAGCTCTGAAGCTTCGAAGCCCCATCATATCTTTCTGAACTGCTACCCCCCGACCAGCCTCCCCAGAGTCTTAGATCCTCCTCTTCTGGCTCTCTCCTCATCTCCCCATCCAAATTACATTGCTATGATGACCGTGCATTTTCTCGTTTAGCTCTCTGACTTTAGGACTCCCTCCCTACTGCTATTCATCAGTCGATCTCGGTCTTAGATCTCAAAATCAAGCTAAAATCCTTTTCGTTTATTCAAGCGTATAACCTTCCCTATCCATAATATTTTTTGTTGTTTTCTTATCTGGTTACTTTCTATGAGATCTTTGAGATCTTGAAAAGTGCTATATAAATAAAATGTATTATTATCTGAGCTATTTTATAATACACTGAAATCTTAATTTTGATCGGGTTTATTATTTTTGTGGTTAGTTGGAATTATAAAGGTCTTCGATACAAATTATCTTCACATGACTTTATATCAGTAATAAATCGAGAAATGTTACAGCAGTGTTTTGCTTGTACTAATAATCCCATGAGCAACAATGTGTCCAGGGTTCAGTCCAGAGGGGTGGTAGAGAACGGTTAGGCCTTTCATGAATGCATGAGGAAGTGCAATACCTGTTCAGCCAACATGCCATGTCTATTCCATATGCAGCTGTCCCGTAAATGTGAGGGGGATGACTGATGATGTCTGGCACCCGGTTCAGTGATAGAGATCACAGAAATTATACATGTGTAAGTGACAGATGTGCATGTAAGGTGGCATAGCCCTCACACCTGAACACATTAGTATCGTCATTGGTATCATCAGAATGGGCTGAATGTGAAAACTGCGAAACTGTGATAAAAGGCAGGGAGAGTTGAACAAATATAGGGTGTATGTACAATATGTGCATTCGTGTAATAATAATGATAATAAAAAAATGTTATTATTATTATTCTTGTTGTTGTTGTTGATGATGTGTTGATGATCAATTTCCTCTCACTGCCTGAATGTGCAGATATGATATTTCCAGGAAATATTGTTGCAACAGTTCTGTAAAATGTAATACTATACAGCAAGTTGTATAGTGGTATAAGACGTATGTTCTTGCCTTTGGTTCATTGATTTGGTTAGACGATAGGTGATAAATAGTACAACCTGTCACACTAACCAGATCAAGCTTCTATACCCAATTAGTTCTTCCCAGTTAAGTTTACCTTAAAAATGCTTTGAATCTACTAGGAATTTGCTGTCAGGAAGTCATTTTTTGAATGAACCACCCCGATGAGTAACCTGGATTCGGTATGCAGGTCTGTCAGAATGCAACAGCTAATTCCACCTTCATGAGATCTGCAGGAAATGAAATTCTGTGTTATAGGATCAGCCCAGATTGCTTCCAAAAAAGTAGCCAAGTGCGGGCAATCATGAGCAGTAGAAACAGCAAAACATGTGCTCAATAAAGTTCAGAGTGTATACTCAGTTTTAAAAACTATTTTTCCAGGCATATCACTTAAATATCTCTTAAAAACATCTTCAAATGCGAATTTGAATTTAAATTTATAAATAACATATTGTGGGGAACCATAACAGATGTGTCATTAAGTGTGGCTGCTAGATCTTGAAAATTTACTGCAGAATAAACCACCGTATGGCAACGATTCTTAGTCCTAAGGAAAGTTACACAATATTCTTAGCATCATAGACTAGCACCAGCTTCTCTAAACTGGAAGATACAGACTGAATTTACAACTAGCTGCAGTAAACCACAGAGATCAAGGTCAAACATCAATCACTGCTGCTCAAAACTTTTAATGACAGAGTGCAAACAAAAAGCTAAAATTGAAGATTTTAAGATGACCCTGAATGAAGCATGATTATTTACAGCAAAATAAAGCATGTCAGATTACAATAAAGATGAGTAAGTAATGGTCATGCTGCCTACATAAGCCCAAATAAAGATTTTAAATTTAATTAAATTTCATATGAACCAATTTAGAGCATTTCCTTCTTTGAAGGATTACATAACATCTGAAATTTGTTCAGTTTCAGTTGTGTTTATACCTTTTAGGCGACAGGTGTTTGCATAATCTCTAATTTCGCTTCCTCACCCGATTATCAGAGTCAGCCAGCTTCACATTCCCACAGGTCGATTTGTTACAAACACAGGACCTGTCTAGGCTTCTGTGTAATAAGATTTAGATAATCGATGGCTTGCACTAGTGAAAGTAATACCTGCCCCCTATGCTAACAAATTGGAAGCTAAAAAAACATACATAAAATGACCCAGCATGACTATAGTTTGCTTTCAGCATGTGTAGCCCTAGTGTTTTATTTTTATGGCTGCTGCACCATATTTCCAGATCATAGTCAAAGGAAATAATGCCAAATTCCGGAAACTGATAAAGATAGATGAAATAGACAGAGGCCTATTCCTATTTCATATTTTGAAGCGACAAAACGAAATATAACATTTACAAAATCAAAAATCTCCAATGGCTATGGATCCTTCACATGTACTCTTTACTTCACAAATACTGTAATCTCTACAGATCAAAAATATTATAATCGAAAAAAAACTGTTTTTTTCACTAGCGGTAAAGGCTTATTGACTAAGGTTTTGGGAGATCAAATCTAAAACTATGTGGTACAAATAAACATAATTTTTTTCATCTTGAAAGTTTAGATTAACATCCTGCCAGTATTGAGTTGGCTATCTTGCCTGTTCAAAGCCTTCTCAGTGTTTTGTGTTTAGTCTATTCCTGTTTGTTCTACTAAAAACGATTACTGATCATTTTGTTCCTTTGTAGCCTACATCCATCCATCTATCCATCCATCTACTTATGCATTTATGCCTTTTAGGGTGCAGCATAAGACACAAGATTAGGGCATACCCTAGATGGGATGCCAGTCAAATGTACTCTTCCTCCAAAAAAGAGGTATATCTAGTTCTCCACTTTGCAGGAATCCCCAAAAGAAAACGCATCACGTTACCCAGGACATACATATGACACTCCTGATGTCTAAGTCTGTTGTCAGTCAAAGTTACTTCAGTGGATCAGTTCAAAAGATCCCAATTCAAGAAATCTTAATAGTAGAACATATCGCTTGTTCAGCTTCCAAGATTAACCTGTCACAGAGAAAAACAGCTCGCTGTTTCAAAGAAAATGCTTCTTTTCTCATAAAATGTACAGAATACTATATATATTTATATCTATAGAGAGAGAGAGAGCGAGAGAGAGAGAGACAGAGAGAGATGAGCGATTGATCCAGAAATTGTGAATACGTATGCATAGATCTGCGAAGATACATGACAAAATCCAACATTTGTCATGCTCTGAGGGGCACAGGGGGCTAGCAGCATAAAGCCCCTTCCTCTGCTTTGGCACACACTATCACATTTCAAGTTGCCCTATACAACTTCTTCAGCTGTTTCTCCAGCTCGGTAGAGTTATTACAAAAGGAAGATATAAGCTTGGCTGTAAGCATACTGGGGAAATATACCCTACCATCTGCCATTGAAGGTATATTGTGAATTGCTGAAATAGCAAAAGTGCTTTGGAGATGGTCTGAATTTACATTTTAATGAATCCCTTTATAGGTCTTCTTGGCTGTCACCTTAGCACTCTTAGTCATAAGCTTCATTATTATAGTCGAATGAAATCTGGAAGCGGATGTTCCCTCTCTGACTGATTTGGTAGCTCTGTCCTGTTGAGTCAATAAACAGTGCTCCGTGTTCCGTGCCGTTGCAGGGCAGGTGATTAGGTCGCGGCTGTGTGGCAGGTCATGGCGTGGCAGTGTACGGTGGGCTGGCTAGTTGCTGTGTCACAAAATGGCAGGAAGAAGCAGAGGTGGGTGAGGGGGGCGGGGGGCGTAGTGATGGAGGCATTCCAGATGCAAAGCACCCAGAGGTGCCTATACATCAGCCTGACTGATGCCCTGCTGTCAGAGCCTGATTGCTACAGACAGCTGGCCATACTCACAGCTTCGTTCACAAGCCCCAGCACCAGAAGGGTTGTATCTGTGATATGTGGGGCTGCATCTATGATGCATGATGTCACAGCCGTTCAATAGCACTGACAGCACTTACTGCTTGCCTGGTCACAAGGTACTCTCGAGCACATCATTATTATTGCTCAAGACTGCTTGGTGTTTCCCAGCATGCAATTTGCCTTTTGTTTAATGAGCTCTACTCAATGAGATGCGTGACCTGAGAGCAGATCAAACGCAGAACTTGGAAGGTTTTAACTCCTTGTTTGTCCCCGATGCGCTTGTCTCAGTTGAATTTTGTTATTCGGATTGAGATCGTGTGGAAATTACTTTGTCGGTCTAGACATAGACTCATCGAGCTTGACGTGGAAAACTGAAACACTGAGAAAAAACTACATGTACTGTTTGTTAATGACTTGGCAACTACACAGCAGCAAAGATTCTTCAGTGGTCATACACACACACACACACATACAGGCGTGGAAAAAATTGAGACCACAACACAATGTTTTGTTTCACTCATTTCTCAATTTATGAGTGTGCATCTGTGAATAATATATATATATATTTTTGCAAACTGCAGCCTAATTCTTCCCTGTTTCTCATTAATGATGAGCTTCTTCCTTGCTTTACGGGACTTCAGTCCTGCTTCTAGGAGCCTGATATGAACTGTCCTAACAGTGCACTTCACCCCTGCACTTAATGTTTCCCATACCTTTTGAAGGTCACTTGATGTCTTCCTCCGATTCATGAGAATCTATCGGATAAGTTGACGGTCATCTCTGGCATTATAAAGTTGCTTCCGCGCTCTAACTGGCTGGTTTCTGGTCATTCCCAGTATCTTCTGCTTCACCTTGTTCTTGTGTACTGCTGTCTTAGAAATTTTGAACCTGGAAGCAGCCTGCTGCTCAGCGTAGCCTTCTGCCAGCAGAACCAAGATTAAACCTGGATTTAAAAATGCAGATTTGTTTAAAAATATAGAGTGGTCTCTTAATTTTTTCCACAGCTGTAAAAATATATACACATAAACACAAAATTTATCTGACTGCACCAAACAGAAGAATTACATAGTTTTAACGCAGTTAGTGATCCAATGTTATTTCATGGTGTTATGCAAGGAAGACTCATCACTTATTTAAGGACATATGGTAGCCCTGTTATTATTACTTGAGATACCAGTTTTAGCTTTGATATCATCCTTCATCTTGAGAACAAAGCACATATTATGTCAATACTAGTTCCCATCACCATAAATGTCATTACAGAAAGCCTGCTTGTCTGTGGGCCTTACTCACTGACCTTGGCATTTTCAGAAGGACAAAATCTGAGTTACTAAGAAACTCATTCAGGAGCAAACCACGGACTGACTGTGCAAGTAAATCAACGACATTTATGATTTAACTTTATGTGCAGCCGGTAGTAAGAACAAGAAGGGATCTTTTCTTGACCATAGTATGTGTTAAACACCAGGTAACTACACCTATCACTAAGCTCAAAGTCTTTGGCCATCTGATCCCAACTTTAGGAACAGAAAAGAAAACACAGACACAGATAGCTGAGATTTGTTAGCAGGCTAAATATCTCAACCTATCGGCATCTCCAAATCCTGTAGTGTGAAAATTTTTGTGACTGGCAATGAGTGCAGTGACGAGCTACATCCAACAAGAGCGCAAGACTCGGGGTGAGGCAAGAACCGAGGGAGGAGTTCAAAAAGGGTGTAAATAATTCCATTTGCTCAGAAATTGGTCAGGGAAGAAGTACAGAGATATTCAATGAAAGTTTATATTTCACACACTTGCAGTTAGTTGCGACTTTAAATTGAAGTGCAGGAAAAGTCTCCACACACTCTTACTCAATTCATGATAGCACTGCGCCAAATTCACGCATGTAAGTCCTTTAACAAAATAGGCTGTGTGCGACTGAGCAAACATGTTAGCACTACCAAATGTGAACAACATCATTTCAGTAACTCCCACCTGTTTAGAAACCATTTTTTTTAAACTCTCACAGCAATATTAAAATCCCCACCTGGAAGAATCACTATTTGTAACAGAATTGATTTCCCCCACCACCCCTAGCAATGATATATTTAATTTATCAGTATAACAGTGTAAGATTATAAAATTAGCAGCATTGTAAACATATCTTCTAGTATTTTAGATGATACGGTGCAATGTGACATAATTCAGTACCTGACAATCCATCAGGTGCCTGTGTTGTGTTATACCAGTGTTCTCTTTGTTGAGATATGAAGGGGAAAGTTAGTTATTTCTTTTATTGGGGGGGGGGTCAGGGTGTGTACAGAATGCTCATAGGGATATGGCAGGGTGATGTTATGCACACTGGAACTGAAAGCAAATGTCCTATTATCCAACCATCCCAGACTTGTATTGATATTTGACTATTTTAAGAGTTATAAAATTGGTTGCAAGACTGATTCTTAAAGGGAGTAATCTTGCCTTGATGCAAGGATAAACCGTTGATTATCAACTCAATCTGTGAGAAGAATAATTGTTGAGTGTCAATGGTGAAGATGTCCATAAGAGACGTGTAACCTAAGTATGGCAGGAACCAACACCACCAGGGCTTTGACATCCCAGGAGCAGGTGTGGAAACTGAACAGAGCCTTTGCTACGCTCTGCTGAATCCAGAGAATCAGCCTTGAGGTGAACTCCAGCCCATTATCCCTAATGACACCCCCCCATGCCCCCACCAGACATACTTACAGTAAATTTAGTTAAATTAAATTGAAACTCAGGAAGAAATGTCTAGACCGTAACAGAGCCTGCTTAATTACCCAGAATTGCATTGAATCTGTATTATGATAGATGTCAACAGACATCTCTATGGGGTCAAGCAATGATCTTAAAAAGCAGAGGTAGAAAGTTGAGGTTCAGAAAGTAAAAATCCAGACCAGGATTTTGTTTCAACCAACCAGTTAAGTTCTCTGTGACTGCGACTCTTTATACTTAACTGATTGGTTGGAACAAAAGCTTGGTCTGCATTTGTACTTTTTGGACCTGAACTCTCTACCTCTGCTAAACTGTACAAGAGCCCGAATCTGGAGTGTGGACGGCACCGATGCCCGCTTCTCTACTGCATCTACATACAAGCTATCCTATGCTGCTCTGTCTCTGATTAGAGCACTTCAGAACGTTATTAAAGAAGGCCAAGGAGTGAGAAGCAGTGGCACTAGCTTTGGCAGGAGCCCTTTATGCATGCGGAGGGCAAAAAGCTCAGGGATTGACCGCAAAACATGAAATAAAAGAAATTATGCTTTATTTCCCATTTGCATATGTACAGGTACATTGGAATGCTTTTATCCCACATACCCCACCTTGCTCATTTTTGAGACACACACACACACACACACACACACACAGATAGCTCAGAGTGAAGCTTGGGGTTGAACCACAGGGTCAGACTGTCTATCCAGTGTCCTTGGGGCATTTGGGGGGGGGGGGGGGTTGGTGGTGGTGGGTTAAAGGCCTTTTTCAAGGGTCCAAAGGAGAAGTGCCTATTCTGCTGAGGCTTGAACTGGGGAACTGCCGATCATAAGCACTTTGCTACCGCTTACCCCCCCTGCCCCCCCTGCCCCCAGGTGCCTGCACACTGAGGGACTTGGGGAAAGGAGACGATGAGCTTAGAAAGACCAACATAACTCAGAAAGGGCTTATTCTGTAAACTGCACCTTTGGGTATGATAGAAACAAAGTGTTGCAACATCCATGTTGACTTTTTAATTAAGGTGAAGTTCAAATTATAGCAAAGGCTGGATAATCAAGCAGTAAAGATGCTTTCCTGCTGACAAACAGCATATGCCGCCTGGCTAATAAACACGCAGCCCAGCACCATATGTGACAATCGTCAGTCTACATCAGGAAGACTGAACAAAGGCTAAATGTTTCAATAAAGGAATGTAAAATCGCACCGATCGTTTAAATAAGATTGCTTTAAATTGCTAATAAGGTCTGATTCTGGATGTTAAGAAGACAGAGAACATTTGAACTTGGATAAGGTGATCAGTTAAGGTAACAGTTGCCACAGAAAATGCAAGTAAATGTCATAGTGCTAATTATCCCAACAGAGGACGTGCAATGCAGGTGCAACCACTGGCAGCCAGCAACTCACAACTGCCTCATAAAGCATGGGACTTGCTTATGCAGCATTCCCTCACTTGGCGGAATGGTGTCAATTTGTTTTGCTTTAGTGGGCCTCTGGATCACAAGTGAAGAATCAGAGCTTTATTCCCCAATAAAAAAAAACTTAGAGACATTCACAATAAAGCTCTTCCTGTTGATAGAAAAAAATGAAATGTAGTAAACGAGCAAGCTAATAAACCAAATAATAAAAAAAAATAGCTTGACATCTGCTATATATATTTCAGTCACCAATGACCAGAAACACAGTAATACCAGCTATCACATTTAATATGTAAGTTTATGCAAGTATTTTGGCAACAGGAAAGGCTTCAGTAGGTACTTTACACATGCAATGAGTAAATCTGTAAGAGAATGAAAATCTGTGCTAATCCTGGTTATTCTTCCATAAAGCTCACAGCTTCTGTTCTCTACAGAGCCAGGCTGTCACTCCAGCACATTAGTATCATCTTATAACTTTTGATCTTGAACAAATCGGTTACTGGACTCAGAAAATCAATAATGTAAAAATCTTTCACCTAACTCTGAAAATGGCCCAGAGCCCTGTACATGGTCCTTTGTGGCTCAGTATACAAAGCAATCTAAAGTTGGGGCTGGAGGATGGAGCCTGGGGTGGGAAAAGGGGTGGGAATGGGAGGCGGTGGAAGTCTGTCTCGCTCGGTGCCAAAGGAAGTGGAAAAAGGGGTAAGGTTATGAAGGTGGTGTGTTTATGTCGACACATGCTATTCATCACTCGTGATAAATGGATTGCTGATGATGGGAAGAGCAGTAAATAGAACAGTTTAATGCATGCAGAAGCAATAGGTTTTCATCCAGGCTGCTGAATACAGAATGCAATATTCCTTGTTGATTTGCTGAACTTTCTATATATGTCTGGAATTATACAAGCTACTCACAAAAAAAGAAATGACCGTTAATTTGAATCAGAATTCCTAAGAAAAATAAAAGAAAATCTACACTACATTTAAAACGCACAAAACAGAATAATGTAAATGCTTGCTGTACTAAGGCGATGGTTTCCCCGGATGTAGTACTTACGGTTTCACTGAAGTTCCTAGAAGTGCAACTGGACTCTTGGGATCAGGGAGCAGACAAGCTTCTAGACAGGGGGATCAGGCCACTGTGGGGACAAATGCGAAACACTGTTACATCTGATAAAAACCATGCGGTATTAAATGTCATCGTTGTCACAGGTCATGCAAGGAAATTGATTTACACCAGCCACTATGGCTGAGTTCCCGATGGCTGGCTTTTGGACCAGAAGCCCTTTGGCAAATTGAAAATGCCACTAGTAGCAGATTTCTCGTCTGTTATTATTAGTCATCGTCATCCCTAGATTAGTGAACGGTTACTGATGCAGGGCTGAAAACTTTGTATCACTCAGCCAGACCGTATTACAATGCCAAATCACAAAGTTCATCAAATATGGGTATCTTCACTAGACCAAAATCCTATGTTTAACTCCAAGAGAAAAAGATGGAATACAGAATTTAAATAATTAAAAAATAAATGATCACAGTTGCTGCAATCAAGTTTGCATCCGTCACTGAAACTGGTCGTGAGAGAAGTCGCAGAAAATAATGAAACTAATCACTTTTAGATGAATGGGAATATTTCCTAGCAAGCCATGTCTTTCAGTCAAAGTCTGGCGGGTAAGACTTGATTTCACAGTAAGACGTTCCTTTTAGCCCTGTTTAATACACATCCAAATGCACCAGCCAAGTTTCATGCACTTGTGGTCTCATGGCTCTGAAAGGACTTTCACACTGCACTCCTGTTATATTGTGTTTTTCAAAATAATTGTACAGCTGCTCTGGTTATGAATTTGTAACAGTTACTGACACTCATCCATCCACCTCCACCAGTTTGACAATTTCCCTCTCCATCCCTACAAATCCCTAAGGTTATGTTTCGATGATAGGTGTGTTTAAACTGAAATAGTTATAATAAACAGGAATATAACATTAGCAGCATAACATTGTTAAAACATGGTACGGTGAGGCTGTAAGTTTTTTTTTTCCTTTTTACTTCTCTGAGAAAAAACTATTGCATCGAGAGAAAAATTTGATAAATCCAGCCCTGGGAATCTAGACTGAATCATTGCCAGATAGGCATGTTTTTCCCTTATAAAAGACTCTACCGCTTTCATAGGGAACCCAAGAGAAGAGCCGATTTGGCTCAGTTGATTCTGCTTGTTAAAGCAACAGTTCCACAGCAGTGATTTTCATTTGCCCGTAGTTCAATGTTAGACATACACACATTTCGGTTTGCTTCACTGGACATGGGCCGACGTAATTATCTGGGGCAGAACTTCTGCTTGGAGACATGTGAGGATCTGTCAAGTCAACTCTGCAGTCACATGAAAAGGAACGAAGTAAATAGGGACTGGTATGAAATAAGGCTCACTCCACACAGTTGAAGAAACACAAAAATAAAACAAAGGTAAACTTAACCATATACCATAAACCATCACAACTTGCCACAAGACTCAGGACCAGTGTCAGGTCTAACACGCAAAAACACATGACTTTTATATCTTTAGACTTGAATATATGGAATCCAGAAAGGCCATACATTTCATATATATATACACTCACCTAAAGGATTATTAGGAACACCATACTAATACGGTGTTTGACCCCCTTTCGCCTTCA
>JAAGVU020000002.1:13114256-13131587 GCA_011763525.2 Mormyrus iriodes
TAGATAATTGCATTAATGAGAAATTGAACAGGTGTTCCTAATAATCCTTTAGGTGAGTGTATATATATATATATATAAGCATTTGTTTTTTGCTATTATTTTTTCAACAAAAATTGTTTCAAAATTGTTTTTTTCCCCAGCAACAGCAATTTCACTACCTGTGGTTGTTTTTCACTACTGTTATATGATATATAAAGATCGCTGACTTGCCTGGACAGATTGGCAACATGGATCAGCACTATGATGCAGACTAAACAGCAAAGGCTATTCTATCAATGAAAATTTGCGCTATTAAGTTAGTTTACTTTTCAGAAAGTTTAAGTAATTAATCAATATAATGATGGCACACAGCTGGCGATTCGATATCACTTCTTATCGCGAGAGAAAGATGAGAAAACAATAGCAGTGAGTCACTACAGGGTCTAAGTCAACTGCGGATGCATGCGGCAGTGTTGAGAGCCAAATGCAACAGCAACTAAAAACTAGCTAAAAATGACTAAAGTAAAACTAAAAACTAACTAAAAGCAAGCCAAAGACAAAAGATGCAGGCTACATGTCCAGTTCTTGTGAGGGGCTTTGAGAGGCCTCGTGCTTGTTCAAAGACCTGAAAGTGAAATCAATCAATGCCAGCCATGGGATTTGAACCAACAACCTTCCATTTATGGGCATGGAGCCACACATTGCTCTATCATATCCAGCATTTCCCAGTTCATATCAAGCAGAGATTCCAACTGCTGTGTTTATTAAATTTACTGTAGAGGCCAGATATTGTGGCATGTGGCAGCATCATTGGTATAGGTTAAATGTTGTCATGCAATGAGAGCAAAATTCACCTTGGAGATATTCTCCTTATATTCACAATTACTCGAGGACACCGCTCAGACATACATGTAATGGAAGCTGATTCTTGTCACATAAAAAATTATATACAGGTAAGACTCTCAGCAATGCATTTCATCAGGGAGAAATGCCAAGAGATGGTGATGATTTGTTTACCAGTGCTGGGAAGGATGATGAATACCATTCCCTGATTAAGCAGTATGGATGTAAATATCTCTATGGCTCCATCTATAGGTTTGCTTTCTCCATAATAGTGCTGTATAAGGCAAAACACAGTAGCCTCTATCTGCTGGGTGCTAATTGCCACTCTCCAGTGGCTTCTGAGGCAGCCACTGGAACAAAGTATTCTTCTATATGCAGGTCCATGATAAAAAAGATGCTTTTTAAGGCAAGTGGAAGGAATAAACTAATTAGTCAGCAAACAATAAACAGAGTATCATGCAAATATGATAATAAAAATTGATGGCAGTGATGGTACAAGCTAGTTTCCAGATGGCATTAGCTGGTATCCAGTGTAAGGGGAGGGCAGGAATGACTCCACGCCACCGTGGCTTGTGGAGGACAATGTGACAGCTCTTAATCTATACTTTTGCTTGTATGTGTGTGCCCCAAGCAGGGACATTAACGAGTGCTGTGAAAATGGGGGGTACCATATATTATCAGATAAATGACACAAGTCCTCCAGAGCCGCCCCCTGCGGTTGTTCATTCATTATAAAATCTCCAAGTGCAAGTTTTATTGATCCGGCTCATGAAGAATTAATTTTTTCCTCTCAGTTTTTTAGGCACATTATATGTTCATCATATGATTCAAGCTTTGGCCACAATCCATGCTTATAATTTAAGGTGGTTTTGAAATTCTGTTACTTAAAGAAATTAAAACAATGCTGATTGTTAGAAAAAGTACTTTTAATGAAACTAATGTTTTTTCACAACATAGAAGGCTATGCCTGTCTAATTTTGCCGGGCTGATGGAGTTCCAACATAAACCGGAATGAAATGAGGTGGAAATCTTCAAGCATGATTATATAATATCCAATGAAATAAAACTGAATGCATTTTACCATAAAATTTGATTTATTTCTATATATATGTGCCTTTTTATTACTGGTCAAAAGAGTTATGAGGGTCCTGTTCCCTTTTATCGGTTTAGCTAGCTTTCAAGCTTCGACTTTCATGACTAATTTTAATTGACTGGGGGAGCTGGTTTCATAGTGGATCATTTTAGATGTTTGCTCAAAGACAGAATCATGTTGAAAGGAATGGGGTGCCTAAATGAAATGACTGAGGCAGCCCTTTTATCAGGTTTCCAATCGCAGCCCCAATACGGTGGCAGCTTGGGATGAAACGAGGAGCCACCATTTATTAGTCTGCCTGGTCGTCTGTGCCATTTGCTGACAAGCAGGTACTCCAAGCACAGAAATCAATGTTGTTTAAATACCTCAACTGCTTGGACTTTCATATTCAGGGGTGACCGAAGCTCCGTCCACTTAAAAAAGACCCTGGAGTCTAGATCCCGTATAACTGTGGCGTTGGCTTATATCAGGGAAGTCAGGAAAGGTGGGGATCAGTCACTGTGTATCCATTGCTTGATGAGAATAAAATGTCTTTGTGTAATGCTCCTGTTGGCCTTGGGGATTCTGCTTCACCCAAGCATACCCTACTGTGTGAATGCCCATGCAGAGTCCTGATAGTCAGTGATATCTGTGCCAGCATCTCCACGGAGGCCACAGCATGCATGAGGACGCGCACAGCATGACTTTGTTTTGCTAAAAGCTGCCTTCAGAGTATGTACACCTACGCAGCAGAAGCCACCAAAAGGCACAATGCAAAATATTTAGCTGGTAACACATGACGTTACCCTGTCATGTATAACGATCAAATGTAGACCTACAGCCAGTGCCGATCAGCACATTAGGTGAAATAGGCAGCCACCTACGACGCCATGTTCTGAGGGGATGCCGACTGAGCAAGTCAAATTCTCTTTGTCTTGGATGGGAGGGTGAATTTGGCTAGCTCATTATGTCCTTCTACCTTCATAATACACAGCTAACACCCCAGGCTTAAAAATAACAAATTATTGTATATTTAAAACCTGTCCCAAGGACCCAATATGATGCCTTTAGACAGTGTATTACTATAAATCAATTGCAAGGCATTTGTTGAACCTCCTCGAGTTAATGACTTCTTTTAGTCTCTCTTCAACTCATTTCATAACAGTCTTCTAAGGGATCCCATTTTCAGGTGATTCAATATTACAGCTATTATGCGCCTCTTTCATTTAATTGTGGGTCAACAGAATAATTAAGGGCACACACGTTGACTCTACCGGGCCATGGAGGGTTGGGCATGAAAATCACAATGCATCAAACATAACGGTGTGTTGTGGGATATATTACACCCAAACTTACCCAGAGTGAAACCACTTTTTCTGGAAACAGTAAACAGGGTTGGGTAAAGTGATCTTGCATATAGGGTTTATATTTTTTATTGTGGAGACAATCCATTATAAAAATCAATATCTCTTTAATAAAAGCATATACATGACTGAGTATCTGCATTCAAAATAATACTGATCTCAGCAAAAATCTTAGGACCCCTGATACTCAGTATAAGCAGTTTGAAGATGAATTCCTAACTCTTCTAAAAATTCACTCAGTAATGAAAAGTTATTATATCATTTAGACCATGAAAACTTACAAGACAGAATTTGCAAGCTAGCAAAGCATAGCCTTAGGTTTTATTTTTGACTACTAAAATGAATGTGATTAATTTAGACATTTTCACAATGTAAGTTGTGGAAGTCTTGGAAGTTCTATTGTAACCTATGTAGAGATTGTAAAATTTACTCTTAATGTTAGTTAAAAGATTTATGCATGATTTTATCAATGAACAATATCAACAAAAGCCAAGAAATATAGAAGAAAACACAGCAGCCTACATGAAAATTGAAAATGCAATGTGTTGCATCCATTATAAATTCTGTAGAATTTTCGGGCATCGCTGCGTTCTTTTCGTTTTTTGATGGGGCCATGCAGGAGAAAGAAAAGTAAAAATCATTTTATAGTTTGACGACATTTACAAGATTAAAGTTAGGATTTCTCAGGACTGGTTTTCTTTTGTCTGAGTGTTGTTGATGTGTGGCTTTCAGTCTTTGCAATGTGAAATGGCAGGTGAGCAGAGATTGCTTGGTTGGTATATAAACACAACTGATAACTATCAGTGAAATCAATTGTATAGATAGATTCACTGATGCTGTATGAAATGTGACATTTCGATTAAATATCGGCCCATTGAAATTAATTCTTTTCATCTCAGGGGATTTGATCCAAGTGACAGGTCTTCTGTATTTCTTCAGCATTTCTGTATCATAAACTGAGAACCAATCAATTAAATACTTTTAAGTCCTAAAATGTATTATATTAACCAAGACTAGTAGACAGATTAGCATGCAGAAAATCTGTTGACTAAACTGATTCTATAATTAGAATTACAGTTATAATCATCATGGGAATATTCATGGATAAAAACACAAACTGTGATTTACTTAAGAATAACAATTCTTTAAATTGTTAAAATCTTTTAATTAAAAAAATTAGCTTTGCAGATTGTAAAAGATTTAGCTGTGTTCTTATTTTATAATTTAGAAATTTAAGAAGTATTTTAAGCTGGTTTTTTTTCACTCAACATTTGTTAATTGGCATACCATGACAGCAGATTTCATTAAACGTTCAGTGCCAAAATCTCTTTAATTGTACTGTTTGAAGTTCATTAATAAATGCAATACTATACAATGTTTTGTGGGTTTATAACAACAAAACTATCAACATTATTGATGCTTTCATTATACCGGTGTGAAGGAAAAAAAATCTGCCATCATTATTGTATCATTATGGCTTTAGTAATAGTAATTGTAATATTAAAAAACCTCACACCTTCATTTCCCAAGTATTCCCAAAACTACCAGGCATTGATAAGACACAATAGAAATCAAAAATAACAATGCTAGTCAAGTCAGGACAGGACAGGCCTTCATTTTAAATTGGGAGAAAAAGGCCATTGCCTTTTCAAATATTATAGCTAATTAAATATAATCCCAGGGACACCCTATGAGAATTCGCTTGAACAGGCTTGGTGTTACAATGTTCTAACCTCATCCTGTATCTTACTTGGCATTTAGCAGAGTCAGTCACTAGGCAGTAGAATGGAGAGCTGCTGCACTGTAACAGCTGAATGACTCCAATTCGTGGGTTGTCCATTGTACTGCTTCACACTCTAAAAAAAAGGTGTCAGAAAAGCTTGGAAAGTATTTTTCTAATGCTGTCCTTTTTTTTCTTATTTAATTGCTTATCCAGTATAAAGCTAGTATAATGAGAGCATTTTCTGTACTCTGTATTGATTTTGTCATGTCCCCACATGATAACCGAATATAAGACTCACAAAACCAGATCCGATAATAATTAGATTACTAACGTTAAAGGTATGTTATTTTTTAAAAAAAAAAAGAAAAGAAAGAAAAACACATTCATTAGGTCGTACTCTGGGAGCGAGCCAGGGAAGGCCCTCAATCACATATGTCCTCGGGTTGCCGCACCTGAGTGTCAGCTCCTTGCATCAGCCACATCCAGGCAGATAGATACGCATGAAAATCCAGGAGCATGTAAATCTGGAAGGATTGGCTGCAGGAACCTATTGTATTTGCGAGGACACCTGTGGAACCAGCATATGGGCACTGAGATAGAACATGGTGGGAGGGAGCAGATGGGAGCAGATATACAAAGGAATACACTTAACAAAAAAGGCAGAACTCAGGATTGATATTAAACCTAATTTTTGCAAGCTTGGCATGCTACTTTATATTAATAACATTGTTGTGGAACTCCAGTCCATGTAATTTTTCTTGCGCAGATCTTATCTGGCTAATCTTCACATAGCAGGCCCCTATGCCCAAGCACAATCGACATTGGGGATACAAATGGATTCTCAAAATGATCAAAAAAAAAAAGGCAAAAAGTCATGAGCGCTTTTCCTCTTGAAGCGCGTATTGGAGAAGGTTATTTGAATGAGTTATGGTGAAGCATTTAATTATATACTCTAACCTTGATAAACATTCTATTCTGTCTTACAAAATCGCTTGCTTCAGCAGATAATAGATGAGAAGTTTAAGACATATTAAAAATATGTGCCGCTCCAAACCTTTTCAGTGCCTGGAACAATTTTTGTTTTAGGCCGGCTGATTTTTAGTGCTGTTTCGTTAGGTGACCAATAAGTCTGACTAAAGCATCCTCAAAGTCTAGCCTGTTACTGGAAAAAAAACAGTGCCTGGCCTTGCTTGTGATACAGCTTAGAGTTATTCCATTTCCAGGGGTCGATGCTGGATGCTTTGATATTGTAGCAGGAGTAAACTGCAGCCTTTTAAGTCACAGTAAACAAAATATGTCATATTCCAGCAAAAATAATACCAGGAATGCATTCTGAGGTTACGTATGTTGCCAGCAAACTTGTGTGGTCCCATTATCAACACTTAATATTTAAGCATATCTCTGCGTGGATGAATGTTTGTAAATGTTTATAGACCGATACCAATAACTTTGCCTCAATTTAGAAAAATTACCCTTGAGTGTTCCCTAGTCAGCATTAAGGGCTGCCAATAGCATGGTGGATAAGGACTTGGGCTGTTAACCTGATTGCTGCCAATTCAGCTCCCCGGAAGCATTCCCGTAAACATTTAGCTGCAGGGGTAAAATTGTACGTTGCTTTAGAGAAACAACATAACATATTTGAAGATTGTTTCCAAAACCTGCATTGGAACGCCAACTGGTTGATTAACATCCTATAATGTATGAAGCAAAATAACATAGCTTCAAACACCCATTTAACATCTTCATATTAAGCACTGTATTTTAAATGATTCTGTTTAAAATGCATCGCATTCAACAATTCATTCATATTGTTTTCGAATAACTGGGTGACTTAGATGTGAAGAGTGTTAGGGTGGTCTTCAAATGCCTGAAGACAACAACAACAACAATAATAATAATAATAATAATCATTTTAACCACCCATGGTGAAAAGTCTAGTGTGTGAAACGGCAAGGAGATTATTGTTAGAGGACCTGAGAGATCGAGAGGGTGAGTAGGGAGTCAATAGTTCACTGTGATAGGAAGGAGCGAGGTTATGCAGAGCTTTATATGTGAGAAGCAATATTTTGAATTTTATACGAGAGTGAACCAATGTAGCTGAGAGAGGATGGGAGTAATGTGATCGGAGTGAGAACTCTGGCTGCTGAGTTCTGAATATACTGAAGCTTTTGTATAGATTTTGCAGGAAGGCCAGCAAAAAGGGAGTTGCAGTAGTCAATACAGGACGTAATAATGGCATGAACCAGAGTTTGGGCATCAGTATTGGACAGAAATGGGCATAGATGAGCAATGTTTTGGAGGTGAAAGAAAGATTTTATATGTAGGTCGAAGTTGAGTGTAGAGTCAAGTAGTACACCAAGATTTCTGATTACTGTAGCAGGTTTTAGAGGGACACCATCAAAACAGACAGAGAAACTGGAGGATTCAGATACTAATGATTTTGGGCCGAACAGTAAGACTTCGGTATTTTCTGTGTTGAGTTGGAGAAAGTTTACCTGCATCCAAAGTTCTAAATCAGAAATGCAATCAGTGAGTGTACTGGGAGGGGAATCAATGGAGGAGTGTGTACTGGTGGAGTGGAGGACTTGTATGGACCTAGCGTGATAAACTGTTGTCTGTTAGTGAGATATGACCTGAACCACTGAAGGGCTGCGTCTGTGATACCAAAGATAGATGGGAAATGAGTATCATGGTTTACAGTGTCAAATGCTGAGCTTAAGTCAAGGAGGATGAGAATATTCAGACAGATGTCTGTCTTCATAGCAGCTTGTTTTGAGTATTTATGAGTATGTTTCCAGTTTGAATGAACCCAAACTGCTCCTTTTTGCTAGGGTTATTGAAGCAGTAGATGAGATCTTCTCATTGAATTACCAACTCTGAATCGTTTTCCTATGAAAATATTCAGTTTTTGTGCAAACCTATTGTTTCTAAGGAAGAATAATGATAGGGGATCACAGGCCTGCCTGGTGCCGTCATTTCAGGTTATTTTATTACACACTGGCCTTTCATTTGGAAAATCCTTGTAAAACAGAAAAAATGGCAGCTTCAGCCGCTGCAGACAGAGGGATTTAATGGCTGCACATCGATCTTCAGTTCAGGTCTGGAAGATTGCAATATCTATAGGCTTATGTTCCAACCAAGTGAACCACTGGATTCCAGTCATTGCTATCTGAGCCAGGTTAACTCCATCCTGTGCTTAGCTGCTTCAAGCTTGTAGCCCTTCAAAATCTGAGGTGAGTAGTCCTTAACCCGATCAAAGACAACCTTTTTGTTTCAGTAGACAATGAAAATCCTTCCGTCACATAACAAACGCCAGGATTTCAGTCCCTCTAACAGTTGGCAGCACATGTAGCCAGTCTTGATTTTATTGTTAAATGGAATACGTCTTGGTATTGCGGGAATATGGAATTTCTTTCCTAATTAATTACACTGCTTTCAGTTCCTTTCATTTATAAAACATGTCAGCTGTATTGGATTTAGAGCAACAGTCACTATTTTCTGTATATAACATGAGATGCCTACATACTTAAAGTGGCATCAAACCAACATTCTTAGTAAATGACAGGGTGCAAAGATAAATGCATATGGGTAATTGTCATACATTAATACATCTTATGTTGCTGATACATATTCTGAAGGTACACTAGGCTTTTAGTTGTATTGGTGCCTTGCCCCCTCATATTGCAGTCTTATATTGTATGCATTGTCTGATCCCATTTATAATGTCAGTATTTCCCACAATGGGACTGATAAAGTTCATCTTATTCTTAATTTTGTTCTTTTTGTTTTTGCAGTCATTATCTTAAAACTTATTATCTTTTTTCCCCAGAAACATCAATTTACTCAAGAATGTTTCTTGGCCATGAGAGGAAATCAGATGGTTGTACAAAACTTGTGAGTCAAACCTCTAACCCTGAATTGCATGTGCCACCCTGATAAACATTTAAGGTATATATATATTCTTATGTTCTTATGTTCTTATATATTTTAAGGAATCAGAGCAAACAGTTTTAATGATGCCTAACAAGAGCATCAGTTTTTCCTTGAAACACTGTTATGTTTACAAATGTCATAAAAAAAGTAATATGGTTCAATATTGATACTCAGGAAAAATTAGATGGCAGCTTGCTTATTTCCTGTGCAGGGTGAAGACAGAAAAACACAGAATAAGAGGCGAGTTTAAGATCATATCATTACTTCCTGCATGCTAACACTGATAGCCAGCAGGAAACAACTACTTTTGTTGAAGAAAGCGGGTCTACACTGCCATCAATTTGTGATAACGCAGCAGCCAATTGAACAGTAATATAGTAAAATGATTCTGACAAGGCTAGATTCCAATTGTTTTTCAATTGTCTTTTAATTCCTCTTGTTGCTCAGGTCATTTGCAATGTCAGGGATGTTTTCCCACAATACCCATGGCCTATTCTCAAGGATCTTGGCAGCTAATTAACAGGTAATTTATTACTGCGCTCAAAATTACATCTAAGGTATTAGATTGATATAGTGAGTGAGGGGTATATTAATTATCAATCCATCAGCTTTTTACTCAGTGGAACAGTCATTCCCCTGCTAGCTGTCGGTACAAGACTATTAAAACAGCAAGCCTTTACCCAAGTCAACATTGTAGGGCAAGTGTATTTGCTTTTAATTTGTACATACTTTCCCCATAATATCTTTAATCTTTTGTCATGCCTTACTGCTGAATGAATTGCATGACGTTTGACATTCCAGTCTTTATGGAGACCTGTGCCTTTCTTACATCTAGCAGGCAGCAGAGTTGAAACAGTTCATTCGTCAGCACAGATACCTTTGGATGCTTTCCATGCAAGCGATACACATCTCAACTTAGTCCATTCTGTAAAACATCGGAGTTCCCTTCCTGCTCTGTCAGCCTCTCGCTGGGCAAGCTTTGTGTGGGCAACCGGCAGGCTTTACCCTGCGTGGCACTGACAAGGTAACACCTCTCAGTGGCCGGTCTTAGCATTCCAAAATATTACTATAGCTTTAACCCCTGGAACCCCATGCTGAGTTCTCCACTCAGAGCCAGGAGGGATGAGAACAGCTTAAAAAAGGACTCAAATATGTACACAGTGTATCAGTTAATATGCTACTGTTTGACAACACTGGCTACTTTAAAGCATATATTTTTTTCTCGTTACAATATATTGCTTAGGACCTATCAAGTTGTCACACTGGACCAGGAAAGGTGTGCCTTTATAAAAGCATTTATAACATGGGTACATTTAAGTAATTTTTAAAATCATTATTGATCTAAAATAGAACGATAAATTCGGTTGGGGGGTGGCATGGTGGTTAACCCTGTCACCTCACGCCTCTGGGACCAGGGTTTGAGTCGCCACCTGGGTTTCATCAGTATGGAGTTTCCATGTTCTCCCCATGTCGTCGTGCCGTTTCCCCTGGGTACTCCGGTTTCCCCCCACAGTCCAAGCACATGCTGAGGCTAATGGGAATTGCCACATTGCCAAAGGTGTGTGTGTGTGTGTGAGTGAATGGTGTGTATGTGTGCCCTGTTATGGGTTGGCACCCCATTCTGGGTTGTTCCCTGCCGTGTACCGATAGGCTCTGGACCACCCGTGACCCCAAATGGGATAAGCAGATACCGAAAATGGATGGAAGTTGGTTTTAATACCACATCATAATATTTTATGTCTCTTATAGGAAGTTATCATGTAGAGAAGTAATATCGCTACAGGAGGTCATTCCTGCCCATGGCGGTAACCATCTATATCGACTCCTCTCTGTGCAGGAAGAGGATCTTCCTCTGAAGCAATACACAACGCACATTTATATTTATCTTGCATGCTGAAGGTGTCACAGTATGCGAGATGAAGGACTCAAAGGCAGGTGCTTGGCGAGCAAAGGGGATTTCATTATACAAAAACTGAATAGAACTACACAGGGGCTGGAAAACAAACGAGACCACGAGGGGTCAAAAACAGGAGGACTGCTGCACAGAAGGACACAGGTAACAGGAAGGCAAACGTCGATGACTGGACTGGGGATGATGAGACAAACAGGGACTTCTGTACAAAGACTAACAAGGGGTAACAAGCCACAGGCGTGGCTCATCAAGGTCAGGCAGACTTGACGGGCAGGACATTACAAAAAGTCTCAGTCCTAAAGTTTTTTTTTTGTAATCTAGTACAGTAATTTTTGCATATTTCCACATATATATTTTGACTCATGCCTACCTTGTGTCTGTGTGTTCCTGTTGTTTATGTCAGTGGCTACTGCAACATAAAGATTTCCCCTTGGGGATAAATAAAGTAATCTGAATCTGAATATCAGGTATGAAGGTCAAAGATAGGAAAACAGAATAGTTGTAAACACTTCATTTTAGATTCAGCCATATGCACTGGTTTGTTATAAAAAATGCTGGTGTCATTTTCCAAGTTTTTCCTGCGGTAAATATTTCCAAAAAGTTGTCACTAGCCTGAAAGCTGTCAGCGAGCCATACACTTTTCTCAAGAAGTTGCACTATAGTAGTGTTACACTGCTCACTAAAAATACATCAAGACCAAAAATCAAATCTGTTTTTCTTGCATATTTTGCTATTTTATAATGTTTTGACTTGTACTAATACCATCTCATTCTCTTTTCAGAAATCACTGGACGCTGCTTGGTAAGTTGTAACATTCATCTTTTTCAGAGTTCTTATGTGTATTATTAATAAGGCCATTAACAATCTCTAGTACATTTATGGATGCAGCATTAATGATTGACGCAAAGGAACTCCTGCATGTCTGTAAGGATGAAATGTTACGCCAGGTACTGGGCCACTGCAAATCTCTGCATTCTATTTAGGGCCGGTTCTAGGCAGGGGCAGGGGGTTAATGCCCCACCAAATGCTCCGCATGCACCCCTAAAGCCAAAGATGCGACCCACCAACATTTCTTATTGCCCCCCCCCCCCCCCATTTGATACAATCTAGAACCGGAGGGCCTGATTCTATTAAAGTTCTTTTACAGAGAAAACTTCTTTTTCTTTCTTTCTTTCTTTCTATATATGCTGCTGCTCTCCTGGACATATACATTTTCAGCTTACCAATACCTTTTAATGGTACATCAAATCCTATATCGGCACATTTTGCCTGATTCAAACAGAGCAACAAACAACCATTTCTACTCTTGCTGGTCTTTCAAACTAAAATCCATGACATAAAATGCCAGACCTGGCCCCAGAACCCATCAAACTGGGGGCATGTAGCGGGGGCCAAAGTTTTCGATCGGAAAGGGGGTCACAGATGTAGCCACGCCCCCTTGAGAGAGACCTGGTTTATTTGTGCTGGCCAATGCTTGGTTGGTATTACGGTAATATATATTGCCGACTGAGGTATTGGCGAGTGGGCGGGCAAAATTTGCTGACCGGGGCTAGAGAGAGCGGGTAAAATTTGGGCCAAGGTGGCAACGGAAAAACTTCTTGCCAGTTAATTTCACCACCACTGAACAGCAGGATGACAGATTTCCGGGACATTGCACATCATTTGTGGGTATCAGGGAGCTGCTGTCAATTTGCGGGAGAGGTGGGATGTCTGAAAAGACGGTGACCTTGGTGGGTGGTGTTTGGGGAGGCACAGTGGATCATTTGTGGGGCCATGGCCCGCAAATGCTCCCCCATGATGCCGACCCTGTAAAATTGTGAAAGATGAGAGACTGCAGGACCATTGCGGCATCTGGGTTAGGAAGGACTATAAAGAACTGGAATGAGAAGTCTTAATCTATTTGCACATGTGTGTAGGTATCATGGGGACCCGATGAGCTATTTTCTAATCCTTCACATATATGCTAATACTCCGGCAATATCTAATGACATAAATCCTCCTGCTCATCCACCTCATATTTAAACCTGTGTACACCTCTTATACACAGACTCTGATCTGGATGAATGTCCTGCCTTCCTGCCAGATTTAAAATGCATTTACAGCATTAGAGGGCTGATCTTTATGTCTACACCACTGTGAACTGAAAATCGCCAACCGAGAGACCAAGATGATATTATTAAGAGGACAACGTCAAGCTAGACCTTCCATATGTAACAAGGGAACAAAATGTTAAATGGGAAAATGTGTTATGTGATTTTGAAAATACATTTTGCCTCTACTGAATGTTATTCCCGTGTCTGGCTAATGTACTGCCATACACTGAATGGGGCTACACTCGTTTTTATGTGAAAGTCTCACGTCTGTCACTCAGAGTGAACACACTGCCACGGTGCCTTTATGATAATCCAGTGCAATCAAATTTTAATCTTATCTACAACTTAATTACTGCATTGCTGAGTGATATCTAATTTAATAGGAATTATTTTCTCACGAGACTAATGTGCTGTGGTATGAAAATTACTGAGAGGCACCTTAATTAAAGTTGAGTAGGTTAAGGGCTGTTTTCCTAAAAAGAAACTAAGGGCACATAAAGAATAACCTTTAAAAATGACAGGAGTCACCCTCCTTATTGGACATGACAGACATAATTTCAGCAGGGGGCACTTCATTTGGATTAAAGAAGTTTTTTGTATTGTGTATTGTCTGAAAGAATGTTAAAAAAATATATATATACGTTTTTTGACATTGATGTGGGTTACATTCTGGCTGTACTCTTCAGATTTAATTGATTTCAAGCTCACTTTAATCAATGTCAACTCTGTTATTGCTAAATGTAGCCAGTGGATTGTGGTAAAACATCTACCAAGAGACATCTGAAAGGTGATGAAGAATGTTTCATTACGGAACACTGTGTATGCTTTATTTCATGACGCATGACATTACGCTTCAATGAAATATGGATTTCAGTAGACTTCTGCAGCTTTATCGACTGATTTATCAATCATGTCAAATTATAGAAGATTCCCAGGGAAATGGGTTTTGATATAATAACCCACCGAGAATCCGCCATGTGCCACCCAGGGTTGATCAGCACCACATAGGTGGACAGCGACAACAGGTAAGCATATTGCTGATTCTTTCCCTTGCCCAGAGGCTTAGCTAGGAGGACAACTGCCCTGAGGGGCCCACTGCCTCTCATGCCGTATGGCATTGCTGAAAGAACAGCCCCCCCCCGCTATGGTGAAAATTCACATTCCGCTTGAATTGAAAACAACAGGCCCTTTGTCGCCTTTAGACAATGGATGCCTGCTACCACAAATTCCACTTGTGCATAGAATATAAAGTCAGAGAAGTAAGACTGGAAGAAGACAACAGCAAATTCAAGATGTTGGAAGAAACATCAACAACAACACCAACTTTGATATGCTCGTGACGTCACACTTATAGCAGAAAATGATGAAGATAATGAACATACCAGAAGGATTGACACCATTGATTTTTGGTTTTTAATAATAAGACCGTTACGGGTATGATGAATTGCAAGGAAAAGAAAGTACATTCTTGAGCAAATCAAGCCTGAACTTTCACTTGAAGTCCAGACCAGATTATTTTCTGTATATTATTTGAGTAGAACCTGCTGCATTTAAAAATTTCACAGAATGCTGGAAAAGTTAAAGAGGACAACCGGCATCCAGTTGGATGGACTCAATCATTATAACATCGAACATGCCATTGGGAAACCTGAGAGAATATAGCATATTGTGGAGGAGCGCTGTCAATATGGTAACCAGGAACTGACATCAACCTGATGGAACCTAAAATTAATAACAATTCCGCAATCAGTACATGTATGTTGGCTAATATTTTTATTTAGTATTGGTTCTTCTTTTTAATTTTGCTACCTAAAACTCACATGGCGTTAAAATGTGCACATTCATTTTATATGCTGGCAGGGCCTCATCCATCCATCCATCTATCCACAGAGACATACCCACTTTGGTATTGCTGATGACTCCTCCGACTCACAGTCCAATTGATATCAGCCTAGCTTTTCAGAACATTCTTTCAGTTCTCCATTCGACATTGAAGGTCTCCTACTCCCTTTCTCACCCTCTCCCCCATCTCTTCTCTCATGTCGGCACTCAGCCGTGCCGCTTGTGCAATCAGGAGACACCGATCGGCTTCCTGTTGAAACTTTTGGGACTTTGCTGTGAGCAGAACATGTTTTATTTTTCAGCAGCAGAGTTGTTTTTTTCAGAATTGTATAGAAGATGACTTTGACTGTTGTATTTTAAAACATCATAGATTGATTCAGATTCTCCTATGAGGCTCCAGCTGCTCTTTGACCTATCCCAGATCTGTTTTTAGGCCCCAGTGAGAGCTGGGTAATGTATATAAAGTGACTTGTGACTCTTTTCTTGACCTAGGCCGCTGTACATCTGACTGGAGGGTGGGAGTGGGTCAGAAATAGTGTTTTATCTGCTCATTCATTCAGATTCTATAAGCACTGAATGAAAAATGACTTAGAACTTAACAATATTTCGAGAAAATTAACCAATATTGTGGAAACATAGCAAGAATGCATATTCAGAAACAAAATCCAGTTCCCTTTGCCTCAAACTTTATAGCGCACAGGACATCAATATTAAACAGAAATAATAAAAAAAATGTAGGTGTTTGTCAATATTAATAAATGGAACAGTATCATGCAGTCAGTCATTAAGCTGTGTGTAGAGTTCTGTAACCAAATATTACCTAACACTAAACCTGACCTGCATTATTAGGCTTATAGACACAGTAAAGTCACTTTGTGGGGAAATAAAAGTGTAAATTGTTGCAACTGTGACAGTGGCCTCCGTGTGGCATATAAAACTGAAGCCCATAGCTTGCCGACTTTCGGGAAGAGAGATAAGAGAAGCAATGCAAGAGGCTGTCTTTCCATTTTGAACATGTTGCATCGGCTCAATTTGCAAGCTCAGGGATAATCTCAGCATTTAGGAGGCATGGGATGGATCTGTTCCCCATGCTGTGCCTCCACTGGCTGCACAGCAGAAAGCAATGAGTGACATCTTTCAGTGCCGCGGGGAGCAGGTCCCCTGGGTCTCGAGTACTGGCTGTTCCTCGATAATCCTGCCCCTCATTAAAATACCTCTACAAGCCTCTGTCTCTCAGGCACGAACCCCAACGGAGTCTACATTTAATTCCTGCCAGTGGCATTGGTTCTTAGGCCTCTAAAGAAGACAAGGGTTGATTTTGCTTTCTTCTTTTAGTGTGGAGAGCAATTGGTCTGGACAGCAGCCCAGCGACCAAACATCTGAAAGAGTCAAGGGCAGGTTGGCTACTGTATTGTTTTTGGTGTGCAATATTGCAGAAATACTCTCCAGAAAATATTTAGTGAAAATGTTAACGTAATTTATATAATTCACTTGTATTGCAACTAATTCATCTGGTGATCTGGTTATCCGTTTATAATGTTACCACTGAGATTTTTGGCTAGAACTGGACTCTGTGTGTGTGATACTAAATATTTACTAAAGAAAAGTTTTCAAAGCCATTTTGGAAATGTACAAATGCATACATATAATACAATGGCAAACGTCAAGTAGAGAAGTGGAAGAAAGTATAGTTTGATGATTGGGTATGTGATCTATGATCTCGATTTATTAAACAAACCATATCATGACTCTCCGTTCAATTGCATTTTCTGGCTCAGTTAATATTGACCCTCAGGAAGAAGGCACTTCAAATGAAGGAGAACATAACACACACAAAAGGGTAATGTGCCCATGAGAACAGGTCAATAGGAATTTTCTTTGGTTTCTTATGAAAAACACCTGGTTCCTTGTGTCCAGAAATGAGCTGAGTGGATTGAGCATATCCCTGTTGTTGACAGATGCAGCAGTGGAATTTTACACTGGCCTGGGTTCATTGTGCTTGTCATGTCGGCATGTCAAATCTGGGGACTCTCCCTCCAGGCTACTTTTGGCTCCTAGCCTTCTCGTTCAAAGAATGAAGAACTACCATGACATTGGTTTTGTTTCTATGGCATCAGTTTCTTCTGAAAAAAATCAATACAGATTTTATGTCAGCATTTCTTGATCTTTGCCATCAAAGGCCTTTCCTTTCTCTTTGAGTTTTGGACCACTATACCTACACATTGAAAGATCACTCCTAGATAAATCTTGGGGCATACAGCCCAATGTAGTTGTCAATATAAAAAACTTGTCAATATATAAAAGGTCCCCTGTAGTACAGCTCCTTATTAGGTGTCTGTGGATTCTGGTGGCTCCTTTGCTGAGGTTGATCAGCAAGGTGTCAAAGATTAAATGAGTTCTTGCAGTTGACCTGGCACAGAGTCTTGACTCCTCCAGCTGCCACTGCTCACCTTAAAAGAATGTAATGCTTAAACATGTAAAGGAATATATCATCAAATACACTCACCTAAAGGATTATTAGGAACACCATACTAATACGGTGTTTGACCCCCTTTCGCCTTCAGAACTGC
>JAAGVU020000002.1:13143247-13161944 GCA_011763525.2 Mormyrus iriodes
TCACACCTGGGTTTGAACAGCTGACCTAAAGGTTATCCCAAAAACCTGCATACACACCGGCCCTTTGCAGATAAGATCGGCCACTCCTTCTCTATAGGATCAGTGCCTAGCCCAGGCATTGTAAGGCACAAGGTATACCATGAATGCCAGTCCATTATGGGGCACACACACAATCAAATGCTACGGGCGGTTTAGGGATAGCAAAAGCCTACTTGTAAACGAAAACTGAATCCTATTATGGTCGATCCAGCCCAACATTATTTTCAATACTAACTGCAGCCCATTTTGCAGTGGTGGGTATACCTGTCTGTGGATAGTACTCGCGTTTCAAGGGCCACCAACTCCCTCTCCAACACACTTCCTTGCTCTACAGGCGCCTGAACCCTCAAGGTGATGTCTGACATCTACAATTCGCACATAGGCAGCGATGACCTTTTCGCGCATTGCACACGGCACACGGCGTAATAGACTTTTGCTAAGAAAAAACAGAAGCACATGTCACTCAGTAGATGCATTGCTAATTCCACGCTTTTTTTCAGAGATTTGAGGGAAAATATGTAAAATCTGCAGAAACGATCATCATTTAGTTCCAGTATCCAAAAGGAAGGCACAATATATCCACATGAATGTCATATTAATGACGAGAACTACCCAGGTAACCAAAAGATGTCAGTGAAAGAGAATGCATGAGATGAGATGTGTTTCTTGATGTTACTAGCTACAAACCATCTGGCCATATTATGATCTTCACCCAGCAGCAACTGTAGGATATACATAAAATCAATTATGTCTTCTGCTGTGGTATTAATGAAACATTTTATATTCTATGAATAATTTTGGTTATGGAGTGCATCAGTTGCAAAGAATGCATCCTCTGGAAAGTGTTGCGTCTGCTTTTTGTGTGTGTTACCCTCAGAACTCAGCAGATAGTTGCTCCCCACATGTGAAGCACAAGATGCAAGTGTTGACACAGTCCATGCTTTGAAGGCTGTGCTTCACAGGAAAGCTGTGGAACGGCAACAAAGCAGTGGCCATGTTAATATGCAATTGTTATTTAATCCCTGCAACATCCACTTAGGTCCTTTTTTAATTGTCATCTGAAGACAGTGGGTCTGAAGCTGCATAAAGCAGCATAGTATTGTGGTACTTGGTCTCCATACCACTTTTTCACTTCCTCGGTCTTCTTTTTGAATTGGTCTCTGACTACAGCGTATTGGTTTGGACTCACAATTTTAAATATAGATGCAAGACAGTTTTTTCTTTCACCACACTGATAAACTTTCATGCGGAGCCCCGGAAGGCACATGGGGGAAAAAAATAACGGTGGTTGAATTTTATTGGCTGTATACTGATGTTATTTAATTTAATTTATTTTTTAAAAGACTGTCACAAAGTGCAATGCTAACTCGGAAATCCCTTCAGAACAGACAATATATCAGATTCAACCGTTTTTTGATTTGACTGTGATAATCATAAAAGTCATTTTCTCAAATGCAAGCACGTTTTGCTATAGAGCCAGCAGAACAATACTCCATCCCATGGATATTTTTAGAATCAGAATGACTGTGGTCACCATTTAGGTCGCGATGGTTAGTTCTCCCCAGAAACTCTTACAAGTTAAGCATATATTCTGTGAACTCCTATTCTTGTGCTGTTTATATGAGTTATTTGATTGACAGCCAATATGACCAATGAAAACTGTACTAGAACTCTTACATACACCTTTTTACACATCTCTCACCCTGAGTGGCTCACATGAAAATTTTATTAGGTTTGCAGTGGTACAGTGTTGGGTATTAGTAATAGTACTAAATACTAACGTTTGAGATCAAAGAGTTGTCATACTGAAATAATCCATTGTTGCTTTAAACATTATCAAGGGTGATGATGATAATAAATAAGAATAGTTAAAACCATGGTCTGTTAAATTTACTTTAAATAAAAGGTTTTGGTCTCAACCCCCCAAAAGGCATGGTCTTGATTTGGTCTTGACCCCCTCCCACAAAGTCTCAGTCTCGACTTGGTCTTGATGCCCCTAAAATCTTGTGTCGCTTCTCCACTGCCACCAAGAACCGAGCCGTACTGCAAACCAGCAGTATTCACATTGTTCAGCATATGAGCCGTACCCAAGCTGTAACCGCCCTGACGTAGCCCTGCTTAAGCAGGGCCGAAAGTGAGACCGAACTGAGCTGGTTACATCACCACCATCTGATTGGTTGAAATTCATGCAGATACTGGTGTTCTGTACAAGGATTATCTGAAGGAAAAAGGGCATATTCTTTATATTATTCATTACTAGTAGTATCTCACATCGTGATGTTCCGATGCATTCCCAATTACTTGGAACTTGAAAATTTCCAACTTCCTTCTTTACAAAGTACAATAGAACAGCTGAACAGAATGGATTCGAAATGCAAATTCACACAAGTGAATGCTAATTCTGCTAGCATTTGATGCTAAAATAAGATGATAATTCTCACAGATGTGCTGGTGGAAATTAGCACATAGTAAATCATGATGTACACTGTGCAAACAGTAAATAAGCATCTCTTCAGTCTTACATCACTGTCACTCTCTAAATCCAGCTTGGCCTTCACCAAGCCGACCCACCTGCAGTGAAAAACCAAAGCCAGCTGGAACTGTGCTGTAACTAGTATGTCTTTGCAGTATGACTTGGTTACTGGTCGGTTCCTATATGGCACCATTGGACTTGAGTCAATCTCAACCCCCCCAAAGTCTTAACTAGGTCTTGACCCCAAGAATCAGACTTGATGTAGGGGATCTCATTCCCATAACTACAACTGCAGTACGCTGTATACTGGCAATGCAACCTCAATATATCATAAGTAATCTTCCTGTATGTCCTGTTTTTATGCATAGATTGTCTTTCCCACTTACTTTCTCTTATTACCCATCTGGTATGACTGCTTAACCTCATACACATTCCTGCAAACGAATAGACTTTTAATGCCTCAATTCCTTATTTATATGACCAAGCTTCCACACAGAATTTCCATATGATACAAAGAAATATTTCAATTGCATGCTTTCTTGTTTGACAAATGATGAATTATCTTCTTCACCCACGTAAGATGAATAATTCAGATTTTGGTCTGACAGATAACCGTCTATTGTCCCTTACTGGTGGCATTGTAAGAGATTGTACAAGAGAAAATTTAACATGGACTAGGCAGCATGATGGCTTAATATTTGGAACTGTTACCCTGTACCTCCAGTTTTGGGGGTTTGAGTCCCATCTTGTGTGTAGAATTTGCATCTCCCAGTGTTACTATGGGTTTCCTGCCAACACATGAAGTTAGATAAATTGGTACCTCTAAATTGTCCATTCTGAGTGTGTACCCTGTGATTGGCATCCCATCCAAGGTGCTTTGTGGAATTAGTGCCCGACTCGCTGCAGCCCTGCTCTGAGTAAACAGTTAGGGAAGATGGATGAATTGACAAGAGGTGTTAAAAGCAAAAGTCTGTCACTGAGCAATACTAACAAAGGTGCAACAGTAAAAAAAAGAATGTGGTTGATTGTGAAATTTAACAGTAAACAGTTGCTGTGTTTTAAATATTCCTTTGGTTCCCATTTTGGATGGCGGTATGTGCTTGTTTTGCGCCTTCATCTGTGGGTGTCTGACGGAACAGTGGAAAGGCAGCATAGCACTTTACTCTGTTTTTTCACATTTGGTTTGTAGTATTTGTAAATTCAGTATTCAAGGACATGGTTGTGTGGAAGCAGGTGATTACATGGGTTCTTAATAACGAAAGGTCAACATAATTTATGTAAACACAACAACTGTCCAATAAATTCAACTCACAGTAATCGAATTATGGTCTGTGTTGATTTACCCCTAAAAATTAACAACAGAAATACCCAGAATTATCAGCCATTCCGGCCTCAGCACAGCAGATCTAGCATGCTATTTTATACATGCTATTGCTTTAAACCACTCTGGTTTTCACTAAAACATTTCAACGGATATTTTGAAGGAAAGGGGAATAACACATATGCAGAACAGAAAAAAGAGATCCATTAAATTCTGTTGAAATATTAAATAAATATAACTGTATCTATTCTGAATTTTCCTTTACTTTTTATTTGGTTCCTTATAAAAGATTTAGTGCACAAGTCACATAAAACGTGAGAGGTTCTGTTGGAGTCATGTGACTCAAACTGCCTCTCTTGGATGTTTCTTTCTGTCTTTGTCCTTCTGCATGCCACCAAGGCCCAGTTTACAGCTCCAAGCATCTTATCTCACAAACAAAATAAAGATAAGAAAAATAAAATATTTATGGATGAAGAAACATCCAGAGAAATAATAAATAGAAAATATATGTGCACAGTGCAAAGCAAATGGAAAATATATAATAATACAATAATATATAATAATAATAATAATAATAATAATAATAATAATGGATGGATGGATAATAATAATAATAATAATAATAATAATAATAATAATAATAATTCTCATGATCTAAGGATTATTCTGAATGATTACGTGTAAACATAACAATTCAGTTATACAACGTTAATGCTGGAAAACATTGTAGAAAGTGCACAGACTACAGTGAAAAAGTAATATTGATACTATTGCCTGTAACTGTGATATCAAACAAAGTAGTGAAGTAGCTTTGTTTTGTAAGCGTTGGGGGGAAAATGGGGAAATGATGCAATGTAGAGCTTTGTATTGGCTACGGGGAAAAAGTGGCTCATTTGACTGTGTTAAAAGGCCAATACGAGAATATCGAGCAACTAAGGATGTAATTAACCACTACACCTTTGCAGCCGTAGGCTATGTTTTTCATCTCTATGAAAAGAGAAAGGCAATGCATCGCTAATAAGAGTCCATCTGGATTTGTCTTTGGGAAATTGCGGGTTGTTTATAGAGTATAAGGCAAATGAAGCGAAAGATCTTATTCAGTTTTCTGCTTGGGTTTGTGTGTAGACTCATTAAGTGCACGCACTGAAACATATTAAAAACAATTTATTAGAAATTCTCATATTGCAGTAGCAGCTTGTAGTGATTCTGAGCATTGAAAAAAAATCTCATTGACGTTAAAGCATAGTCACTTATGATACTGACATTCACACGCACCCGAATGACAACTTTTATTCACGCTAATGTAAACAAATGGGAACGCGCTATGACACGTATCACAACAGACAATTATCCCGTCTGAGTACGGCTTTGTGGGGCGTCGGTCTCTCCGCGGCTCAGAGCGTTCAGTCCGGCAGCCCCGGGTGCCCCCCCCCCCCCTGGCAATAAACAAGCGAATGAATCGGGAATATTTGCCATGTCAGAATCAGCCGTCGATCCGACCTGAGAGACAGGCTGATGAGGGCGAATGAACGCGCACCGAAGCTTTCAACTTTACTTTAAAGAGAGGTAGAAGTGAGGAGATGCGGTGCTTTTTTTATTTTGCTGCGTGCATTATGTATGAGTTGTCAACATGAAGCTTTTTGCTAAGTTGCGTGCTCCTTGAACTTGTCACGCAGGCATGCATCAGAGGGGGGCGATCCGGACACAGTCCTGACAACATAATCGTTTGCCCGATCACCCGTACGTTGCATCAGGGGCGAGGCAGAACCAATTCGCCTTTCCAGGAGAGCCATGTTTAGTATATATGCCACCTCGAAATTACATTTACAGTTTTCAATCTCGCCTGTGCTACTTCAGCAACATCACAGAATACCAATACTCTTATGACGCTGACAAATGGTTCAGATATCCTCGTAAATTTTCATTCGGTTGCGCCAACAATGTCATGTTAGACTATTTTGATATTTTCAGAAATACAGTTTGAGTGTGTGTGTTAAACGGCGGCACAGCGGCACAATTCTAATACATGAATTGAAACCAAATGAGGGATTTCAGTGATGTAGATTCCAGGCGAGAACATTAGCAGAAAACGCACAGTGAGGATAATGTCGAAGATTATTCAGAAATATTTACTTAAATGTAGCTGATGACTGCAAAACTGTTTAGGACAGAAAAATATGGTTGTAAGTGATTATTAAAATCATAATCATCATTAAAAATGATGAAGGATGTGTCATGCATGAAATAAACATATTTACTTCAGAAACGCTAGTAATTAATGTATGAGAAGATTATACAACATATATCTTTTCATAGGAATGAAATTACTGCAGTATTTACAGAATTCATATACTAGTGGTCCCCTTGCTTGTGGTCAGTGCTGTGGAAGTTAAATGGGCAGGTTATAGCGATTTCTATGTGTTTGTCTTTGTTGCATTTGAAAGATGCTGCAGGGTTTCCATGGGAACACAGAGAGTTCCCTCTCAGGAAGTTGTGATTCAGCCATTTTTCGAAGGAAAAACGTGTGGTCTGAGCAGCTTCGGCAAAGTCCATTTTAGTGGATGATGTCAGGGGCAGGGGCCAGAGTGGAATTCTCTTTAGGGATGTGAAGACTTAATGGCCAGAGTCAAGAGAAGGATGCAGTAGTGGTGCACAGGATGACTCATGAAACATGCAATGTCTCATTACTCATCGCAAAACGAGTCGCAGGATCTGCGTTTCTCTGTGCCAGTGCACAAGAAATGCCGCTGTCATGGGCCTTGTGCAGCTGTCAGCCTCGCATAACGTGTTAATATTGTGATATCGCAGATCAAATGGTAGCTTTGAGCTTCTGGGTCTGCTTGTGACTGTTGCCTGGTTTCAGGGTTTCAGGGCTGTGATTTTTGTAAAACAGACCCGTATATGGATAAACTGCAGTGCACACTAGGCTGAACGCACTTCGGATAGGTTAAGGGCCATCCTTCTCAAAGTATCACTCCTTCTGAATGCCACCAGAAGGTGTTGCAAACAGGGAGAGAGACAGCAAAAGGACTGACCTGCTGTAGTGAACTTTGATGAGCTAAGAGCAACAGGCAGCCCCGAGAGCTTCTATTCTCGCTTACTCGTTGGAGTGACTTGTTACGGAGTCAGGTTTCAGTACCCCCTTATCACTCTTCCCCATCCGCCTATCACGCAGGGAACCCGTGAAAAGAGGGAGCTATTGAGTCAAAGCAGTAGTTGCAGCGAATACTTTGCTACACGCGTGAAGTGTTTTTGAAGAGTTGGAAAACGTTCACTCGTTTGCATCATTTAAATGCCCTCCACTGTAATTGATGTAATGTGTGGTTGTATCAAGTTTAGATCTGTTTTATAGTGCTTTTATCTGCCTCCACAGTACTGTTTGTTTTTGCCAACTGCTACTTGCATTAAGTCCAATGGAAATAAATAATTTACACTATCCACTATTACATGATGAATGGCTGCCAATTACGCAGGCATCACTATGGAATTGTAGAGGATGGGCTTATGCAGATGATTTGTTTACTTGTGTGTATATGTAATTACTAGCTGCATGGCTTACATTAGATTTTACATTCAGATGAATGTGCTGGATATACACTCAGAGGCCAGTATATTAGGCACACCTGCTTGCTACTGCAAACAGTCTGCTCCACCAAGCGGAGAATCTTGTAGCTGAAACTGAATAACCCAACATATGTACAGAATGAAGAAGTTTGCATACTGTTTGGCTAATTGTTAGAATTGCTAAAATATTTGATATAAGTGCTTTTGAACATAATATGATTGTTGGTGCCAGACATGGTGGTTCCAATATCTCAGAAACGGCCGTCCGTCTGGAATTTTCACATGTTACATTGTCTAGGGTTTCCAGAGAATAGTGTAATGAAGAAGAAACATCCAGTTTATGACAACTCTGTTTCAAAACATAGCTTGTTAATGAGCGAGATCAGAGGAGAATGACCAGCCTAGCTAACAGGAAGGCCACTGATGCAAAAACTGATCGTTCTAAATGCACAACTTGCATACTTTTGAAGTGGTGCTAGAGGCAAAAGTTGGTCCTACCTGGTACTAGCTAGGTCTATCTAATAAAGTGTCCGCTGATTGTATACTGATGAGTAATTTCTGATTAGGTGACTGGGAAAGGAAGCCACGAAAAGTGTGGGGAACTTAATTTCACACAAGGACATGCACACAATTCAAAGACAGTGGGGGAAAAAAAAACAAAATAATGTTTCCCACAGTCAGACATCAGGGAAATAGAACCAGCTGTAAATAAAGCAAAACACCAAGCTAAAATCATTTTCGCTTAGCTTACAAACTTTGAGCTCTGGTAAGTGTCAGTCGTATCTCAGTCTGTCTCTTTGTCATTCACTCTGTATCAGAGAGGGACCACATGCTGCCAGATGATATGGAGCTGCACGTCAGGTTAGTGAAATGTTGGTTTTCTGTTTGAGAAAGAGATTTGGTCCCACGATGCTGATAAAAAGTATATTTAAAAAAATGTATACAGAAACGAAATAATTTGAAACTCAGCAGGGACATACTTGACTCTTTCATTAGAAACTGGGACAGAGTTCAATCCTCTTGCCAAACTGGCACTTGCATTACAATGTCCCAACTATAAATTTCACTGTCTTCAAGCACAAAGAACGTTGGGACCCCCTGCCCATGTTGATCTCCTGGGCTAATTGATCCCACTGCTCACTTGAGTTGGACTGGAATTGCTGGCTACAGCTCAATGTGGTGATGGATTTCTTCCAGCAGACCATCCAGAAGCAAAAAAAAAACAACCGCCTGCTCTCCACAAGCAGAAGCCATGGCTTTAGACTTCCTGATGTATGTTCTTCACAATTGTAGCTGACAGGTAATCTCTTATAAGCTCTGATATTTCAGAATGAGCACCACATCTTCTGGTCAATCCCTGTACTGCTGTTATGTGTATAGTTCGGGCCGCACGCTTCCATTCCGGAGACAATGTGATCACGTCTTGTGTGGAATGCAGGCATCCAACTAATGATCTTGGTCTGGCAGAAAGGCTACTCCAGAATTCATCTCCAATGCCCAGTTAAGCCTTTTAATCAGAGTATCTCTTTCAGATGCCTGTCCGATTTTAAATCCCCCCCAAGATCAAAGAAAGGGGAGTTCTTATATACTTATATTACTTGTTAATGAGGTGACAGGTGTGTTTTCATTTTCAATTATTTTAGTAATTCATAGCTCCATAAAAAGTTTACCGGAAACATTAATGCAAATGCTGTGCTCCTCAACCCATCGAGCAGGACAGAAATGTGGAACAAATGACTCCAGTAATGGAAAATTAAAGTTGATCATCCAGGTTTGGGGACCAAATAAATCTTATAGTCATAGGAGAAATGAACAGCTACACTGGGAAGCAGTGGCATGTATGATAGCAATGAGAAGACATGGTCCAGTCAGTCATCTGTCCAGACTGCAGAGAACCAAGAGGCAGGGGGACTTGGCTCATTGTTGGGCTTCTTCCTTGGACTCCCCCTTGGCTCCTCTGGAACTCTACCTGTAGCTGCTTAATTGTGTTTCTGTTAAGTCCCCCTCCCCAAAAGAAAACAATGCCCCCCTGCCCCCCCCCACACCTCCTACAGGAGTCTAGAGAGTAACATCCCCATCCCGGCATACCACCCCTAAAGGACTCCTCTGCAGAGTCTGTGCTTTGATGTTGCCACAACACAGGTACTGGGAACCAGGGAGAATCACCAGCCAAGCTGAACGCAAGACAGCATCATCCCCCTAACACCAGACCACCGGTCCAATCTATAGTTGCCATCTGACAGACGTATGTTATACACACCATAACAACATGCACTAGGAAGCTGGGATTGTAACTGACAGCCACTCGCTGTTCCCACTAGTTATAATGGATCCTGTTCCCCATTAATGTAGATTCATCCCCAGGCTAAGCATGTCTTTAAAACACAAAAGTCAAATGGAAAAATACAGTAATCTGAAGCATGCCGATTGCTTTAATTTGCAACTCGGCATTCTGGGAATGTCAGTCAGCACTTAATGGGTTTTCCTCAAATTTGTTTCGACGTGCGACATATATAGAAATGATACGTTCGCCAGCCTATCAGTGTCCACGCAGAGGAGCTTTGCTGGTCTTAGGCAGGGCGCAAACAACTCCTCTACAGGAAACAAGTGAGGCACATCAAGCGTGAACCACAACCGTGATCTCCAGGAAAAAAACACAACAACAACAAAAACATAAAGAAACAAATTCCACTAGTTGCCTGCTCGTAACTTACCTGTCTCAGTGCACCAGATCCGTATCCATCTGAGCCCCTGGAGACGACCAGTGTCGGATTACTGGGAAGGTGGTAACACAGGAGGGGAAGTGGGATAGTCCCCTAAATGACCAGCCTGCTAAGACGTTCCAGAGCTCTGCCAATCGGCCAGGTCATCCTAGTTGGTTCCACGTTGTGCTCCGGTGCCGAAGGCAGGAGGATGGAGGGGGGGTGAATGGGGAATGGGGGAGCAGCACTGGTGTGTGCACACCACACACACACACGCACACACACAGCCGTGTGGCAGACCTCCTACATCCCTCGAACGAGCTTGCGGGTCTTCGCTGCGCTCCTGTACCGCCTGCCTGCGCAAGCTCAGCTCCTTGTCTCCCGTCGGTTGTGCGTGTGTGTGCGTGTGCGCGTGTGTCTGTATGTGCACGCCAGCAGACACACGCGTCTTTCCCTGCAAAAGGTGCAGGGGCTTCTGGTACAGTCGCGACGGGAAGAAGGGAAGGAGAACCAGGCGGAGAGTGATGCGAAAGAGAGGAAGTGAGCGAGGGAGAGGGAGCGAGAGGGAGATAGAGAGAGAGGAGAGGCGGTTGTCCCTCCTGCTTCATCTATCTGCATCAATCAGTCAGGAAGTGGAGGGGTGGATTGTGGAGAGCCATATGTCACTCACAGACAGGTGAGGTGTATGGAGTGGTGTGTGTGTCTGTGCCCATGTGTGTCCATTAGTGTGTGTGCAAGAGTGCACTTTAATGGGAATGCTTAAAGTGTCACTGTGGTTGACATATGGTATAGGATACCCATGGACACTCCCCAGCTGTCAGGGGTCTCCCCTTAGTACATACACAGTAGTCACTGGTCCTGGGGCTATAAATTGCCCCTGGCACAAAATGGGGAGGAGCCTATTTATATCAGCACTGCGTCTCTGTTTCTCATTAGGATTCCCATTAAGACCATCGATAGAATAACGCAGAAAATGTACAGAATACACTGGAGTAGTAGCTTCCTTTGCAAGCTCCTGGCACGTGTTCCTCCTGAAAAACGGAGTAAACTAGAAGGATCAAACAAAACAAAATAAAGGACAAAAAAAACTGGTAGACCAGCAGATGCTGTTGTAATGGCTTCATTCCTGAAACACATTTGCTCTCCAGTTATGAAGCGCTTAACAGTGTGATGCTGCCTGCTTTTTGCTGAGACTGAGTGAGAGGATATGAGAGAGAGGGAGACAGGGAGGGGGTGGGGTGGGGGGGGGACAGAGAGCCAGGAAGCGAGAGAGAGAGAGACATCCAGGCACACAGCATAGTCTGATAAAGGATTGGGGACATTTACAGAGGACAGGGGGTGCATACAAAGCAGCCATCACAACTTCCATGCTGAATAAAACTGTTCTCCTGTCTTTCTAATGGCTAGGCTCTTAGACAGAACAGAGTGTTGCCAAGGAAATCATTCTCTGAGAGCCTTGTTTATAGCCGGCCCCACTATGTGAACATACGTGCACTTGTGCCTTAAGCGTGAGTGCAGTCTCTGGCGGAAGGCACAAGGCTGGCAGACACGGCGTGGCTCGACAGCCTGAATTTAACACATCTGACCTGGGATTTTGAGTGTATGAAGGATTTCCCCACACTGCAGGTGGCGCCGGTACAGGAAGGCACCCCGCCATTGTGCACGCCGTTAACTGGCAATCTGCAGGAATGCTTCACATGATGTATGTCCAACATCCTTGGCCCAGATTTAAATACCCAATTCATGATTGCCTGTAAAAATCGTCAGTAGATATGTGAAAGTTAACACTGCATAATAGCGAACAATAATGTGACCTAGGCAGCCAAAGAAGCCAAAACATACTGTCTAAATGAAGGTTTTTTTGCCCGTTTATGTGTTGCAGAGCTGAAGTGCTTATTTGTGTTCAGCAGAAAGGTGTTTTCTGTTTCTGTTGACCTTGGTCTCAGGTCTCTATCAGATATTCAGTATTTTTCTTGCTTTGTATCTGAATTCAGATTCCATAACTGTTTGGTGCTGATTGCTAAGGCAGTGACTATAAGGAAACCTGTCATCTGGGTAATTAACCATGAAGGAATTTTTAATGCATGCAAAAGTTGGATAGGTGTTTACTTGTGTTCACCTCGGGCTACCTATAAATTCGTAAATTCAGCCAGCCCCTTTTTCTGGATTTGGGGGGGGGGGTTACTTTATGGATGGGACTTTGGTGGGAGAGAGCATCACTGCTTTTCCAGGGAAAATCATCACTAAAGGTTCAGATAAATCCTTGCTGGGCCTCACTGCTCAGGAAGCTATTGGAACCCTCCAGTTGAGCTTCCAACCTGAATCACCAGAACAAACTCCACCCTCCCGGACTAGCGGACTACCAACTGCCCCACGTGCTACACCAGCACTGACCTGGGCAATAAGTTATGTTTTAGCTTGAAGGAAAGTTGTATGACTTAATGCAACCGAATCCCTGAAGACCCAGGCTTTACACAGAGTGATATGTAAAGCTTTTACACCAAACCAAACCTAATTATAATGATATTCGATCTCACTGGGGTGTCATTTGCATGTTTCTCTCTCTGGAGTTTCTGTCTCAGGAACAAATAACAGGCATAATGAATTCATTAAATTTTTTTTTTTTTTAATGCATTATCATAATATTACTGATAGGAAATCTTGAATGAGGCTTCTGCCCTAAACTTTGATGAACTTTAGGCAATTTCCACCAACTAGCATTCCAGTATTAATCAACCTCAGGTTAAAGTTAAAATTTCTCATTGTGCATTAGCTTCGATATGCAGCTATGACGATGAAAAGATATCACTCTGAAAATCGACCAAGGACTTTCCCACTCAATGTCCAGCTCCACCAATCAGCTGCACCTCCTTGCAGTTGTGATAGGTCACGCTTAACAACCAATCATCTCTTGTGCTCCTTGTTACTCACTGCTGATTATTATACCGTTCATGTTTGTTCCTTAATGATTGCTGGTTGCCTCACGGTGACCCAGCTCTCCCTCTGGTCAAGAAAGGTTAACTGTATTGGACTAGGACCACTCAATAAGACACCAAGGACTTTTGGGCTCACATCTAATTAACTTTCATTATGTTTACTAAGAAAGATTTTCATAATGGTACAGGATGGGATTTAGACCTTTAATCAATAATCATCTCCGGTTGAACCTGTCTAACTTTAGACTTAGATTTAAATCACGTTTGGTGAGGCCCAGTATGACTCGCTGGGTCTAGGTCAGCGATTCACACTTAGTTTTCCCCAAAGTCCAAATTTCATCAGCCACAAAAAGCTATGGTCCCCTTGGTAAATTATGCCGACTGGGGGTGGGGGTTGCCTTTGGTTCATTTTGCTGGCCGGGGGTTTGGGGGAGAGGGTTTCCGTAGTTAGATTTTGCTGATCGGGGGTGAGGTCTCCCAACTGAGGGGAGGCGGATACGTCACGAGGTTCGGATTGCATTATGTTTTGTGCCTCCATTTTATTACCTCACATCTAGGTTGCCTGTTACACCATTTCAAAGTTGTTGTTTTTTAAACACAAGGCGCTTAATCTAAAATATACTGTCAACATACTGAGTGCAATTAATTCAAGCCTCTGTTGTCTGAAGTGTATTATTTTGATCACCATCAAGCAGATCATTGGCTGTTTATTTAGTAATTTATTTATGAGGGAATTTAAGTAAATGGACAGGCTGCTGCTGTGTAGGAAGAGCATCTGTCTATCTATAAACAAGATGTCTTTATAGGCAAAGAGTGTGAGTATTTCAACCTCAGAACCAATAGGTCAGGCTGTATTAATGTCCTTTCATCCAGGTCTTAAAATATTTTTTGGTGTATAATAAAGTGAAAGAATTACAATAACAAAATTTGGTCAAGTGCATCACCAAGAATCCTCATGGTCATCTTTAAAAATTAGCCACGGGTTGTAAGATGAGTTTGCGTCTAGTTTGATGAAGTCAAATTTAAAGTCTGGGTGGGGTACAATGTATGCTGCTGTAGACGATTGAAATGGCTGACAGCAAAACAAGCTAGCTGTCCAGGTTATTTACCAGCGTGACAGACAGTCCTCTGGGAGCTTCTCCAACAGTCCGTAGGAGCTCTGTGTCCTGTTTATAATAATATGGAGAATACCTTGCATGAACCTAAGGCCATTCCATTATTAGCAAGACATTAACTGCAAGTGTTCACTAGGTGACTCTCTGAAGAGGTGAAATCACTGTTAGGCCAAATACCCACATGAATAATAGAATGGAATGATCAATGATCAATGGATAACTTACGAAATGCAGAACGTGCATGTGTATGACAATTCTCTAAACAGCCAATGTTAATTAAATGCAGATTTTTAAAAATAAATTGTTCATATTCTATAAAAAAAAATTAAATGTAATGCCAAAGTGTCATGAAGGCAGGGATGACGGCAGGGATGACGGTGAGGCATGACGCAGGCACGGATGGCAGAAAGCAGTGCAGGGACTTTATTGAAGCACACAGCACTCAGAGACAACACATAACATCAATGACCCGACAAGGAAGCACAGAACTGGGGAACTCTTATACACAGGAACACAGGGCAATGAACGAGGGGCACCTGTGGCTGATTAACATGAAGGCAGGAACACAAGGTAAGGACAACGAGCTACAGGCTTGGTTGACTAAGCCCTGCCTGGGGGAAACACAAGGAATCAACTGGTAGGGCAGTGCTGGACGTGACACAAAGGCCTGACCAGGAGAACTGGATGGATGTATGGATGGATATGTTGAAGTTTAATTTTCAAATTGCCCTTTTAGTATCTAAGTACAGAATAATACAAAACGTGTGGGGAAATGTTACTTGTCCAATAATAATCTCCTGGAAGAATAAAATTGACATTATGTCAAATATATGTGTTTAAAATGTATTTTCACCCATGGCAAACATTTGGGCCCCTCCCAAAGCCTCTAAAACATCTAAAAGCACAAAAATGCTCTCTTTGTTTAACTGTTACTTAAATATTCAGACTGAAATTTGTAGAAAAGGGGACTTAACCTGCTGATTTTGTCCTTCAACCTTCATGGACAAAATCAAAACAACTTGGAAATCCTACTCTAATACATTTACTTTTTTATAGTACTTTTGGTCTTTTTGATCAGTGAGTAAAACTTATAGTTACACTTACAAACAATTACAAATGTTATTAGAATTGCCCATACTTCTTTGTTGTACAGATGGAGTATAATGCTTATGCAGTGTAGAATAAAAGCAAGCTTGCATGAACAGTGTTCAGGGTACAGCTCACCCTGGATGGAATGTCATTGTTTTGCAGGTCACACAAAAGGTCAATATGGAGAAATCAATTAAACTACACATGGAAAACTACAAACACTGGAAAAACACTGAAAACATACAAAATCAATGCATTTCCAGAGCTGGGCATAAACAGAGCTCAAAAACCAGGAAGTGAAAATTCCCAATACATTTTTAATAACCATTTTATACCCTGGGGCGGCGCGGTGGTGCAGTGGTTAGCACTGTTGCCTCACACCTCTGGGATCAGGGTTCACGTCTGCGCCTGGGTTCCATGTGTGTGGAGTTTGCATGTTCTCCGTGTGTCGTCGTGGGGTTTCCTCTGGGTACTTCGGTTTCCCCCCACAGTCCGAGAACATGCTGAGGTTAATTGGGGTTACTAAATTGCCCGTAGGTGTGAATGTGTGTGTGAATGGTGTGTGAGTGTGCTCAGCGATGGGTTGGCTCCCCACCTTGCGCCCGCAGCCTCTGGGATAGGCTCCGGACCCCCTGTGACCCGATATGGGATAAGTGGTTCTGGAAAATGGATGGATTTTATACCCCCATATATGAATTTTTATGTGTATTTTGGGCATTACAGCCATTTGGCATAAAAAATCCATACATTACAGTCCATCATCTTTTAAATGATCATGTGTCTTGTTTTGAACTATAATATTATTGGACTATTGTGTAAGTCCGTTTTGATTCAAAATGTCATTTATGTAATATTTTATAATGGTTGTCATGGGCATAACCTCAGAAAGGTCTGCTACAGCAGTGCCATGGGCACTGCAGGAAAAACCAAGCAATGATGTCAGACATGTCCCTATGAAAATGGCAGGTTTGGAGGCCATTTTATGTGGAGAAGTTTTGTGTGGGTCAAACTATTCCTCCTTCCCTGAGACACTGCATTTCACTTTCTTTGAACTTTGTAATAGTTGACCATTTGATGGGAGAGTCATGCTTTCCTGGTCATCTTGCCATTAATAATGGATTCACTGGGCTTAATGTTAGTGCACTCCTGCTTCCCCATAACCTTCTTTCCTTTAGTTCTTCTTGAGTGGTTGGGGAGAAAAAAGCCCGCTGAATCACCTTTGATGAAGTTCTTGAAAATTCCATTTAAATTCCAGTTTTCTGCATGTTTATTGTTTGGAGCAAAGCAAAGAAACCTGATTGTTAGAACTGTGCCTGTAAATGGAGAATGAATTCAATCAGTGCTGAAACATCCAAACAATAAGAGGTCTTCTGCTCTAGAGCAGATGTGTCACACGTTAGATTAAGAGCTACTGGATGCAAGTTCTTGTGATGGGAACATGACAAATAGAGACCCAATGCGTACTAGTTTAGGTCATCACAGTCATGGCCTCCTACAGAAAAAAGTAGAAACACTAATCACTGACCTTGACTTATGGTTGCCTAACAACTGCAAAGTCACCTGTGGGAAGAAATCAGAGCTCTGGCAAGTTGATAACAAGGAAATGTAGCTGAGACAGGTCATGTGATTGGCGAATCGTTTTACTTGGCAGGACCAGAAAATCCCATTGCATTTGAAATGTGTTTGTCAGTTTAGCCTGTGACATAACTGGGCTCCGCCTGCACTTCCGAAGCCTTTGCGGAAGGATACAAGAAGTAGATTTATGATAGAGAGCAAGGTTGAAATTCAAGTCCCCCTGGAAGCTTTACTAGCGAAATAAGCACGCAGATAAAATTCACACTGGGCAGACGTGAGACCCGACCTTTGTCAGGATTTCTGATTCACTTCTCCAGTAAATTTCTCTCTCGTAAATTTCAAGAGATATAATCAATAATACAGGCATGCATTGGTGGCAAGATTAGAGGATATGCATCCAAAGAATTCCAATATATGCTCCATTTCAGGCAGAATTTCTCAAGCTTGTTCCTTATGGCACATTGTGTGCGCTGGCTTTCAGCCCAGCCAAGCTCCTAAGTGGGCCTGACAGCGATATTAACTGTATCACATGATTCTGATAATGTGACATATGAGAATGCATATTATGATATGTATCAGTAGTAAACTATTTTACTTTTATTTGATAATTTAGAGAAAAACGACTAAACAGAATGTTTTACTAATTCATTATTTTATAAATTTACTGTTATTGTTAACGGCCTACATTTACAGAAAGTGAATTAACAAAGAGCAATGCATTATTAATTTCAATTGGCAAATATATTTAGAAACTAATAGTCATTTAAAAAGCAAAATCAAGTATTCATTTAATGTATTTGCATTTATCAATTTAACATTTAAGTGATTCATTCAATCACAGGTTCATTCTCGCTCACTTAATTAATGGTTCAACTGTACCAGAAACCCACTGATATGATGTGTCATATCAACTGGGAAACACTGTTCTAAGCAGTAAATCACCAAATTACTGTGGTAGCTCAGTCCACTAAAATTAAGCCTTCCTGGGGGAAAGGTTAGACCACAACAGGTCAGTGCAGTGGGGAATAAGATCCAGGAGACCCAAATTTGCTGGATGAAGGGTTTGAGAGAAGGCAGCAAGGCTTGTTAGCTATGAGGGTGCTGTGCCATTAACTGTCTGATTAACCATCACCGCATATGCCTGGTGGCCTGAGGATGTAGATACAGTGCAGCTATGTTTAGTTTAGTGTAGTGGTGTTTTTTTTCACCAGTTAAAACATGCATTTGTACAGGGCCCTTGAGGTTTGGGGGGCCCCTCTTGGTTATGAACTGTCACTACATACACTATATTGCCAAAAGTATTGGGACACCCCTCCGAATCATTGAATTCAGGTGTTCAAATCATAAAATCAAGCACCTAGGCATGAAGACTGCTTCTACAAACATAGAATACAAAAGAATGGGCCACTCTCAGGAGCTCAGTGAATTCAAGCGTGGTACCATGATAGGATGTCCATTTGTGAAATTTCCTCGCTACTAAATATTCCATGGTCAACTGTTAGTGGTATTATACCAGTGGTATTTATTCCATATAGTGGAAGCATTTGGGAACCATAGCAACTCAGCCACGAAGTGGTAGGTCACGTAAAATCACAGAGTGGGGACAGCACATGCTGAGGTGCACTGTGTGCAGAAGTCGCCAATTTTCTGCAGAGTCAATAGTTACAGACCTCCAAACTTCATGTGGCCTTCAGATTAACTCAAGAACAGTGCATAGAGAGCTTCATGGAATGGGTTTCCATGGCCGAGCAGCTGCATCCAAGCCTTATATCATCAAGTGCAATGCAAAGCTTCGGATGCAGTGGCGTAAAGCACACCGCCACTGGACTCTAGAGCAGTTGAGACGTGTTCTCTGGAGTGACGAATCACGCTTCTCTGTCTGG
>JAAGVU020000002.1:13172496-13209237 GCA_011763525.2 Mormyrus iriodes
CACACTAGATGGGATACCAGCACATCCCAGGGCATAAGGCAGGGGGACACCCTAGATGGGATACCAGCACATCCCAGGGCATAAGGCAGGGGGACACCCTAGATGGGATACCAGCACATTCCAGAGCATATGGCAGTGGGTCACCCTGGGTGGGATACCAGCACATCCCAGGGCATAAGGCAGGGGGACACCTTGGGTAGGATAGCAGCGCATCCCAGGGCATAAAGCAGGGGTACACCCTGGGTGGGACACCAGCAAATCCCAGGCCACACACTTTCATACACACTATGGCAAATTCCATGCACATAAAACTGGGGGTGGAAATTGAACCCCAACTGTGAAGGTGCGAGAATAATGTACTTCCTACTGAGCCACCACACCGCTCATCATATTTATTACCAATAGGAAAGTTTAATTAAAGGTGATAAACGCTCATATTCAATACCCTAATGGATTTAAGTGTTTAATCAGTGGATGAGATTCTGTAATATAGGGCTGAGTGACGCACTGCATGTGTCTACATTATAAGCAAACGTTGTCAGGGCTTTAAAAGTCCAATTAGGGGAACATGAACTCTCTCAAGTGACACTAGTCAGAAAAGCTTCACATGCAGGGTCATCAGAATGCAGCAAGGTGGTGAGCTTCAAAACGATTGTGAAAATCCACCAGGAAGTAGTTGGCTCACTGTAATTATCATTGAATAATTTATTTATTTATTTATTATTATCGTAATAATTATTGTTGCTTACACTGTGAGCAACAGTGGATTGGTGGATTTCATCTGAGGAGCTGTAAGGAGCAGCTCTGCTTTATTTTAAATGCAGTATGTTTTACTGACGTTTTGGGAACTGGGGCTTAGAGCCATTGGTTGTGGAGGTGTTTAAGATGTATGGGTGGGAGGGGGCATCTACTCAAGCAACATGCGCCATCAAGAGTTTTTGTAATTAAGGAGGCTTCACCAGAGAGCTGCTGTGTGCCCCTGGAAATGAATGGAATTAAACTGGCATTAAGGCAAGACAGAGCTGGAGCAGTTGTGTACTGCAGCACAGTAAGTGTCTCCAAGATGAGCCCTTCTCCAATCAGCCTGTGCTTTCCTATCATCAACATACTCAAATCCACACACGTGTCGCCTCATCGCAGAATCATCCTACCCACACACTCCTTCCTTCAGCCATAAAAGTCACGTGAGGACATGCTATAAATATGCAGCAAAGTAAGCATATTTGTCATCTACAATATGCTAAAAAATATCATCTTGACATACGAACCTCGCATATACACATCCAAAAAATATGCATTCTAATCACAGAACACTGAGTCTCCCCGGATAAGGGGGCACTGTGCATTAAAATCATTAGTATTAAAGTTATTCAGTCCATTTTTCCAAAATGAAACATACACCTTCACACTGGTTAGGATAATCACACGAAGGTCCACTCTTTCTTTACTCTGTGAATTACTGAGCTCGTCGAAATTGCCTTGATTTGGAGTGGTGGGTAAAAAAAACATTGTGACCAAAGAAATCGTAGGAAACATTCCTGTATTTATTTATATCTTGGGAGTTTCAAATCTCTCTGTTTTATTCCCCTTTTCTCTATAAGTTCTCTATAAGTTCAAAGTGCCCCTCAGGAGACTTGCAGACAGCGTGTCAGTTTCTCTGTCACGCTGTCAGCCAGTGAATTGTGCCGAGACACATTCCTGTGCAGCACAGCTATTGCTGGGCAAAGGAATGATGTACCCACCCCTGCTGGTAACTGCCAACTAGCAGGCACTAAAAGAAGCTCTTACATAGTGTCCAACTGAAATACTCATGACTTAATCCCTTTTTGTTCAGGATAGAGTGGCGCAAGTAAATGTTGGAAATGGCTGTGACATAGATTATAACAGCTGATTAGCACAGGTCACAAGGCAAAGGACACCTTGGGTGGAATGCCAGTCCTTCGCTGAGCCATACACACACACACCCCATAACAAAGTAAGTGACACCAATCCACTGGGGCAAAAACCAGGGTTGTTGAATTACTTAGTCTATTATGACATCTACACATTTTAATGAGATTCTCTGCCACAAATTGATCGTTATCTGCTGCCTGTTGGTCTTGGTTGAATGGTTCTGGAGCTGGTTGTGCTGCTTAGCCTTGTGATTTGCCTGCATTGCTTTTGTAGTTAAAAGCTTGATGAGCGCAACACATTCATGGTACCGTGCTAATGATTGCACCATTACAAGGAACAATAATCATTGTCTGCTAATTAGGGTGGCTCTTAGTTCAAGGGTCTGTCCAATCACTGTCCTACACTGTCACTTTCGTATGTCCACCCTAAAGGAATAGGTGATGGGCATTGATTAAGTGAAATGGCCTCGATGGGCAGTCCGTGGTATAGGACTAGTCATGCCACAAATAAATCCAAGATGCTTACAAGAAAAGGTCAAAGTCCTAAAAGGCCCCTTGTCTTATTAATGGGCCATTTTATTAAGGGAAAAAAAAAGCACTGATGTCATGGACTTGGTGACTCAGCATTTATCTGCCTTCATTTAACAAGTACTTCGCCTCCTTGGTGCAGCTCTTTTCTTATAAACGGCCACAGGCTGTATTTGCATGTCATTGTCTTATTGGAATGCTTGCTTTATCTTACCATGTATTTATGTTTATTTATTTAACAGATGCGTTTGTCCAAAGCGAACTACAATTGAGACAGATAATACAGTATACATGCAGTACACAGTCTATATTTGCTTTCAATTATAACTATGTTACAATGCATACTAGACAGTGAAATCAGCAGAAATGCCAGGCACAGACTTAAAATTATGTATTCATTCTTTATACCTACTTGTCCAACACAGGGTTCCAGGGGTCCAGAGCCTATATCGGAAGCTATGGGCACAAGGCAGGGAATAACCCAGGACAGGGTGCCAAGCCATCACAGGGCACACCCTTCACAATTTGGTAAATCCAATTCACCTTAACATGTTTTTGGGCTGAGGGAGGGGGGGACTGGAGAGCCCATAAGAAACCCTGCAATGAAACAGGGAAAACAAGCAAATTCCACATATGTTGGTGTGAGGTAACCATAATAGTGTGATTGCACCACCGTGCCACTCTGTAGAAGGAACACATGGCAGGTCATTACTGGCACCGAACTGCCATCACTTGGACGCCTATTCAAGATTCACTGTGTGAGAAGGGATAACATCATTACGGACATCACTCATTCTGGACATACTTTGTTTAAGCTCCTCCCATCAGGCAGGCGCTTCAGGACAATCCATACACGTACAAACAGACTAAAAAAATACCTTTTTCCCAACAGCCATAAACCTGCTGAACTCTGAATCCCTTCAGTCTGAGATAATGTCTCACTGAATATGTACAATAAGTTATGCTGATAATGTGCAATACATTTTTTGCTAATATGTGCAATAACAATCTATGTTACTGCACACTGGTGCAATAACAATCTCTTCTGGTTATTCAAATACTTAACATTGTATATGGCATCTTTGCAAATATTTTTGAACATACAGTAATACCTCAGCCTGTGGCAGTAATTGGTTCCAAAAGGCCTTTTGTCAGTAAAAGTTTGTAAATGGATAAGTTGTGAGGCAAAGTTATGATGCTCCTGCGGTCTGCGTTCCACTTGCTAGGGTCTGTGCGAGTATGACTGAAAGGCAGTGAGACCAGATAAATTTAAAGCACCTACAATGTTCATTAAAAGATTACTTGTGGAACAGAAAGAAAAGGGTAGAGCTGAGTGGAGTCTCTGTTGTCAAAGACTTAGACTTCATATCTGCCTAATTCCAACTTTTTTTCTGTCTGGAAAAGCTTTATCTTCAATGAAAACACATTGAAAATGGCTGACTGTTAATCAGCACCAGGACTAACCTATGATTCAAGTATGGTAGGAAAAATAAACACAATGAAACAAGCAGCATCATTACCACAGAGAATAAGTTCTCAGCAGAATGCCACTATGAGGCATTAGTAAGAGCACCAAGACCAGCTTACTCCCCCTTGTTAAAGCATTAATCTTTTTTGTTGAAGTGTGCTTGTGTGTGGGTTGAATGATACAGATCTCTGCTTTGTGAACAGGTCTTCTTTAATTCTTTCTGGCTCTCATGTCAATCCAACCTTCTGGCCCCAAGGTTCATCTCAATCGGAACAATCAGACAGAAAGCTTTTATTGGTCTTGGCAATCCCTTCTCACTAAGCTATTTGCCGGCAATAGCAGGTGTTTGATTGCAGAGGGGCTCGCTCTTATTTCCTAGACCGTGTTACATTTCGTATTTCACAACCATGTCCTTTGTCCACACTTACCTAGCTCAGAGATTGCACGCCAGTGAAGCTGCCACAACCCATTGCCTATTTAAGGGAACTCACCTTGAAAGGAGGCATATGGTGGTTAGATATTTTTTTATATAATAATATTTATGAAAATGCTAATCATTCTAGGGACAGGTGAAAAATGAGTTTGGGCCTGATCTGTTTTATAATGAGAACAGTCATCTTGAGTGTCTAGCCAAGGGATCATATCCTAACTGGGTATGACCAGGGATGGAGCTATTAGGGAGGTAGTAAGCATTAGTCATTGCTCAATCTTATTAGTCGTAGAACGTTACCAAATTTGAATGTCTACTTTTCTGCTTGAAGTTCTGTCTTTCTCAGCTTTGCTGCCTAGTTCCTTTTTCCTACATTTTTAATTATACTGTCTTTCTGGAGTTCCGAGCTTAATTCCCCTGGATCCTCTTCAGAGGTACAATAATGCATAGGCTATTCTAGCCTATAGCCTAGGGCTCTGACAAACAATAGGGTCCCACCTCACCTCAGGGTTAGTTAAATTGGCAACACCTGAGTGTCCGTACTGATGTCAGGCTAGGTCCCTGAGATAAGTTAATCCATCCATTTCCTCTGTTTTCATTTCATATTTTATCAAGCTTTAAAGTTTTTCTGGGATTTCTTTCACCCAGTGACAACCTTGGATTATGATTTTTGATTCATCTACCCTAATTAAGCCTAAGTGTTAATTTTACAGTCATAACACATTTAAAGTTATAAAGCACTATTTCTTTGATCACATTAACACATGCAGTGTTTTGATACCAAAATGAGAGAATAATATGAGCAACGATTTTTAATAGAGACCTATAATATTCCTTCCTAGTTGTAAACTATGTAAGAGCTTTGGTTGTGACATAGAATAAAATCCCAGAATTCATGGCTCAAGTCAAAACATTCCGTTCTCATGGGGAAACTGGGAAAGGCAAGGAAATACTATTTGGTTAATTTTGCTTTAAAAAAAATCGCTAGACTGAGGCATAAATAGGAAAAAAACTCATTATTTGCAATGTTTGGTTTATTTTATTGAAGGGCAATAACTTAAAATAAAAATGAGGATCTTTCCAGTTATTAAGTGCACTTTCAATGGTTGTCAGGCTTCTGCTTTTAGACCCATTTGCCAAGCAGGTTTTAGACTTACATGATTGTACATTACAGGATTCCGCAAATTCCAGTGCACAAAGCTATAGTTCGCTGCCCTTGATGGAATTTTCCAGGTGGGGGGGATTTTATAATGTTTCAATCTGCCTGTTGAGTACATGCATAATGTACCTGTGGTATATTCGAGGCATGCAATTAAAATAATTAATAGTTTTAACATCCCTACTTTTAATTCAATGCCCTTTCTTTTCTTAATGTCATCTGTTCATGTAGCCTTTTCAACAGCATTGGTATTCAGCATGTACTTGCTTGCAAGTAATATTTCTGTTGGAGATGAATAATCTGTGTCACGCCCCAAAGGCACCAAGAGGTGCAAAGAAACCCCAAGGCAGCCTGGGTGAAGGTTAAACCCCGAAGGGAACATTATTGAAGTTATTACAGCTTGTAGTAGATCCCTACTAGGACCTACCGGGAGATTGGACAAGTAACAGGGAAACAATGACCGGACCGGGGAGCACAGGACGGATGGGCACATATATACATTGAGAACAGACAAGTGTCAGGCATCACAATAGGCAAGTGATAACCAAATACAGCTGGGGGTCATAATTACATTCGACGAGGGAGACAGGCCGTGTCAATATGTACATCACAGTTTTAAACAAATATTAAAATGTGTAATTCTCACAAACTTGAGGTCTTTTTGAAAAAAGAAAGTGACAATAAAATGCAGTGTTTGTTTATTTGTGTAGAACAACTGACATCAACTTATCTTTTTAGGTATTTTAAAATGATGTCATATGTTGCTCTGATTTAATGATTTTTAGCCATTTCCCCCAAATAAGTGGCCAGGCAATTCATTACTGTAACACTTTTAAGATCAAATAACACAAAACTAGACTAAATGTTTTTAAATTTCTCAATTTCACAGAGTAGCCACCATCTCATGTACCATATCCACGAGAGTCTGATTTCTTGATTTTAAATGCATGTTGGCCAATACTGATACATTAACCAATATATAAAGCATCTCTAGCGGTAACTGTTGTCAGGCTTGGAATTTCATATTTTTATGGCAATGCTTCCCAACCCCATCCTCAGGGACCCACAGACAGTCCACATTTTTGCTCCCTCCCAGCTCGCTGTACAGAATAAAAAAAAATCATGGACTGTCTCGGGTCCCCAAGAACTGGATTGGGAAATGTTGTTCCATGTCACTGATGAAACAGCGGAGGTTAGCCTTCTTCAAAATAATAAAACTTCTTCTGTAGTTACATAGATTGAGAGCCATTCAAGCCTGTACTAATCACTTTTAAGGCTAATATGGAATGGATTACGGAAAGGTGGGAACTTGGTAATTACCTGATTTGTGAATAAAGATTGCTGCGTAGTGCAATGCATTCCGTTTCAGGGTGGCGTTATTAATGTTGCCATCAGTAATTAGTCAACACCAACTCGACTTTCATGACATGACTGTTGACTTTAAAAAATCTAAAGTCATGCAACTGCTATTATCTAGTGCTAGTTTTTGCGATGTTTGTTGAATTTAGCTTGTTTTGTGGATAATGAACAATAATAGATTTTTATCACTGAATGCTTATGGAGGTAGAAACACTGATGTCACCAAATTTTGAAAGGTGGGTGATTTACAATGCATTTAAATCAATAGGAAAGCATATTTCACCTGGCAGCCATCGTGAAACATTATCCAATAATGTTATTTGTATGTGTCATGGGCACAGGGCATGGTGGGGAAATGAGGGTGACGGTCTACTGGCGACTCACGAGACAACAGGGGTTTATTTAATACAACTAAAAACACACTGGGGGAAATGTATCAAAACAACCAGACCACAAAGGGTCACAGGCACTCATTCTGACAGTATGTCACTTTGATTGTGATATCCCATTGTAATATCATAGGCATCAACCTGGAGTTGATCCCCCATTGCATCTGTAACAGCTACTACTCCACTGGAAATGCTGTACACGTGGTTTTGAGAAACTTGAGAAAAGAGCTACCAAAATATTGGCAGCATGTTTCTTGTGCTACAAGGGAGGGAAAAACTCTCGAGCACTGTTATACCCTGATTAAGAATGTATATTGTGCCACCTCCTGGGCGGCTCTGGGTCATTCTGATCATCCCATGATTCATCTCATCCCAGCATACAAGGTAAGACAACTGAAGCTACAGAGGAACTGCAGAGTTGCTTTGATATAACTAATTGGAGTATATTTAAAGATGCAACCAGCGACTTAAGTGAATACACAGGCATAGTAATATCATACAGTATATCAGCTTCTGTGAAAATGCCTGCATCTTCACAATGACGTAAGATATAGTAATGACAAGCCCTAATTCAGTGCTAAACTCAAATAACTACACAGAGAAAAAGAACTGCCTTATAGGAGTGGAGACAAAGACCTCCACAAGGCCACATACATGTTGGAAAAAGGAATACAGGCAGCCAAAAACAAGTACTCTGGAAAGCTGGAAAAACAGTTCTCAGCTAATAACTCCTCTTCAGCTTGGAGAGGTCTGCAAGTAATCACACAATACAAAACGAAATTGTCATCCTCCACTAAGGATCGTCAACTAGCCAACGATCTGAACACCTTCTGCTGCCGATTTGAAAGGATTGTTTCAGGGCCATTACCCATAAACCATTTGCTCCTCCCCCCACCATGCTGCTGTTGTCTTTTGCTTTTTCCTCATCACCACCACTAACTACCTGTGAAAAAAGGTGGACATCCTATTCAAGAAGCAAAGAAGCAAGGAAAGCACCTGGGCCTGATGGGGTATCTCCAGCATCCTTGAAGTACTGTGCTGATCAGCTAGCACCAGTATTCACAGACATCTAAACCTCTGCATTGTCCCAGCCTGATTCAAAAGTTCAACCATCATACCAATCCCCAAAAAGCCAAGATTTCAAGGCATGAATAATTACAGACTGGTTGCCCTAACATCAGTAGTCATGAAAAATCTTGAGAGTCTTGTGCTCGTCTACCTGAAATCCATCAAAGACTCCTTGTTAGATCCTCTGCATTTTGTGTATAGGACAAACAGGCCCACAGATGATGCAGTCAACATGGGACTCCACTTCAGTCTGCAGCATTTGAAGTCTCCTGGAACTTATGTCAGAATCCTGTTTGTTGATTTTAGCTCGGCAATCAATGCTATAATTCCATCTCTATTGAAGACTAAACTTTCCCAGTTGTCTGTACATGATGCCACATGCTGTTGGATTATTGACTTCCTAACTGACAGGAAGCAACCTGTGAGACTGGAGAAGATCACCTCAGACTCTCTGGCCCTCAGCACTGGAGTACTGCAGGGCTGTGTATCGTCTTCATTGCGTTACTGTTAATACCCTAACAACTGTACCTCCAGAGTCTCGTCTGTAAAATGTCAGAAGATCTCAAATGATACTGCACTAACTGGGCTCATATATGATGGAAACAAGTCTGCATACAGATTGGAGGTAACCCAGGGAATTACCTGGTGCTGCCGAAACAATCTGGAGCTCAATACTCAGAAAAATGTTGCGACGGTTGTGGACTTTAGGAGACGACCCTATCAACCACCTTCCCTCATCATAAGTGGAACAATGGTAACCCAACTGGAGTCATTCAAATTTCTAGGGACCACTATGTCACAAAACCTTACATGGGAGGCCAACACTGACTCTATTATCATGAAGGCTCAGTGGAGGATGCTCTTCTTACAATTACTGAGAAAATTCAAGCTGCTATAAACACTACTGGTGCAGTTTTACACTGCTATCATAGAGTCTGTCATCACATTTTGACTGACCATTTGGCTTGGATCATGTACTGCAAGAGAAAAAGCAAGACTCCAGTGTATCACCAGCTCAGCAGAAAAGATCATCGGCTGCAGTTTGCCTCCTTTGCAGGAGTTCTACCACAACAGATGCAGTAACAGAGTGGACAAGATCCAACACATCCTGCCAACCCCATCATTCAGCCACTACCTTCATGGGTGAGATATTGGACTATTAACACAAGAACTTCATGATACAGAGAGAGATTCTTACAATCATTCAGGAATCTGTTTTCATGATATATGTTGCCCTTTATTTAAGTTGTCTTGTTTGTGTGGTTCTCAAAGCCACCTTACTTGACCAATAAAAACTGATCCTGATTCTGTCATAGTTTATGCAAGCATGTGATTAAATTTAAAATAACAACGCCTTATTATTTGTAATAGTGTTAAGCATGAACATTCAGGATCACGGATGGTCCAGCACTGCGTCGTGTGTGTATGGCAAGCTGTTTTAGCTTAATTTAGCTAAATTAAATTCTAACTAGACAGACTGCAAACTCTTGATATCAGAAATGCACTCGTAACTAGTTATAATGTATATTTCTGATACCAGTAATTCGACTTCAACTAAACAAAGTGCATATTATTGAAATCGGAAATTTAGTTTAAACTAGTTAAAATGCTAGTTGTTGAAATCAGAAATTGTATTTTAACTAGTGATAATTTCAAGACGTTTTTCTCATTTATTTCAATGGGAGTTGAAATCTGAAGTTGGTGGGGGGGGGTGGAGGAATAAAATCATGTCCACTTGTTTGTTTGTTTTTGAAAAACTCAGACATAACCATTTAAAAAAATAAAACATGAATATAATTCTTGTATTTATTACTATAGTTTTCACGTCAAATTATTTGCAGATAATTCTTTTCGTAATTGTCCATCAATACAATTTTAATGATACTCCAAAAATTATCTGGGCACAGCTGCTGCCACAAACAATTTCAATAAAGACAAGAAAATGTGTCAAATCCTACTTCCTGTAGTAGTTAACACTGCACCTACGTGGAAATTCTGGCGGATACTCATAACTGATATATGTTTGTCTAATATTACCGATACCCAGGCCTGGTCCAAGTTCAGCTGCTCCCCCAGCTGACCATTCCCCCGATGCCCAATAAATGAAGGTGCGAACAATAGGAAAAAAATTAAAATTTCATTGTTAAATATTGTATAATGATACAATAAATAACATAATAAGTAACATTGTTATATAATTATTATTATGGCGGGGAAAGTTAACCAGTAGTGGTGAATTTGAAGTCATAAAGTGTTATTGTTCATCATTATTTGGTTGAAGCAATGCAAATGGGAGAACAGTATGAGCAAACATTTTCATTAGGACCTATAATGTTCTTTCCTGGTTGTTAACAACGTGAGAGCTTTGGTCCTGTTGTCGCACAAAATCCCTGAATCAAGACATTTCGTTAGTCCCATGGAGAAGCTGATGAATGAGAAATGCAAGGGAATACCGAGGATTAAAATGTTGTAATTTGCAAAGTTTCTTTTATTTTATTGAAGGCTAATACTTTAAATGAGGATCTTTGCGGTTATTAAGTGCACTTTCAAGGGTTGTCAGGTTTCAGAGCCATTTGCAAAATAGGTTTTAAATTTGCATGATTGTTTATGCCAGGGTCCATCGGGTGGTGGGGGTTAAGCAGAGTTTTGATCAGCCAGTACAGTACATGCGACATGTGGATGTCGATATTTGGAAAATAAAATGCCACAATGAAATACAGTGTTTGTTTTTTGTTGTTTTTTTGCGTAGAGCAGTTGACATCGCCTTATCTTTTAGGTATATTGGAATTGCCATTTGTTCATTATGGAAACAAATAGTGATAATGCAACTGATTAATTACCCTAGAGGCAAAATTTGACAGTTTAGACAATGAAGTAGTATAACCTGAGTTTTCAAAAAGTTTTAAAATTTGAGAAAATGGATATATTGCTGTAATGAGTTTGCGAGGATGACCCATATATACTTCCTTTGTGTTGATTCTACATTAATTTGGGATTCATTCCGTAAATATATATTGCGATAGGTTTTACTGTTAGACGTGAATGACCATGATTAATCACAGAAAACAGCCTTATATTAAGTTCTGCATGGACGATGTAGAGAAAACAATCTGGGTGTACCCAAACAGAAACCTGGTGACACTGATACCCCGTTTCCACCGATGCGGTGCCAGTGATGGGAATATTCCCAATACGGAACTGATTCCGCTCGTTTCCGCCACAAAAAATAAAAATTTACAAATAGATACTGTATTTAGATACCGTTTAGACTGTGTTCTAACATTTAAGTATTTTAGACCAGCACATTGATAATGCTTTGTAAGCTTAACTTTGTTGTGCATAACGGTAAGTGTGTAAAACGTGAGGGACTTTTTTATTGTGCATGCAACATTAATTTTGCAATATGTATTTTTTAAGATGTCGATAATAGTGATGACGCCAGCACTGTCACATCGGGAAATGCTGCAAAGTCGACAATACCCTGGCCAAGGCCCACCAAAGTCAGAAGAGGACAATGAAAATGGAGTGCACTTGATGCTGCACAACTACAGCAACCTTTCATATGAAGTAGGGCCACAAATTAGTCTAACCAGCCTTTCATATAAAACACCAATTAGTGTTGTTAATTAAATTAAGGATGTATTTTACAAACTGTTTTGTTCACAGGGAAAAGGACGGTGAATCATCTGGAGCTGTTGGAGTATTTCAGGAGGCCCTGCAGCACAGCAGAGCAGTGACCGTCTTCCTTAATAAAATGGAGGGGCTGGGGCTTGTGGAGCGCATGGTGGCTGCTAAGGAGAAATGGTAGATGTACTTTGTTTATATGTTGCACTCTGCACTTGACAATAAACCATTTTAAGATGATTCTTTCTTTTCATTCACATATTAATTGTACACATGATACTTTAGCTTTTAGACAACTTAGTTTTATCCTGTCACAGATTTAACACATAATTTTCAGCATTTAAATTTCCTACATTATAAAAAAATTCTCACAGTAGGTTTTGGGAAATATCAGTTTTCCTGGATCTTGAAGTGCTCCGTTAATGCATCTTGAAATTCTCTTCCTTCGTGCTGGCCATTCTCAGGTAAAATATGTACTGGAGTCTGCATGTTGACAAGGCTGCCTAGGAGCTCTTCACAAATGTTGTACCACACACGACAAATGACCACCATTTTCTTTGTCATGTCCACTTTGCAGTCATTTTTCATTAACAGACACCTCCATCATCCGATAAGCCTCATAAAAATGGTCTTCACAAAAGACCATATTCTGTTTATTCTGTAGCTGTATCTATGCTGCTCTGGAGTCAACCAGTGTCATCAAATGGCTTGATAAGCCATTTTTGTAGTTCAGTACCATGCTTTCCCCTACCCGGAAAAGGTGACTCACTGTCATGTGTCCACAGATGGTATCTAGCCTGCAAAGTGCAATGGCAACATGCTTTCTTACAGCCATACACAGATGGTAGTTGGTGTTTCTTTTTCCAAGGATATGTCCAAGACTGGAACATAAGTAATCAAACGATGCAAGTGAAACTTGGCAATTTCAGATGAACTGCATGCTGATGAATCCAGGAACTATGGTGTCCCACCAATGGTTTGTTCATGGATATTTCCAAACAATTGGTGATTCTCTTCTGATTTACTGTAAAATCTGCACAACCAAAAATAATCATACTAATTGCCACATTAGCAAGAGTAATAATAAAAGTATTTGTAAAAGCATCATATAACGCAGGGGCAGGCACTCTTCAAAGGGAGAGAGTGTATGAGGGTCTTTGGGATGACCTTTAGGTCAGCTGTTCAAACCCAGGTGTGAGAACTCTGCAACCAACCAGTCCTCTGATTAGTAATCTAATTAGGGAGTTGCAACAAAAAGCCGCATGCACAATGGCCCTTTCTGGATATAACTGCCTACCGCTGCTATAAAGAATTCTTGCAGCTAATGCTAATTAGATTACATCTCTGGAAAATAAAGAATCAAAAACGTTACATACCTGTCGTCTTGAGAGAGTTCACTGTGAATTACTAATGTTGCTTGATGGTGTCATTGAAAGCAAACCTGCATATGCAACTTGTAGTGTCTTTAAAAATAAAAAACACATAAAAGCGAAGCATTTTCTTACAATATGCCATGACAGTTCACCTCAGTACTTTAGTCTTACTTGCACCTATGTAGCATTTCAGTTTTGTTCTTTTCTGACAACAGTGGAGATGTAGGCCTGTTCTCAAAAGGCACCAAGCAAGAACCAGCCCAGTTCCGGCTCCGCGTGGAAACATAGTATGAGACGTACAGTTTATCCAGGTCCAACCTAAAAAAGTACGTTAAAAATGCCAAAGCTGTCTACAAACTGAGGATTGAAGACAACTTTAACTTAGGCAGCCCCTGACAAACAGGGTTTGGCATCCAGCGCCTCACCAACTACAAAAGTGAGAACTCTCCCAACCTCAGCAGAAACATTAACAGTGCCACAGTAGAAAGAGTCTCCAGCTTCAATCTCCTGGGGACCCATATCATGGATACCTCTCACAGTCCAACAACCCTGAGTTATTCATAATATCAGTATTTTGAAAGCATTATAGTGGTCTTTTCAGCAGGTACCTATGCACAACAAAGTGGCAGTAACCCTTCTACTACAGAAAGATGATTTAAAGATCAAACTACAAACTTCATCCAGGGACTCAGACACTCCACCAGTTTGTTACCTTTTCAGCTCATTATCCAATGACATCAAGGCAATTTTATTACAGCCTCATGGCCTACTTTCGATACCATGCTTCAGTACTATAGATCAAATTCTGTTTCTTTAAATAATGCATTTAACACATTTCCAATGTAAATGAAATGTTAAATACCCAAACACAAACCTACCATTATCTATTGTGAACTTTTCAGCTTCGCCTATTCGAAATTTAGAAATATCAATAGGAATTTGTTGAATGAATTGAAATTCTGTTAGCGCTACATTTTAGCCAAGAATGGCTGACCTGGACACCTGAAGATGTGCAAGAAATGGATATTAAGGATATTATCCGCAATACAGAGGAGAATGTCTTAATAACTGGATGGCTTAACATCACATTAAAAAAAAAGATCTTTACAGCAGGACCTCAAGCCTAACTGTTTAAATCAGATTGACCATCTTTTCTGTCATTTTCAAGCAACGACCATTAAACATGTCTATTCAACATCTGCTTGACTGCACAGATGCTTGTATGGAAGAACACCCTCACACAAAAACTGTGATAAGATCAATAGGCGTTGGAATAATAGTTTAAAAGTTTTTCAGACAAGGTGCCCACTGTCAAGTCTAGCCCCGCCCTACCGGTCTATTCCCAGTGTTTCCCACAGGCGGGGCTGCTAATCAGCCATGCCTGTAGCTCGTGTTATTACCTTGTGTTCCTGCCCTCTTGTTAATCAGTCAGAGGTGCCCCTCGTTCATTCCCCTGTGTTCCTGTGTATAAGAGTTCCCCAGTCCTGTGGCCCCTTGTTGGGTCATTGATGGTCTGTAATGTTATGTTTGTAGCTGTTCAGAGTGCCTTTGTTAATAAAGTCCCCAAATGGGGTGATCCTAGCACTGCTCCTCTTGGACTGTTCCTTCCTTGCCTGCGTCATGCCTCGTCGTCAGTTCTGCTGTCACGACACCCACATTGCAGGCATATAATAACTGACCAGACCACAAGTAGCGAGACAAATTTCTATCTATCCACACTCTTTTATGCAGCAGAGGGTCCCATTCTGGGAAACAATGAATGGGATGCCAGTCCGTCATAGGAGACACACACTAGGGGCCGATTTAGATACACCGGTTCCACTAATTGTATATTTTTTTTTGGGAAACCCACAAGGAGAGCAGACTCTAGGATTCAAAGGCTTGAAGGTGTGAAGCTATATGGTTACCCACTGTGCAACCAATACTGCCCGAGGACAGAACACAACCACAAAATTACAAATGGCTAGCATACTCTCCAGACCTATAACTGCATGACAACAGGCCTTCATAACTCTACTAGGCATTCAAGGTGAGGTCAGACTGTATTAATGATTTTATTAAAAAGGAAAACCAACTGAGCCTCTGTAGCATATCCCTCCACCAGATCCCCTGCTGACAGGAATGCCTCATTAGGGAAATGGGAGCCAGCTGTGCCTAATTGGGAGAGCCTTTTACTCTGCAGGCCATAGGTCTGGATGTCCTCCACTCTGCCAGTGAATATTACATGACTATTAGCAATGTATTTATAGTAACAGTAATGTAATAATAAAATACTGCTCATTATATAATCCCCACTTTCACATTTATTCATTGAAAACTGAATTCAACTTAGTAATAAACAAACAAACAATTCAATGCAACCAGGATTAACTGCATATTTATGTTGCATATTATCAAGTATAACTCCAGTTAAAATGAATAAACTGTAATTAACTATTTTGTTTAGGAACAGGAAAAATCCTGTGTTTGGGCTAATAATTTTTCACTTTTATCCAAATGTAATTAAACTTGAGACAGATGGAAAAAAGTCCAGGATTGGAAATCCATGCCTTTCTCATAAAGGCATTCCACAAGGGATATTGCAAATTCTGTGTTAATAATGTACACTAGCATGTAACACGCACCAAACATTAGTCTGTATATATTGGTAAACAATGAAAGGGTTAGCTTTACAAACTGTCCTGCTGAGTATCTGAAATCCATTTCTATTAATTGCTAAATAACTAAAGGGCAAGCCTTGCAGCCTGTCCTGATGCAGTTAACACCTGTGTTATTTTTGGGGTCGAAGTTACCCCAGTCCATTTTCAAAATGAGGTTAAATTCTATAGATTCTAGAATTTAGAACGGAAGATATAAAATACACAAGGGTTAAAGTCCATACAGACTGTCTGTATATGTGCTTCTAGGGAATTAAATTATGTAATTAAGAGCTAATGCACCTATCCATGCTGGTAATGATCTGTAGGAGTCACATTTTCAATTGTAGTGAAGTAGATAAAAGGAAGAATGTTGATAGGAAAATACTTATACAATAACAATAACAAAACAATAGCAATGATAAGCTAGCGAATGGCACCATGGTAGCTTCTTGCAGGCTGTTGTTCTTACATCAAGCCAGGCTCGTCAGCTCTGGGATGCTGGCTTGTAGCTCCCCAGCTGTTTTTTGGTATGAAGAAACCTGTGAACCCTATGGGAACTGGCTGCTTCTCAAAAAATTATGCTATGCTAAGTCTTGCTGTTGTTCAGTTTGTTCTGGAAATGAGAGGAAAAGTCGTGGGGGGAAATCTTGCAGGGAGTGATGGAAAAACCTTGTCTTGTCTGGTCTCTGAAACAAGTAAACCCAAACAGCTAGAAAAAAGCTATATATGCTAGTAGGGCAGCACCATCTCTTAGGAAACCTACAGTTGCCCCGGGCTGTGGGCCTGGCAGCCTGGGCTCAGTCTGTGATTCCTGAGGGGCGGGGAGGCGATGACACAGCTTTCAGTTGCAGGCTAATAGCCACGCTAATGAAGCTGCAGACAGTGGGCTCCTTCCTCGACACATTCATTACAATCCACTAATTGAGTACCGGGCCTAATTTTGAGTCACGGCCACTGGGGTGTAGTGTGTCTTTTGGTGAGTTTTTAGACATTTTTGAAAAGAGACTCCCCCTCCCCAACCCATTTTTGTAACCATTCGCATTTCATCTTGTTCAAAAGACCTGTAGTGCTGCCAGCTGAATGGTTTCTCCGCCCATATCATCCATCCTTTTCTTCAGCTACACTTGGGAAATACAGGGCATTGAGCTGCCCTCTCGTAGTTTTATTGCAAATTCTTTATTACAGCTTTTGTTTCCCCTCAAAAACCCTCGTGCTTATGCCCTGCTGTTCATTTTCTGAGCTTCCTCTGTGTGATAGAAAGCATTACATTGTCGTTATCTGTACCGCTTGTTCATGTTCAATATAGTCATGTTGAATGACTTTTTTTGAACAGACAGAAGAGACATTTCTGCCAAACTATTGGGGATTGTTTTTAAGATTGGAGCCTGAGAAACAGCTCTCACTTGACCTGCAAGGAAAAGACCTTTCCCTTTAAGAGGGTCCTCCCCTTTAAGGAGCTCCCTGTTGCTTGATTACCTGACTTGAATATCTGCCGTTTCAATTACCTGCATTTAGCGTTTGTGTGCTGCTACTCTGATTAGCTGTGAGTTTAATCTTCTCACTGCTGGTGTAATTGTTGGCATATCATTGTTATTGCAATACTACTGTCATGCATAGACTATTATAGACCACTGTGGGCGACATCATTTGTATTCAATGTATAATCGTCTTGGTTTTATTAAACTCTTTTAATATAGTGCCATCCCTTGCTTTTTTAATATGTATTGGTATTCTCATTATTTGGTGGTATTTCATGTAATCTAGCTCGATATAGTATATGCGGTTAAACCATATTGTGCAGCCTTATTTGTTTATGTTATAACCCAGCAGAAACTGCATTTGTTCTTGATTATTGTCCTTCATATTGCATCCTTTCTCATCTAAGTCTGTTATACACATACATAAAAACAGCCAACTGTGTATTCTCCGTGTGTTGTGTGGTATACTTTTATTTCAGAAACCACACAACTCCGACTTCTTAGGTGATCAATAAGATTTTACTGCTATTAGAGGAGCCATCTGGCACTGGGTTATCATGTCCCTTTGCTGGTACTGGACCTTAAACGCTAAATCTACCAGCTTCCTCTCTGCCTGAACCTCCTCATAAGCATAATATGCATGGCAGTATCGCAGAAGAGGACATGCGACGATGACAGAGAACCCTCTGGCAGTTGTACTTGTCTGTTAAACAAGGTCTGCAATGATTTCAAAGGTACAAAATGAAAAACGATATCGGAACCTTATTTTTTTGCGCAGGGTGTGGCCTTTCCTGCACACCTATAGTCACTCTAATCTCCTAATTAGTCCTCATCCTGTTTTTTCGTGATGGTAAGTATTTGCTGATTATAATCATTGGGGAACTCATTATAAAAGGCCAATGGTCTCTTTCCTGATGTCAGCTCTACACGCTCTGCTGTCTTCCTGCCCTGCAGGCTTCTTGGATGTGTCCCTGAGAGATGATGAATAGATCTAATTTAAAGCCGGTGCCATTATGCCCATAACTGATACTGGCCCGAATGAGCTGCCTTCGCTCTTTACCCCAAAAATTGGGAGGCTTTCAGAGCCAATAGGTCTCACTTCAGTTAGCTGTCAGGGAAAAGGAGTTAGTGTGGTTGTTCATGCTTAGAACCAAGCCAAGTAAAACCTAGAGTTGTATAGTGGGCCCCAAAGCTACTGCCGTCTTACTGATATGTTATGCTTTCGTGATAGAACTGCTCACTGGGGATAACTGCATCACATAGCGCGGGAGTTGAAAGCCCACTAATCAGCTGATATGTGTGATTGTTAGACTGCTGCCCATTTAACTTTGAATTTTCTTGTCCCTCTTCACTAGTACTAGGATTAGGTCTCAACACCACACTTAGAATCCCATGTAATCTTATTTAGCTACAAGTGGACGACAACTTTGGGGTCGTTTTTGTCCCTGGCTCCTTTATTGCATCTAAAAAGCATTGTGGATCACGGGGTGAATTTACACCTAACACTGAAGAGTGATGCTGTGCCGCGTGCGACGGCATGCTGGCTTGACAGAACTCAGGGGTGAAAGGAGTCAATAATAAATGAAAAGAGATGCGCTTGTTGGTCTCATTAGCGCTGTCGCTCACTGCTGCGTCCTAGGTTGCGTGATTGATGATGCAATAACGCCACACCCAGAGTCCCCTTCTCCAATTAGCTACCATGCTGACACTCACACTATAGACACATATTCATCTGCTAATGGCCAGTTCATCTTTCACACCGGTCTTTGACAAGTTAAGGAGTCGAACATTCTATGTGTCACCTTTTAACATGATATCACAACTGTCACAACCAATCAGACTGGAGCTATTTTCTGGCAGCTGTAGGATAGCCTCCCACGAGGGCTGAAACATTTGCGTTCAGTCGCACAGCTGTCCTTTCCACCTGCCTGCCCTCTCTGGACCCAGACAGGTCTGCCTACACGGAAATTTAATCACAGAGCAGAAACAGAACATGATCACAAGCAGAAGATGTGAGAGGAGCAGAATTGCCTAATTTGGATAACGGGCATTCAGGAATGCTCGTGTCTGCTGCTGTTCCCCAAAGCCTCTTTTTCACGGTCACGGAAGGAGGAATCACAGGAATTTTTATTCCACGTACAGGATTGGTGTTTTTTTCCAACTGAAGGTTCTCTGTATTCAGCCCACAGCAGATGCCTGTTGGGTGCGCGATGTCTAGCGTTATTTGCTGCAAGCTTGATGGCACTGTGGGACCAGGATGACTATGGCTGCCAGCTGGCCTCAAGCAGGACAGTGTGTGTGTGTGTGCGTGTGTGTGACAGAGAGAGAGAGAGAAAGAAAGAAAAATTGCAGCACTAGGCTAAACAGAGTCAAGCGCCCTTTCTTTCTTGGCAGCAGATGCGTAGCCGCTAGCACTGACCTTAACAGGGGCAGAGGTGGAACGCCAGCACAATCGCTGCTCCTCACCATCCGGGTGGAAGTGAAGCCACTCTAGACTGAAAAGGGAAAGTGCTTGAGTGCCTTTTGATCTTTGAGATGATCAACGTACAGTTTTTGCAAATATTTCACCTAGGCAAAACCATTACTACACGATGCTGGGTTTAACAAAAAAAGGAGACAGATATGTGGGCTTGCCACAGGGAAATGCTACTTTGTAATATTTAATGTTTCGTTTTGGTTTTGGTTTTGCAGACTGGAACCAAACGGTGTGTATCTTATCTAGTTAATGACAGTATTAGTCAAAATTTGTTTTCAAATTAACCTGATCTTTTGAGTTCCTTGTGAGCCATTGATACAAGTTTCTCTTGTTGAAATGTGTGGCTACCTTCACATCATTGGCAGTTACACACACCGCACTCAAAAACATTAGCTAATTGGATTTTTAAAAATAATTTTTAATCCATCATTCAGCAATTAATCCATATTAATAGGTTGTTAGAGGTTAGAGGTTATTTACTAAAATCGCACAGAAAAGCAAAGTGACAAAAAAACCACTAAACGACAACTAACATGGGGCTTCAGCGTTCAGCATTACTTTTTCCCAATTCACTGCCCTCACATTTAGGTTCCTATCTTCAGTTTAAAAAAATTCAGTCATAAAAAATAAAAAGTAAAGGCTGGTTGTTCTCAGGTGCAGCACCTAAATAAGATTTAAAATATCAGGCCCCCCATGAGGGTGTTTGGGTAAGCAATAAACGGGGATCCGCTCTGGCACTGTGAAGGCATATCATAGAATGAATGGGCTTGTTTTTATGCATGAAAGGTGCCTCTGTGCAATGTATCCAAACCTCAGAAGTTCAGCCATCCATCTTCCATAACCACTTATTCAGTACAGAACAGAGCAAGCCTGAAGCCCATGCCAGCATGCACTGTGAGTGGGATGCCAATCCATTGTTGGCACATGTAGTCGCACACTATGGGCAAGTCAGAAACAGCAATTCACCTATCTGCATGTTACTGGACTGCAGTAGGAAACAAGTGCCTGAAGGAAACAAACAAATGCAGGCAAACTTCAGAGCCATAGGTAGGAGTTGAACCCACAACCCTGGAGGCGTGAGGCCATACAGTGCTGATTGCTATGCCACCATGATCTCCCAGATCAAGCCTCTGCCCATATTTTAATACGATTCATTGGTTTAAATAATTAGTATTTATGATTTCAGAATGGTTACATACACCTTTATCTATCTATCTATCTATCTATCTATCTATCTATCTACAGGTATTGAGAAGCAATTCAGACTGTAGATCAAGATATATGATCAGTTGAGTTGACATGGTGAGAATTAAAGGAGATTGGAACTCTGCTGAGATCTGCCATTTTGAAGTAACAGTCCTTTCTACGAGATGTGAAGATGGTAAAAATCTGAGAAAGCAGATAAAAACGGCAACTCTAAACCCTGTGTCGCAGTGATCTTATTTTCTTAAGGGAAGAACAGAACTGTAAGAAACTGACATGAGGGCCCCAATGTGGATGCACATGGGTAGTTTTCACATTCAAATCGTAATCTGAAATCAGTAGTCAGAAACACCAGCAGAGTCCCAGAGGCCAGAAAAGGCCAACACAGGGAAAAAAAAAACACAAATTCAAGACATCAGATGAGGAGCAAAACCAATGAATCATGCAAGAGTTGAGACAAGGGCAGAATAGTGACAGGACAATGGCTCAGTGCAGTGTGACACGTAATACAATTAAAATCAAAAGACCTGATATATACCCAAGCAGGTAAGATCCTAAGCTGCAGGTGAGATAATATTCCAGCAAGGTGGAGCGTGGCCAGGCTGAGTGTGACTGAACAGAAACTCGACTATTTGTTGGTGTGACAAGAACAGAAAAAAAGAGATCTCTGTATAATTTTTCCATTACTATTACTCAAAACACATCTCAAATATATTCAAATGCATTGAAAACTATGCAGTCAGTCTATCATTTACCAGTTAACTTTCACAATAACTTTCCTGACCAGAAAACATAATAATGAATAGCTACAGCCCACCCTCACTGGTTAATATATATTTTTCAATGTACGTGTACTTTGGGTCTATTGGCCTTTGTTTAATTCATTCATCTTCATTATTTAGGCCTGAACTTTCTAATTAATTTGATAAAGCAGGCTTTATCTAGGCTGCCTGTTTCATCACATACAGTGATATGAGGACCACTGACTACAGAATAATAATAATAATCATCATTATGGTCAGAACTCTGCGATGGGTGGGTGCCCCATCCTAGGTTGTTTCCTGCCTTGCGCCCATAGCCTCTGGGATAGTCTCCAGACCCCCTGTGACCCTGAATGGGACAAATGGTTACAAAAAAATGAATGGATGGATGGATGGATCATCATCATCAAAACTCTGTGATGGGTTGGTGCCTCATCCTAGGAGTTCCTGAACTCCAGCATGATCTTTTCCTCCAGTGAAAAACATTACTCCATTACTTCTGCAATTCGTGGGTGAAAAGCTACACAAGTTTTTAATTTCAATCGTTTATTCAATGCAAACCAGCTGAAAACGTGAGAAGCTGGAGTAACTTCTGTTGTCTGTGTTGCCGCAGCCTTCTGGAGAAGCTGCGGATGACTCAGTGTGTGTGAAAGTGAGTAAGCCTATTTCCATGAAGTTTTTGGGTAATCTTCCTGTAATCTTCTCACATGTGTGTACCAGATAGCAGATTTTGCACCGTCTGGACTGCAAGCTGCTTTATAAAGAGGGCTCAGCCATCTCAAAAAACATCTGAATGCCTGCCTTAGATGCTGGAAAAACTCCATATGAACTAATGGGCACAGAAAAAAAAGAAACTATTGCGTTCTTGTCGTTATCCATAATTCATAGCACAGGCTGTCATCCTGTTCATCCCTATGACCAAGAAGAAGAAAGCTGAACTGGTGTGGACTTAACGTTTAAGACCTGTGACACATTATGTGATTGTTCCTTGTCATGTGACCTAGCAGAACATAATTAAACATCAGGACTTGGCAATAGCAGCCTTGAGGAGAACTAAATGATTCGGGCACTTAAATAATAATTTTCTAATGATGTGTTCTGCAAATACCCATTAGAAACACTTTTTGTCACTCTTTTACACGCTTAACTCTCATTGGTAGAAGAAAATCACACGTATAGCTCTGAAGGAAGGCTATGGTGAGTGGTAACCAGTGCGCTGCCGACACTCACATGGTGAGATGCACGAGTGAACTTTCTCATGCACGCCATGCTAATTTCTTACACTCCCCTGCTGTTCTCTCTAGTGAAATTGTCTTTAAGCAAATGCAGTGAAACAGCATTTATCCAGAAAATTCCTCATCTCCTGCTGTATCACATGTCTTAAACATAATCCATGCAAATACCCCCTTTGCTCAGGTCTTAGATCCTTTAGCCGTTTTGTTCTGGAGAATGGGCACGTCACCACTGTCTTTGCATTTGGGCTCACCATTTGTCCTCCAGATCTTCTTTGGTTTAATGATCCTCCATGTACTCTTTGGTCAGAGGGACTAACGTAATAGCTGATGTTGGATCAAGTTCATCACAATAAAAATATTTCAATCCCTATGTCAGAGATTAAGTGGCTACTTTCATTGTGCTATGAAGAAAGGACTCACTCGTTAACAATGAGAAAAAGTTAGTAACTGTATTGTGTGTGGTAAAGAGGTCTTTCTGGAAAAATGGCAAAAAAATATGTTATTTTAAACAATTAAATCTATTTGCACATAACCTAGTTTCATTTTTAAAACCTAGCATTGCGAACTATATAATTGCAGTCACAAATATCCTTGAAGAACTTTAATCTCTTCACAGACAAAAAATGAAATAAAATTTTAATAAGTTCTTTGTGTAACAATTTGTTTTAAATTAAAGTTATTTTACAAATGATTAGGGGTTTTAATCGAAATATTATATATTTTCCCATTACATATAACAGAATATTGTACACTTCGATATAGAATATTAAATGTCTTTATATTTAACATGCTTTATTTTTCCAGACCTTGCAAAGGACATCATTATTTCATTATTTTAGGCTATGTATCGAGTACATATCCATGACACATTTGTAAAGGGGGATGATTAAATTTGAACAGAAATGCAAGCAGGCATAGGCATTTGCTCCACATCCACCCTCACTGAGAATATAGAGATTTTAGTGTTTTTTAGTGATTTAGTGTGTTTTTCCCCTTCTCTTTGTTTTGTTTTCTATTTTTTCACAGAAACACCCAGTTCGGGAGTCTGTCATGACCTTCTCTGAAACTTGTGGCAAAGAAATGGAAAGTGACCCGCAGATGCAATGTTGGATGGAGGCTCTGTGAGGAAGAGCTGGGCTGGACTCAAAGATAACATTCGGTTGTAGCCAGGGGTGCAGATGGCTGTCAGGCATTGTAGAAATGGCAGTCAATGGGAAGGTGTGTATCCTAAGGGCCATGGACTGCAGCATCTTCAGCTGACAATGTTATCAGGCGCCTGACATGGATTGTCTGAGTGAATATATGCTGCCCTGCACCCATGTTAGACATTTGTCTTCTTTACATTGTTGACCTTTATCTTGTGAGCATGAGGCTATGCAAGGATGTCAGTTGCGCGATTGATGTACAGCAGTAAGCAGAGCATGTTGCGAACGTTCTGTGGGACCTTAGATCCAAGGTGCTCAGAAATATACAGTCGTATCACACTGCATTTCTTTTCCAAAGGACCAAAGGCACAAGTTGTTTTCATAGATCACACTGGGTCTCTGTTAATGTCTTGGGCCTTCTCGAATGTTGTATAACATTGCCATGTTTAAGTACTGATTATTTTCATCAGGTTTGCTACATTTTTCTGCATTTACACAGCTACATGTGCTTTATTTCTGGGTGCGATTCTGAAGTGGTAACATGTTACCTTTGCTTTTAAATTTGAAAACTGTGTGCTGATTTGTACCATATCTTATATTACTATTATAAAAAAAATTGCCTGACATAGTTACCTCATCAGGTATTGTAGGTGCCATTACACTGTCAGAAAAATGAGTGCCAATTTGTACCTTTGCTTGCCACTGAGGCTGTACCCTCAAGGGTCTGCCAATTATACCCTATGGCTTCAGGTAATTGTACCTTTGAACCTTTGTGTATTTTACTTCTTCCGTTCTAAATTCTAGATTCTATAGAATTTATCCTCATTTTGAAAATGGCCTGGGGTAACTCCGACCCCAAAAATATAACAGGGGTTAAGGTAGAGAAATGGACTCTGAGGAACATTTTGTACCATTTGGGGGTACAGTAATGTTGTTTATACCTTGGGGGTGCTCCTCATAGTGCATTTCTGTACCTTAAAAGGTACAATTACCTACAGTTATAGGGTACAGTTGGCAGACCCTTGAGGGTACAGCTCCAGTGACAGGCAAAGGTACAAACTGGTACGCTTTTTTCTGATAGTGTATAATCTATTAGCTAAAACATATTATAATGATAGGACTATATCTCACTGAGGGATTTGGTTCTCCTGCTTTGGAGACCTGAACAAATGTCCTCCTGGAGTTACCTCCATCTTTCTAATCTTGTCACAGACCCCACCCTTTCTACCGTAAATGATGTAGCATCGGGTTTAAGATGTGCACTGCACCTTTCTCATTTAGCTGTTCCGAGACTATTGGACTGAGTACATTTATCGAAGGGAACTTTTAAAATCTTTTTGTGACCCATCCCACCTAACAAGATGGAACAATAATTGCATTCAAGCTTTTAAGCCTCAAACCAGCTTTTCACAGAATCTCATCTCCCCTGTATATCCTCTTAATGATGTCATAATGGGGTCAACGACTTGTCCAGATAGTCAGATGCTATTCCTTCAGCAGACTCCAACGGCAACGTACCAGCAATCGAACAAAGCTGACGCCACAAGAACGACATGCAGCCCTACTAATAGGGTCTAAAAACAACAAAAAATAATTGCGAGTAACTGGACACACATTTCTATGACATTCTGGGAATCGGAATGCGGTTTGTAGGGGTACTATGCCACAACTGAGACGAGGAGCAGTGCGAAGTCTCGTCTAAACCCCCTGGTCTCTTTTGGAATAAAAATAAAAAGATAATCCGACTAAATTTGACCTGAGGAGCTTGGCTAAGCAGAGCAATTTTAGTGAGACCGTTCTGGAACATTTGTTATTGAATGAATTTTCATGTCCTGAACCATACTTTGAAAACTGTGTTCCGACCTGACAAGGCTTACAGCTGTGAAATGACTAGCTTACGCATTTGCTGTTTTTCATCCCAAAGTGCACCCCCAAAAAGTGAAAAAAAAACACCCTGACTCTGGTTTCTGATATTTTCCTTGATACACTGGTATCTGGTCTGCAGACAGTTCTTGAACACAATTAGTTCTTTGGGTTTGTGGTCTCCAGATTGGCTTTAAAAAATTTTTACATTTTAGACATTATCCTTCAATTATATTAATTTTATAATATATATGATCTGAAAAAATGTACAAAATGAATTGTGCATACAGTCAGCCCTCCATATCCGCAAGTCCCGCATCTGTGGATTCAACCAAACACAGATTGAAAAAAAATTCTAGAAAGTTCCAAAAAGAAAAACTCTAAATTACCAAGGGCCATTCGTTACGCTGAATCTATGTGAATGAATTGGTGTACAGGCTTTTTTTTTTTCTTGTCATTATTGCCTAAACAGTATAGTATAATTACTGTTTATGTGGCATTTACGTTGTATTAAGTATTAGAAGTAACCTAGAGGTGATTTAAAGTATATGGGAGGATATATGTGGGCTATATTCCACACCATTTTATATAAGAGACATGAGCATCTGCAGATTTGGGTATCTGCAGGGGGTCCTAAAACCAATCCCCTGCGCATCCAAGCTACGATGAAAAACAACTAAATATAGGTTTTACAAATAATACGTTTTTTGGGGGGTGGCACGGTGTCACAGTGATTAGTACTGTTGCCTCCCACCTAAGGGGCTGGGGTTTAAGTCTCTGCCAGAGCTCCATGTGTGGAGTATGCATGTTCTCCCTGTGTCCTCATAGGGTTTTCTCTGGGCACTCTGCATTTTCCCCCTCCCTACAGTCCAAATCCATGCTGATTTTAATTGGAGTTACCAAAGTGTGTGTGTGTGCATGCACACTCATGTGCCCTGCACTGGGTTGGCACCCCATCCTGGGTTATTCCCTGCCTTGCACCCATAGCTTCTGGGATAGGCTCCAGATCCCCCACAAACCCTGAATAGGACAAGCAGTTACAGAAAATGGGTGGATGGATTATTTCATTGTTTGATATATTAGAAAATGAATTTTTCTGCCGGCCATTATTTTTAATAATGAATGTGGAGGGTATTGCTTAGGTCTGTCTAAGGTCAGGTGACCAGGGCATAAGGAATTGACTAGATTAACCATTCCCTTGTTCCTTGGATATGACATAACAGAACCCATGTTGAGAGCTGAGCCTGTGCACTTTCATTTTATTTGCCTCCCACATCTTCACCTGTGCTCTTCCTCTTTTTTTCCACATCAGCCCCGATGACCCCTTTATTTTTAAAGGTGCTGATCCCAGCCCCACCTCGATCGATTCTGCTCCTGAAAAGAAAACATCCAGTTCATAATGAACTCCACCTTCCCTGCTCACTCCCCGTGTCACATGGTGCTGCTGGCTCTCTCACCCTGGCTGCTTCTCTGAGACAGATTTGTTATCAAGTGTTATTATTTTGACCAAATTCACCAAAAGTCTGCAATGATATTTCTCGTTGTTGAATCAAATGGATTGGTTGTGAACAATCTGTTTTTCTAAAATCATAAATATGTTAAAATTTAAAAATTGTGCAGGTCACATATTTAGCAGCAGTGCATTAATTATTCACTGTCTAAATTACTTTCTGTTATCCTCAACTAGTGAGGTTAATAGGACATTTCAGAATTTAACATAACTCAAATTTGTTACTTTGTCTATGCAAACAAAAGCTTCAGCTGGCATTTCTCTCAACAGATCAATCACTGACTTATTAGAGTCCCTGTGGAGATGTGTGGGACTTTTAGAAGCATCACAGCCTTGAGCTTATGCGGGAAAATCAAGCCCGTCATTTATACCTGTAATTCATTTTTAACTTTTTGGAAATTGCTCATGTTTGTCTATTTCCAAAGAAAATCCTGTCTTCTCACTACAGAGTTACATCCATCTGTTTTCCAGAACCGCTTATTCCATTTCGGGTCGCGGGGGGTCCGGAGCCTATCCCGGAGACTGCGGGCGGAAGGCAGGGAACAACCCAGGATGGGGCACCAACCCATCGCTGGGCACACTCACACACCAGTCACACACACATTCATACCTACGGGCAATGTGGTAACTCCAATTAACCTCAGCATGTTTTTGGACCATGGGGGGAAACCAGAGTACCCGGAGGAAACCCCACGACAACATGGGGGGAACATGCAAACTCCACACACATGGAACCCGGGCACAGACACGAACCTTGATCCCAGAGGTGTGAGGCAACAGTGCTAACCACTGCACCACCGTGCCGCCCCCACAGAGTTACAGAAGCTATTAAAAAACGTAAACTCCATCTCTACCACACTCCTCCCTGAGGCACTCCTATACACACCTCCACACCTGGCTTTCCAGATCAATAATCTTTAATAGACCCACAGCTTGATTGAGTGCCTGTGTCAATTTTTCAGTGGCAGAAGGTAGACGGTATTAATCTATGAAATTTTTTTTTTCTTTTTTCTTTCCTTCAAATGCATCCTCTCTCCACACACCCCTAAACACATGCACACACACAAAAAAACACACACACAGGTTTGCATTTATATCCTTGTGGGGACCATTCATTAATTTCTATGGGCAAAGCCCTAATCCCAACAATGACTACCATAACAACCTACCCAGCCCTAACCTTAACCATAGGTGAAGATTTGATTGCAGTCATACATTTTATAAAATTGAGTTTCCCCCTGTGGAGACCGAAAAAATGGTCCCCACAACGTCAAAATAACAGGTTTCTATCACATTTGGTCCCCACAATGTAATATATACATGACCCACACGCATACACACAGATTTTCCATTAAATGTGTTCTCTCTGGACACCCCAAAGGGGGGGGGGTTACAGAACTCATTTAAGAACCAGTGTCACATCGTGGCAAAGGTCCCACGCCCCAGAAGAAGGCCCAACATCAGCACACCAGGTGGGAGGCTGATTTGCATAAATGCCTCAGTGATGCAACATAAAAACCCCCAAGCTGCTGACATTCTGAGAAAATGGACACAATCACAACCAGGCCAACGGGGAGGCCCAAGCAAACCAGGCTTAGAATCTCAGTTCAAATGATGCTTCGTATCCGGTTAAGGCTGCTGGTTTGACTGGGTCTGGATGTTGTATTTATGGAGGAAGACATGTGAAATGTAAATGCTGCATTGATCTGGAAATGATGACCCACAATGCCTTAATGTGCAGGAGTGTATTGGAATGTCCTCAGTGCAAAATTGATTATGTTCAGTTCAAAACCTTAATTTGAATAAAACATGATGTCAACGGGTAAGATTACATCTCATTGATTAGATTGTTTCTTCTACTGTTGTGATACAAGTGGAATGAGTGGGCCCAGTCACAGAAAGCTTTATTAATGCCCCAGCATGGAAGCACAGAGATTTACATGCTTCCATAGAAGACCCTCAAACCTTCCTTCTTATGTCCTTGCCTTCAACCTTCAGGAGACAGCCAGTCAAGAACAGAGCTAAATATGAGCTGCAAAGCAACAGGTTAAATAACAGCTTTATGTTATGTAACCAGAAATCCAGAGTGATTTCTACCTGAAACTAGTTGTGTTGACAGTTACATCTTATAAGCGAATCCAGAATTGTCGGCTATCTGCCATCCCCAAGACTGTTCAAAACAGTGCATATGTCTCCTGGCATGTACTAAAAATGAATTTCCATAGTACATGAGATGTAGCAGATGTACATAGGATGTGCATTTGCAATGGACCCCTATGTCTTTAATAGGCTGCATTCGGGCAGAATGTCGAGTCACAAATCTGTGTCAGGTAGCCTGTTAGCATTATCCATGACCTGTCTTACAAACAATTAGGGAAATATAAACGGCCAGTGCTAATGTGTATATACAGATACAGATGCAATCATAGGATGACAAAAGAACAAGACTGGGAGATGGGTGTATTACACAAAGTGGACAATGTACACATCAATCAAACTGTAACATGCTATGAGGAACTCTCATTAGAGTCTGAGTCAATTGATTCCCATAAGTATACAGCCGCTTTAATTAATTTTGTTCTCGTCAGTCTATGACTTGAGAAATCCTCAAGTCTTTGAGCAATGCATTCTTCTAGTTTCCTCCCACAGGTAAGAAATATGTATATTAAGTGGATTTGTGTCTCCACGACACACCAGTCTGGAAACTCCCTCCCTTCGTGCCTTCTGCTTTCTGGGATAGGATGCCTGGTGTAGCCTTGCACTTACGGGCAGAAGTTGGATGGACCTATTAATCAGCTAGATGTTTCTTAATATCTACACTCACAACACATACATATCCAGATACTATTTTTTTACATAAACGCTAAGCTTAACGATCATGACAATAACCTACATATTATTCCTCTTTTTTGTGAGCTGTTTATATCTCTGTCCCACTGCAGTCGCGTGCTTATATGGGGTCCTATACTTAAATTTCCATTTTGCTCTCAGCCCGTTGCACTGTTACTGCACAATCAATCTGAGGTGTAATTTCTTTGTATGGCGCTGGTTTAAAAGCCCCCTGTGAGCATGGGGGGTGTGTGAGCAATTTGGCTTGGTCTTCCGGAGCGTACAGGTGACAATTCATTGTGAGGGTGGGCTGCCACCAGGAGTCCTTGCCGCAGTGGGGCCGAAGTATTGAAAAGCCATCACTGTCAGCCCTAAGGAAGCCCAGCTTTGGGCGTGGACCCTGCTGTCAGCTCTTGCTTTGAAATCCCCTAAAGAGCATTCTGCTCTCTCTTAGGCTTAGCTTGGCAACCCATTACAGCTGTATCTTTAGCCCTTAGGAAAACTTCCAGATCTTAAAGTGCTCAGCTTTGCAAATAGCGTTCTATCGATGAGCGAGTACTGAGTTTTAAAACCAGGTGAAATAGGTCATTGGATAACCACAGATAGAGGGCCAATTTTTGTGCTACATTGCATGTATCGCATTTAAAGTCAGTTGTAAATTAACTATGCAGTTACAGTTTTCTCTGGAGTGCGAGTGGACAAAGTTATGGAAAATAGATGGATGGATGGAGCAGAAGGTGAAAGTATTTCATTATGTTTTATCTATACATGCAATTCATATATAAAACAAACATGAAACAAGTGAACATCCATTGTCCGGGTTGTGTCCCAGAAGTGAGGATGAATGTTAATGTGGACGTATCTTGATTATTGAAGGGTAAGGTCAAATGTACTGTATAACACATGATGCAGTATCACACACATTTAACTAAACCTCTATAGTGGCTGCAGAACCGGTTTTGTTTTGGTAAAATACGTCCACTAACATCCAGTATGTCTGCTTTGGATGTCTCTCAATAAATTTTATTAAGGCCCTTACGGGACATAAGTATGATCAGTCGTTACGGGATAGGATGCAAGTTGACGGATGACTATTTATAAAATATGTTGTTAACCCAAGGTTTCTGAGTGTCATGACTGCAAAATAAGGAGGTACCAAAAAATTGCTATGCACTGGGCTGTAACGAGACTGAGTTTCAGCAGGGAATGTCGCACCTGAGACCGGCCTCAGGAGGGTGGGGGTGGTGCTGTTGGTAAATTGTTTCAAGCAGGGGATGGCGGTGCACCACACAGTTTGAGATATGCTGAGTATGCTATAGCATTAACATAAAATTATTGCATATTTTTTTCCTTGTCACCAGCCCACAACTAGAGCCATCCACCAGGAAGGGTCCTGATTGTCCTGATTAGCTACCCTAGCATTGTCTATGCATGTACTATAGAAATTTAGCAATTTAAGGTAAGAACTGCAGCAGGGGTCAGGGACAGGAAGCCAATGTACCGGGTGGTAGCTGCTAAAATTTTATACTGCTCGAAACGAGGTTAACAACGAAAGGTGTTTAACTACTGTAAGTGTTAGTGGTAACTGGAAATTGTGTTGTTGAAATGGGTTGTCATGTGATTCTCCTTTTTTGGTAATTGTAATGAGTGTGTCATGCACAGGGGACTTCCGTCTGTAGGTTTGTGTTGATCTATGTCTGGGTCGATGGATAAGAATTTCAATGCATCTCATTCTACCTCTGTAGCCTCAAAGGAGATGCCTTATGTGGCAGACTGTAAGTCTTCAACGCCATTGGTTTGCACACATAGGATCCAGTACTGTCATGACTAAATTTAAAACACTTTTTTTTCTTATGACTGCAGCCTCCAAAAGGAATCAACTCTGGAGTCCTCGGCACCCAGACCTTGCAGCAACTCTTAACCAGGCTGATGATGAAATAAGATCATCTTTCAGTTTTGCTGGGGACAACGAGTGATGGGGGGCATCAGGGTGAATGCATTCTGTGCTCTGTCAATGGTGACCCCAGGCAGTATGGGGGCACCCCTCCCCCATAAGCACATCTGCTGTGATGGATGGCGATGTCCAGAAACTCAGAATGAGGCAAAACTACATTAAGGGACAGTGCTTCTGGTCTCATCCGGGGCACCAGCTGGGTCCCCAACCAGGAACGCAAGAAACTGTGTTATGGCCAAAATATATCTAATTTAAAGAGCAAAATGAGACAATGAATGCACCTTTGAGTGTAACGCTTACACTGATTGAATCTCTGGTCCACATTCCACCTGACCATACAAAAAAATTCTGAGAGGACATTCTAATGACTCGTTTTAATTAAATGACTGATTCCTAATGCCGGATTTCAGTGACTCGTAAAACAGATCATTCCAGACCATAAGTTAATAGTAGATGACATAGCACAAAGAGATGCAATTTCTAGGAAGAGAGAGACACAATGCATGTTTTCCAGTACATTTATGAGTGTTTTCTTGAAATGAAAGACAGGAAAAGCTATACACACATACACGCACAGGCATGCCCTTGGACAGATTCTCCCAAGGCCCTTATCCATAGCAACAGGGCCCCTGAGGTACCAGCATTAGGCTTCTACGCCAGAGTGTGATGCTGGAAGTCTGTTGCCCATCAAATGCACGGGGCAGCCTGGCAACGGCTTCGGTCCCTACGTCATTACATCTGCCTGTGCACATCCTGTCTGCCAAGACAGCTTTATTGACATAGCAGGGAAAACAAAGCTGTTCTTGCCTCCATCGTCGTCGTCTCGCCACAAACTTTGACTCGTCCTCTAGGGGATGGGGGGCACATGCTCGGGAAGGCATTTGGGTATTCCTGCAGTGCTTTGCTTTGGTGTCTAACCAGCATCATGGTGTCAGAAGGGCAAGGACTAAAGACCAAGGTGTGCTGGTTACTGACAGTAACGTTCAGCTGAGATTTTCTTTCTGTTGCTATCCAGAGGTCTACAGCATTTCAGCACTTAAGCCCCCCCCCCCCCCCCCCCCCACAGAGTAAAGTTATATTCTGTGCACAGCTGTTCCGCTCAGTATGACAAGCTTTCAAGTAGACCTTTGTGTACTTTTTGTTGGGAATAAATGCTTATGTGTACTTTGCTAGATAGCTTGGCTTGGGGCCTCTGGACAGAAGAGTGTCAGCTGGCAATGCGCTGACGGGGGACTACTTTTAGGGAACCACAGAAATAGAAGGAGATGGGGAGGTGAATGGTTGCTGTGAAATCCTTGTGGTACGTGTGTGTACCAGATCTCTCCAGTGCCTTAAGCTTTGGGTCACAGACCTTCACCTTAGGTGACTGTTCTTTGATTGTACTGTGAGTTATGTTGCCATTCTTCATGCTATTCCTCAACATAACGTTTCCTCTCTTGCAATTTGTTGCTCTAAACTGAGCCTTTTAATCCTTTGAATAAATAATGAGTGGATCTGGAGTTATATATTGTACATCAGATAGTAAAAGCTAAGCAGAGACACCAGAGACACTCTTGGCTCTTTCTTGGGTGTCATTTGAGGAAACACCCTAAAAATTTGCTGGGTTTCCTACTGCTATTTGTACAGGTACAGTCATGCGTCGCTAAACGACAGGGATACATTCAGAGAAATGCGTTATTAGGTGGTTTCATTGTTATACATCATACAGTGTAGTTACACAAGTTTGGGGGTGCAGTTTGGGGGACATCTTGTGGCTCAGTGGGCTGAGCCTCTGTGCCTGTGATCGGAAGATCACTGGTTCAAGCCACGCCACATTGGCGGGTCCTTGAGCAAGGGCCTTAACCTCCAGCTCCCTGGGAGCTGCTATGGGTGGCTGCCTTTCACAGCCAGCTTGCTCTCACCTACAGAGAGGGGGAGGTATAAAGAGAATTTTCCCCACAGGGATCAATAAAGTATCAATTATTATTACACAAGCCTAGATGGTATAGCCCACTGTACACCTAGGCTACAGTAAAACTTTTTATGAGTAAAAAGAGCACACTCTAAAGTAATGATTGAAAAGTACAGTATAGTAAATACATAAACCAGAAATGGTCTATGTCTATTACCATACATAATTGTATGTGCTGTACTTTTATATGACTGGCAGCACAGTAGGTTTGTTTTCACCAGCTTCACCACAAACACGTGAGTAATGCATCGCGCTACGACATAACGGCAGCAGTGATGTCACTAGGTGATAGGAATTTTTCAGTTGCATTGAATGTCATTATGAGTCGCCTGATTGTATTAAGGAATAATCAAGAAGCATAACATTAAATGCCTTATACTTTATTCCAAAAAAGAAAAAAAATGTGTCTGCAGGTATGTGCGTGTGTGGAAATGCATGCATGCATTCTGTGATTACTCGGCACACTGGATTTACATTTAATTCTTCTGAATCTTCGAAATACAGCAGGTTAACCGAGAGTAAGAGTGAAATGAATGTGTGCTGAAACGCTTCTTTCTGTCTGGCTGGCTTTTATGGAGCAGACCTATTCCATTACATGCCTCGGCTGATATCCTTGCCTTTCTGAGCCTTTGCATATATATTGTCAAGGAAATAATTAGGAAGGATTTGAACTCTCCCGTCCACTGCATATATAATGTATAAATGCCCCCTTCATTGTACCTACAAATTATTATTATATAGCATCCTTTTGGGACATAAACAAAGATTTAACACCAACATTACAAGTAGATTTTAAAGTAATTAAGCAGGGCCAAAATTACAGACAGACATAAAAGCAATTAATCCAATTAAATTTTAATAGAGTTTTAAATTTAATTTTAGAAAAGGCCTAAGCATATTCCCAGGCATGTAAATTAATACTCAAAGCATGAAAATGGTGTGCAGGTATTCCACTTTACTATTTGTGCAGTAGGGAACAAAATTATTGGATTCACATTAAGAGGATTATTAAGACAATATTTGAACACGTAGCTGTTGGAGTCTGCAGTTGGCTGTTTGACTCTGCTTGGCAGCTGTGTGTGTTCCAAATATGTGGGTTTAAAGAACTAAAACCTTGTTTTTTGTGAATGAAAATTCCCTCCTTCTTATGCCTGTTGCTGCATTTACTGCCGCATGATGGTTCGTTTGCACTTTATTGTGCTTTACTTTCCGTTGTTTTGTCATACAGTAAATTCTCGTCTAGCCACTGTACATTCGCTTTGTTGTTGTATTGCAGTGGTATCGTTGAAAGCTTCTTGTTCTCTGCCATAAACCCCAATCAATGCATAAACTGTTTTGGGTTTGAATAAAGGTTAGTGATGCTGAGGAGAAGGATGCAAAAATGACTGTTTTTTCACATCCTTGTCGCCCCAAGGACAAAACAACAGCAAGTGCAGCACAATGAAGTGCAAACGAATGCCTTTTTACCGGCAGCATCAGCCATTGCAGACCACATTGGCCTCCCCCTCCTCACGGCCCCCTTCAGAAGCGGTCGTCACGGTTGCTCCTGGAGCTCTTTTACTCCCCTTCAAAAACTCCGAGAGTGAGCAGGAAGCGATTATTTGGCGCCGCGGCTTTGATACCGAGCACAACAGATTAGTCATACAGGATGTTACATTTGAATTAGATGTATGCCTGTGATACCCCATGGGGTACATGTGACATAAGGCAGGCTTGGAGAGGTTTTCTACTCTGGTAACAAAGCTGAATGATTGACTAATGGGAGGGAAAAAAGAACAGCATTATGCAGATATGTTCACTAGGGGGTTGATTGACTCAGTTAAGAATCTGTATCCGTCCTCTGCAAAGAGAATTTTCCATGACACTTTCCCATATATATAAAACGTTTAGCTTAAATCCTTGGCTCTGATTCTTCCAAGGCTGAGTCCAGCTGTCTCTCAACAGAGGCACTGTGTTAAATTTTTCCTCATCTCTCGTCTTCAGGAAAATCTGAAAACTGACCAGTGTTCCTTACAGACCGTCTTAGAAAAACTCATTAATATAATCCTCAGTCCATTAAAACATGTTTAACTGTGTATTTCTCAGTGTGAGTGCTGTGTGTGTGACTGTGTGTGCATGTAAATTTTAGCTAAGACGCCCTGAACAGTGGCTGCAAAATCACTAGACAGAAGCCAATTACTCAAAGAGACAAATGGAACCTGTGATCACTAGAGACAAATGGTGTCAGCTACAGAAGACAGAGGATCATCATTATTTGTTTTTGTTCCATCATATTCTGTTGGTAACACTGTCCCTGCTGTGGCCCATCACCAGTAATGGGGGTGCTTAACACTGTTAGAGCCTTTCTGTAACAATCCCTCAGCCCTCAGCTATGAAATAATATCAAATGAGCAATTGCCGTTACTAT
>JAAGVU020000002.1:13212289-13229655 GCA_011763525.2 Mormyrus iriodes
AAGGCAGTTCTAAAGGCGAAAGGGGGTCAAACACCGTATTAGTATGGTGTTCCTAATAATCCTTTAGGTGAGTGTATGTCCATATGTTTCCAGATAACCTGCAGTCACTTGTCAATATGCCTTTTTTAGTAATATTTTCTGTAATTTTGTAATAAGATATTTATGTTGTTTTGTGTTCAGTTCAACTTGTATTTTGTATTGGAGGAATGCTGCCTTATATAACACTGCTAGAAGGCATGATAGGTAGCGAGCCGATGACTGGGTCTCAGTTGTGAGCAAACTTATGCAACATTATGAATAATCATGAGTCCATTGCCAGTATTCGGCTAAGTTTTTTGCTACTTCATAGTACATCTTTTCTTTTTTTGTTTGTTGTTCCTAGTATGCATATTTCTGTATATTTAGAACACATTATGGATAGCCTGTGCTGTACACCTCTGGGAAAGTATAAATAGTCCCTTTTTACCTTAGTTCATCCTGTTTTGGAGTGGATGCCTATTGAGGTTACCTGGTCCAGTGTTACAAACTTTTCCTTCTATCTGCTTTTTTTAAAAAAAAAAATAGAAAAGGCATTCTGTGCAAATTTGCTGACTGCATAAACATTACTGAAATTTCTCTAGAGCTGGTATGTGAGTGGGTATATACATGCTCCCGAGAATTATTTAAAATCCAGGTATGGAGCATGAAACATAAACTTTCATGTCAGAACCAGAAATTGGAATTGTAAATTAATGCAACCATTTGAGGAATTAAATATGTATGCAAACGTGCACCGTCCGTTTCAACCATTTTTACATGACAGCGTAAAACTTCAAGGCAGGAAAATGGGACAGCATGTCTGGAGGAAGTGTATTTGCGTTGTAGCTGCCAAACATTATACCGTCGATGGTGCATCCAAGATCTTTGAAGTGTGCCTTTGAGACAGAGACTGCGTGCATGCTTACTCATGCCTTCTAGAATTGATACAAGATCAATCACATTCTCCTTCACCCTAAACACGTCTCTGTGCTGCTGCCCCAGAAGAGAGGACACACAAAGATATGAGTTGGAAAGAACAAAATGCAAACTGCCAAAGTAGATTCTTGGGTATTTTCTGCGTGCCCAGAAAGTACATACTTTTCCCCAATACAATCTGTCCTTGGTGGCTCAATAAAATGGGTTAATTAAATTTCAGTTTAATGGAGAATAATAGACAAGACAATAGACACTAATCTACTCACCTGTATCTGTAAAACAGTCTGACACTAATTTAAGGGAATACGTATTTGAAGAACAGTACATTTGTTAATGAGGTATGGTAGGCTCTAATAAATGTATTTATTATAAACATAATGTACTCACTGTAATAAAATCTTGCATCATAATCATTACTAGACTGACTCCTCCATGCAAAAATTGTCAGTGTGCAGTCATTCGCTCTTCAAAAATGTTTATGTTTTAAAAATTGGCAGAATTGCTAGCCAATGGATCTGTTATTCAGATAATGACTTATGAACTTTTTAATCCAATAAATCATTACTAATGACAAGAAAATAATGCAACATTCATGCTACTATGAAAAAAGTAATCACCACCTTACACCTAATGACTAGATTTAACATCATTTACTGGCTCCTGCAGTTATTGAATCTTATGGCACAGTGGAGAAATTTTGGTCCACTTCTGCATACAGAACTGCTTTAGTTTGCTGATATTTGAAGACTTACTATGCAGGGCTGGAGTTTGATCAGGCTAATCCCAAACTGATCTATCTGTTCTCAAACTATGTTCTTATACTGAGCCTCTGGTGTGTGTCATATTACTGTCTTACTGACAGACTCATGCAGACATTTGGATTACCTGACATCTCTGAAGATTCATGACTCCTTCAACGACAAGAAGTAATGCAGGTGCTAATGTAGAAAGCATCTCCAGACATGTGAGTATGAGATCCATCCATCCATTTTCCAGAACCGCTTATTCCATATGGGTCGTGGGGGGTCCGGAGCCTATCGCGGAAACTGCGGGCACAAGGCAGGGAACAACCCAGGATGGGGTGCCAACCCATCACTGGGCACACTCACACACCATTCACGCAGACCTACGGGCAATTTGGCAACTCCAATCAGCCTTGGCATGTTTTTGGACTGCGGGGGGAAACTGGAGTACCCAGAGGAAACCCCACAACGACATGGGGAGAACATGCGAACTCCACACACATGGAACCCGGGCGGAGACGTGAACCCCGATCCCAGAGGTGTGAGGCAACAGTGCGTGCTAACCACTGCACCACCGCACCGCCCTGAGTATGAGATCCTTACTGTAGTATTCATCTGCTCGTGCACACTATAGAGGGTCATACTTAACGGTAAGCTTTGGTCTTTCTTCAGGACATTGTGGTTTCTGCCATTCTACCCCCCCAAAAAGGCGGTAATAATAATAATAATAACAATAACAATAATAATAATTATTATTATTATTGTTATCCTTATTAATGTTTTTATTATTATGGCTATAATAATAATGGCCATAGTGGAGACTCAATTCACAGTCCCAGTGGTGTGAGGCAACAGTGATAAACATACAAAGTGATAAATGCCAGCATTACTTACATTTAGTAATGAAATATGTTGATTTCTGCAAAAATGTTTAAAAGTACCTTTTAAATGCTCGTCTTTTAAAAATACTCTGTAATTTTACTTCTTAAAAGTAGAGAAAAATGACCCTCAAACAACACGACTGGCTCAAAAATAGATGCATCTTCTGATGCAATTCCACCAAGAATTAGAAGTGGGATGTCTACTGTGAATATACACCAGGTTTATTCAAGCGTATTTCATAAAAAGACGACTGTAACACTCTTATAATGTTTCGCAAAACACACAGAATCTCACACAGCCCTACAAAACAAACTTCTTAGTTAGTCTATTCCTTGGGGCGGGTATATCACCAGCAAATCCAACTGTATAGTGAGAAACAGGAAAAACTGTTAAATGCTTTTTGACATTACACGGTTTTTGACTTTTTCAGCACTGATATTTGATCAAAAAATGCCCTTTAAATATCTAAATAGTCTATTATACAAAAAGCAAAATAAGGGTTCGATTTCAGCAGGTGAAAAAAACAAGGTCAATACTGTGGTGTCATATCTTGAATACCACTCACTCCAACCCCCCCCCCGTTTGCATGTGGGCTTCCAATATTTTCTTTGTAATGTACATTTCCTGTTATTGCCAGGCTTTCTTGCTCCAGTCCAAATGGGTCAGAGAGCTGCTATCTCTAAAATTGCCTATTTGACTGTTGTGCCTTGTGATGGACTGGCGTCCCACCCAGAGAATCCGCAGCCTTGTACTCTATGTTTCTTGAGATAGGCTCCAGGCTCACTACGACCCTGTATTTGGTGAAAGATGGATGGACTGGAAAAAAAGCACTCTGAGATACAAGTCTTTCTGTTTTTGGTTTCAGGTTAGTGTTGAGATCTCTGTTCAGGCTAGTGGGGCAAATAAAAAAATAGCCATTCATCAATCCATCCATCAAGTTCAAGTCTCACGTTTTATTGTAACATTGTAGTCTGCAAAAAAATGTATATATATTATTCACAGACACACCACCATAAATTTAGAAATGAGTGAAACAAAAAATTGTGCTGGGGTCTCTTATTTTTTCCAGATGTGATGTATGATGTATGTGATCTGTATGAACAAGTGAACAAGAGGATAGTGATAAACAAGGTGCGATAGGCGTGGGAATACATACTGACTCTGAGATGATCCTCCAAATGCATATTCTGAAGCATAGTTATGTCACTTATATCTATACTTGCAAATGAGGACTCATAGACTGAAGTATCACAAATGATCACAGTCACCTGACTTTCCCAGCTGAGACTGCAGACAACCCAGCCCCTTCACGTCACTTTATTAAAAGGAGGATTCCTTGCTTTGCCATCCTTTTTTCAGTTTTGCAGAAACTACAGGCAGCTACTTGCGAGCTCATGAATTCATAATATACTTATCAAATAATTCTAAGTAATCTGTTGACTTGTTTGGGCGCTCTGGCCAGTTTTCACATATATATGTGTGTAATAAGTTGGAAACCGGCACCCTGGGAGAAGCATTGGACAAACTGTAGTTTGTCACAACAGCACATGTGACCGGATTCCCTGTGCTGTGGGACATACCTGCCCCACGGCATCGCCACCCTGCAGCTCCCTGGTTTTCGCCGGAACGTCACAGGGCCGTCCCCCTCCTCTGCAGTGCCCACGTGCGCAGTTTGTCTCTGAGCACGTCACCCGGACGCAGCTGTGCTATTTTTAACCAGCCGTTGCATGAGTCACTGGTGACTATTTGACATGTATATCGCACATCTGTTTCATAAGCTCCAGCAGCTGGAGGCCTGTCACTGTACAGGTGAGGCCAACGTCCGGCTATGGCAACAGAAAGTGAGGGGTGGGAAGGAAAGAATTTGGGTGAGGCAAAATAATGGTGATACAAAGGACACATCTAGCACAAAGAGCTGCTTTTGAAATACCCTCTCAACACTTAATCTACTTTGGTGCATAATACGTGGAAATTTCCAAGGCGTATCTATAATTATTTGAAAAACAATACCTTCATATGAGACAAAAAAAGGTTTACAGTATCCCTGTTTAGTTGGATGCTGTGACAAGACTGAATGGTCAAAGAATAGCTAAGCAGTGACAATGAACAAACCACCCTGTCTATCTGCAAAGGAACCACTGTCAAAGACAGCGTCTGCCCTCTAGCCTTCAGAGTCAGACAGGCCGCCTAGGGACCTTGAGACAGACGCGCTCAACAGCGGGAACATTCTGAGCCGCCTCATCCTCTCGGAGAGCGAAGCGTTGCCTAGCAGCACCTGTCATGTGACGCTGCCCATGGTCCATTGAGGTAGTGGGAGGGGCCTATACTGCCATTCACATTCACCGTGATCCAAACATCTCCAGACACGCAGGCCGTGCCTTAAACCCTGGTATCTGTTAGTCTCCTGTTCTTTTTTTAGCTTAGCGGTTAACATTCTGCTGGCAACTGTTTTTTTTTTCTGTTTTTCTTTTTTGTGAATGGCTGTGGACAGCAGGCAGAGAGAGCGGTGACTTTCCCCTGGGCCACGCTGCTGTCTCACTGAAAAGGGCAAGGACTCATTATCATTCCTGCTCCGACAAAGTTCACGCTTAAATCCGCTTAAGCGGGTCCTGCTCCCATGTTGCATTGCCCCCGTTCCTCTGTTTCAGTTCTGCTTCAGGAGGCAGTCGTCTACCCCTCCCCACTTTCCCGTCAGTAAATATAGACATTTTCCTCGCTTCTATTTCTGGTCCCCAGACTGCAAAGTACTCGTGCATTGCAGCACGTGCGTGTGCGTGATAATGGATGGACATGCACACAGGTAGGGTGATGTATGTCTTCATTGCATGCGACGAAAGGGAATATGCAGCTGTCGCGGGGCAGTGAATGGTGACTCTCCCACTCCCTCTACTCCATGCTGTTCCTCTTTTCTCTCTCCTAGTGACAGGCAAATGGCAATCTTATTATTTTAAAACATTGTCCCGAAGCACTAACTGTGGCAGAAAATGCCATCCCCCCCTTCTTTGGGGGGGGGGGGGGAGTTAATTCAATTCTCCCAACGTAGGTCAAGTAATTTTGAAATAAAACAAGCCTAGAAGGACAATAATAGCGATACAAATTTCTACCAGCAGAAAGGGCTTGCTTTCATGGACAGAATCAAATGCTAAATTAGACCAGAACCTACACTTGTATTCTAACCGTTAAGGACTTTTGGGACTGAAGCGCTTGCTTCAAAGGAGGTTGTGGTGAGGGTAAATCTGGTAGTTCGCCATTTTTTTGGGGGGGGGTGAGGAGGCTGAACTTGTCAGTCCCACTGGAGAGGCTTCCAGTCTTTTTTTACTTGGTAAGCTGCCTTGGTAAGCTGCCTGCTTCCTGTCGGGTGCCATGAATGCATCTCATTTGCATCTCTTGCATGGTGTTCAGTGGGTTCAAGAAAAGTGGAGCAGATGGACAGCGGACACTCAGGACACAGCGACAGCTGGACAGCCTCTCCCGGGACGCCTGGTGGCCCCAGCGCGAGCAGGAGGCGTTTGGGCGAAGGTAGAGCTCCACCTTGCTGTATCGACATCCCTCTTTCACTGACGAAACTTCACAACCGGATCCGCAAGCGATTAGAAGCACAGTTTTGCACTCTGCCCGTTTTTAATGAGAAAGCTCTTTGTATATAAAAAAACTTGGAACATAACCTTGTTCATTGTCCACAGTGGGGATAAAATGGCTGTGTGTGCAGCCATTTTAGGGGGCTCAAATGACTATGATTAAATGAACAGGGGACATATAGGCTAAACTGATAGCAAGGAGATGTGTGTGTCTGTCTGTGTGGGGGGGTCATGTACTTATTACACTATGTACCAGGATTTTGTTTCAACCAACTAATTGAGTACTCTGTGACTGTGACTCTTTATGATCAACTGGTTGGTTGAATCAAAATCCTGGTCTGGACTTTTACTCTCCGGACCTGAATTACCCACCTCTGATTGTGGGGACCTTATGTTTTACAAAAGTCTGTGTTTGTGATCAAAAAACTAAAAATGCAAAAAGTCTTGTATTTTGTTTGGTTACTTAAGGTTACGGTTAGGGCTGGGTAGGGGTTAAGGTTGTCATTGTTGGCATTAGGCTTTTGCCCATAGAAATGAGTGGAGAGTCTCCTTAAAGATATGAAGTGCGTGTGTGTGTGTGTGTGTGTGTGTGTGCGCGTGCGTGCGTGTGTGCGTGTGTGTTTGTGTGTGCGTGTGTGTGTGTGTGTGTGTGTGTGTGTGTGTCTGGGATATAAAAAAGAGCTCACTGAAAACCTGAGATCCATCAGGGGGCTGTCTGCCCTCTGAGAAAATGCAAAGAGATTGACTTTAACGTTTGCTATGCAGCAAACTAAGTGACTTTTAGCTAGATACAAGCTCGTACTCCATCTGTCAAGAAGTGAGCGTGAAGTATTCATCAAGGGAGCAGCACAACAGCCAAGGCCTCGCCAGGAATAATTGCTACCAGAAACTGTACTTTTCAGGAGCATGGTCACCTTACATTTGTGTATTGTGTTTATGTGTGTTAGTGGGTTAATAACTGAACGTGAGTATTATAATGGAAATTGCAAAGAAATTGGAGTATAGCTGTGTGATGCAAAATTATATGTTTATTAAGTATGTCTGAAATTCAAAATTCTGGGTGTGTGTTCTTCCTCTTAGCAAGTGCAGGGATACAGTGAACCTAGAACCTATCCCAGCATAATTTACAAAGTTGGGGACACCCTATACGGGACACTGGTCCACTATAAGGCACACACACTCACACAGTCACCCACTAAGGGCAATTTGCTGTTGACATATTGCTTATATTTTTGTGTTTTTGGATTGTGGAAGACAATCAGAGCACCTTGAGGAAACCAGTGCAGACACAGGAAGAACATATACATTTCAGACACGCCAAACCTTGGAGGTGAGGCTGCCCATTGAGTCACGCGCTTCTCTTTTGAACAATGTCTAATAGTTTATTCTGAAATATAAAACTATCGCTTTGTCATAGTAGTTTAACATTGGTTGGACTAACCAAATGGTTACAGAACTGTCTTTTACCACTGTACACCTCATTTTGACATATGTATTTAGAAGTGGATATTTAGTAAAAAAAATTTTTTGTCTGCATTTGATCTTAACTGTCACTATTTGTAGCATGATTGAAACACAAAAAAGCAAAGTGTTTTTTAGTGCTTTCTATTCCCACTAATTCTCTTCTGTAGTTCAGCTGACTCATATTCAGTTATTCACAGTCAGTTGGATGTCATTACTAGACAGTGACAAACTGTTTGAACATTCAATGGACTTACAATTGGGTACCATGGCAACAAAAGTCTCTGTTGAAAATTTTATCCTCTCCCTCACCACACCCGCTAACATGTTACAGTAGGTTCATGCCCCACTCATGTGAAACTGAGGTTCAGTGAAGAAGAAAAATGTATTTCCTACTGGTGAGTGCCTTTAACCACACTGAACGTAGAGCATTAAATTGAACTGAACAAAAACTAATTCTACTCAAAGATTAGACTCAAACTACCCTGTGCATAACTCTGCAACACATATTATGTTATGTTGCTGGCAATCAGGAGCCCTGCTACATAAAATATTATGAGTAACAGTTTGTCCCATGTGACAAATCCCAGGAGGACCAACTGACTGTGATTTTTGGGGTTAATATAATCTACCTGACTGCTCTTTGTGCTGTATGAATAAATTAGTCTCTTTGGGTTTGTTTTGACCCCAGTAGTCTCACCTTTCCTGTGAGTCACAGCATTGATTTCGTGCTGTTTTGGTTCCTTTTCTCTACCCCTTAAGAATGGCAAGTTTTGTTAACAGTTTCCTTGACAAACCAGAAACATTATTTTAATGCACCCCCTACATTTTACGTTAACCACAAAAGGGGAAATGTCCTAATAAACATCATTGCCATGTGCTCCTGTACACTGTCCCAAGCATCTTAAATGTGAACTATGTACAGATACAAAGAATGTTCTATCATGAAATCAGGTAGCAATTGTTTTCTGGAAATCTGTGCTGGAAGTATTTCAGGCTTTCGCTTCACCCTGCTTCCCCCGGGCATATGATGGTGTCTTTCATGTTATATGGAGGTCTCGTTCCTGGCCTGCCATCACAACTTAGCTCCAGAGAACATCTTCCTTCCTTCATCTGCATGTGGTGCGTCATCCTAAAGCTAAGCCGTCAGGGATACCTCCTCTGTGCAGACTGCAAATCCGCAGTGCTGAACCCCCCCTGCCCCGAGCAGGTGAGGCAACAGCACCCCCAGGGGTCCTGTGAAACCCTGCCGTTTTCATCCCGCGCGCTGCTGCTCATTTAAGCCTTTTTCTAAACCCACAGAAAAAGACAGCCGTGTACTTCAGTGTGATGAATGTCGATCAAGGGATCCAGTCAGCAGGAAGCTGGTTAAACTTCGGCACGGATCAACAGAAGGCCTTCAAAAGCACTTCTAGCACAAAACACCCAATATTTAATTTTTTTTGTGACAGGGGCATTAGTTTATATTAACATTACATACTGTAGTTCAATGCAGTGTGTATTACATATCACACATATTCTAATAACGTCTGTAGTATTAATAAAATGTAAGATTTACGAGGGAGGTTAATATGAACAGGGTAAATAGATGTGAGAGGATAGATGAGAAAACCATTGATTTCTTGTTTTAGTATCCAACCATTACCATATGGATTTCTCCAGGATGGAATTGCTGCATTTTTATGCAGCCTCTCGTCAGAATTAAACTGTCTTGCCCACAGTCATAAATTTCAGTGGCTTTTCTAAGAAGACCTTCCGTTTCTGGCTAGCAGACAAGTTGTTATCAAGGGTTTGCTTATAATACTTAAAGATCCGCTCGGATCATTTCTTCATTTTTATACGGGTGTGGGGTCACCTAAGGGTCAGCCAGTATCCCTCTGGCTCAGCCACATTAGCGAGTGACTCGGTACCAGATGAGCGGTGTGGACAGTAATGAGAAAAGCCCAACTTGCATGTCCAAGTTTCCACCTTGTGCTTGGGTAAGCCTCACAGGCACCCAAATACAGGTGCTCCTCGACACATGACGGCGTTACATTCTTATTAAGTTGAAAATATCGTAAGTCGCATGTGAAGATGATATGACAAATAAGTAAATGAATAATGAATGGCACTGAATAAGTAAATAAATAAATAGTTTCTGTAATGAACCAAATACAAGTGTTTCAAAAGTAAATAAATGAACACAGGCAGTCCCCAGGTAACGAACGATATGCATTCCCTAAGTCTGTGTTTAAGTCGAATTTGTCGGTAAATCAGAAAAATAATAATACAGTACATAATAATAATAATAATAAAATAACAACAACACCACCACCACCAACAACAACAACAACAATAATAATAATAATACAGTAATAATAAAAATAATTATATGTAATGCGGTACTGAACCACGAACCGACAAAACATTGAAGTGACACAATGTTTTCACAAGCGTCACAAAGGAATATATGCATTCGTTATAAGAGACCATTGTATTTAACCCGATTGTTTAATATGACTGTCAGGGTCAGCGCCCGTCTGATCCTGCCCTTCATGTCTCTTCCCCCTTTGGCCAGCAGCTGTCGCTGTCCGTCCCATTTTGTCACTCCTTGTCTGAAAACCCTTGTGTGTTTCTTCTGCTCCCGCGACTGCTGCTTAGCTCAGTGGGTTGAATGTGTGGCTCATGGACTGTAGGCCCTCAGGTCATAGGTTTAAAGCTGAGTGGAGAGTGGCCACTTTTGTGATTTTTTTTTTTGTTTTTTTGGTTTTCCGTTTCCCTGATGTATTTATCATCGTTTTACTGTTTTAGGTTTTCCATAAGGTGTTCTTAACCCAGGGACTGCCTATACAAGTTTCTTATCATTAAATGTACAGTGCTGTACAAAAAGTTTTTCATTTAACAACAATACATTGTTAAACACTATGTCATGAAATAAAACGGATGGATTTGAGGGCACGTGTTAGGAGAACCAAAGGGGGTATTATTATGGTCAAAAACAGGAGCAACGGGGAGAGCTAGTACGGGGAGAGCACATGCAACAAGAGAACCGACTTCATTGACCGGACTGGGGCTGCTGACAGGCAGGTACTTAAATACAAAGACTAAGGAGAGGCAACAAGTAACAGGCATGGCTCATCTGGACCATGTTAGGGAGGAGATGGGAGGGTCAGGCGGACAAGATGGGCAGGATGTTATACCCTGTATGAGATGTTTAAACTCGTATCCGTTACAGAGACTGAAAGTGTGGCTGGGTGGCTGCTGCCATTGCCCAAATATCAGTAGAAAGTATGGTATGGCATATCACCAGCCCAGGAACAGAGCAAAATTCAAAGCTTGGTGACTACTGAAGGTGCATTCCTATCACACCATTGCAAGTTAAACCATTGCGAAGTGAGGAGCACCTATACTGTCTAATACAGTAATAATAGAATAGGTTTAACACATCACTATGTGTTCATAAGGAATCATGGTAACAATTAGCCTTTAGATGGGATTCGGGTCAAATTGGCTGCAGGTTTGTCGCTTGTGCACCTTAGGATTGATGTATTAAGGCTGGCAGTGTCTTGGTCTGATTATTTTAAGGAGGACACTCTGGGGGGGGGGGGGTGGGGGCTATAAAGGACCAAGAAGCAATGTGTTGGAGGAGAGATTGTAACTGCATGGTCCAGGTTCACAGATGTGATGTGGCAAAATTCATCATGTTCTGCCATAATGTATTATGAGGGGTTGAGATCAGCCTCTGACTTGGAGACATATGAGTTGATTTGAAAGGGCCTCTTTGGCTATCTACTGTCGGATATGGTACAATAGCTACTTTTTAGTGGTAGCTTGTAAAAGGGACAGTACTTGGTTCCTTCCCTCTGTAGAGCCAGGGTCAATCTTTTGGCTAAGAATGAGCATCTCTTCCGCCCCCCCACGCTAGGGTTCCGGTGAACAGTTTTGAATGCATATGGGATGCTTCCCTTGTTGTGATTAAGACTCCACTATGCCTTCCTGTGGGAACCTGCTTTACAATAGGTTCCTCACACCTCCTTGCCATTCAGAAGAGGTGACAAATGAAACATCTTGTTTGCTGTGAGATGTGACTGTCAGTGGAAATCATGGTCCCTGAGAAATGTGTGTTGCTAGAGCTCCCACAGTATCAACAAGGGTCTTTGGCTCCTACTTCACCTAGACAGGAGCCTGGAAGGGCCTGGTCCAAACAATCGGTTGGTCAAGACATGCCCTGGGATAGCTTTGTGAGAATGAATATCCATCACACTTTCTCTAGAGGCCATTGGCCAAGAGTTAATCAAGTTGAAGAATATTTGTGTTTTTCAGCTTGAGAATATCACCTCTGCATCTGCGATGCGTAATCTGCAGGATGTTCACAGCACGGTGCAACCCTTTGTTGTGCTCTAAGGTGGGTGAGGAGAAGGGGCGACAAAATTCAAACATTTTAAACATGGCTTCTAATCAAACACCCAAAAGAAAAAAGAAAAATACAAGTGTTTGTGCCAAATAATGATGATTGGACCAAGTTCATTCTTATAGAATCTGTATCTCCTGACTTGCTTGTTACAAAACAAATGTGGTAAGAAGCCACATGCTGAAAATTTGTTGTGTACCAGTGTTTTGGTTGGTGTTGGCATAAAGGTATCTCCTCACCTAACTCTGATTAACAGCCAAGATGTGATTTACACCAGGGAACTTGATGATGTGGATTAAGCTGAGATGACTTCAGAATTATTACAGCAAGGCATGGTGAGTGTAAAACAAATTCTAATGTAGAACGAAGCTTTAATTATTACAACTAGAACCTACATTATCACGTTTAACAAGCGGCATCCTCTAGAAAAGATCTTAACTGGTTATCTGAGCGTGCCTGTTGATCTATATATTCCTAATCCATTGCAAGGTTTTAACTGCAAAAAACATGGTCATGGCACTAAAAACTGAAAAGGTAAGCGTGCCTGTTATAGATGTGCTAAGGTAGGTTACGATAATGAACGCTGAAAAAAATCAACAAAATGATGCAACTGTGATGGTAATCATATGCTCTCTTCAAGGGAAGAGTGCAGATCAATGGAAAAGAAATTCAAAGAATTAAGTGTATGAAAAAGTGAGATACCCTGAAGCTCGAAAACTCAATATTTCCTTCTTTCAACCTGAACATAATTTTTGCTTCTGTGGCAAAAAAAATCAATGCAAACACACAATGCACACTTGACCTGGGTTACCAAAGATAAACCTCAGTCACCTGGTAGGAGCTCCTCTCTTTCAAGAACCAAGACTTCAAGCTTTCAAACTCTGACTGTACCAACCCAGTTAAAGACCAGTCAGACTCAAAATCATTCCGCAGAACAAAATCTATTTAATACAAGAAGCAAAGAGAAACAACACCCACAACAAAAGCAAGTCAGGATGATAGTTCAAAGACTCCACAATTAAGGGAAATTGAAATGAGTAATGTTACTTTGCATAGCTGGAGTTATTCCCCAAAAGGCAAGGCTAGGGGACTAGTGGCAATTTTACCCACTTGAGGTCTGGAAATTGTATGATCCAATGGAATTGTGGTTTTAGGGCCAATTTTGTTGAACTACAGCGATTGTCTGAAGTTTGAAATCCTTTCAGTCCCTGTCTCCAGGAAACACAACTGACACCAGATCACTCAGTGTTTTTTTAAAAATGATGAAATTTTCAATAACACTATAGAAAGCTGCCTTCCAGAATTCCAGGCTGTCGAGGTCGACAGGAAAAAAAAGAGAATTAATTTCTCCTTTCAAAACACGGAACCCTATAACCAGCCTTTTACCATGGTGAATCGGAGTTTTTACGGTCTTTGAAGAAATCAAATAATTCTGCTGTTGGCCCGGACAAGATCCAATACCAGTTCCTAAAACATCAGTTTCATATTGTTTTGTCAGTCCTTCTTACTCTTTGGATATCAGGAAATTACTACCACCAAACAGCCTTGACTAGCTGCTTATGTAAAACCATGGAAAGGATGGTTAATGATCGTCTTATCTGGTACTTGGAGACGAACTATTATCTCAATAATTTCTAGTGTGGTTTCAGGCAAGTTAAGACTACTTTACATCATTTCATCAACTTGGAAATGTGCGAACATGATGCCTTTATCAAAAAAAAAACATGTGGTGTCAGTTTCTTTTTTTCTTTGACTTCGAAAAGGCCTATGATATGACTTGGAAGTAGGGCATACTAAAAAACTTGGATCAATTGGGTCTTGGGGGGGTTTGCCCATTTTTATTGCGAACTTTTTATCTAGTAGGTATTTTAGAGTCAGGGTAGGAGATAGCCAGTCAGGTTTACATAGACAAGAATTATGGACACCTCAGGGAAGCCTTTTATCTGTTACTCTTTTTAGTATAAAAAATAATAGCGTTGCAAGAGTGATTAGGACAGATGTACACTGCATCCTGTATGTAGATGATGTCTGCGCCTGCTACAGAGGCAAAAATATGAACACAGTTGAAAGGAAACTATAGCTAACAGTTAACAGAATCCAAAGTTAGTCAGTAGTAAGTAGTTTTAGGTTTTTCCAAAACAAAATCTGTTTGCATTTTTGCCAGTTACGACCTATTCATAATGACCTAGACTTGAGTTTTGATTTCTGCAATTTTTCCGGCTCCTTTTAATGTTTTTATCCGATAGGGGTGGGAAATCCCATAAAAGTAGTGAAAGTGGCAAAGTTGCTTGATCTTATTTTTGATAGTAGATTCTCTTTTATCCTGCATGTTCAGAATTGGATGACGAGGTATCAAAATGTTTTAAATGTTCCATGGGTGTTGGCAAAAACAAAATGGGGTCCAGAAAGGTCTGTACTCTTATGCATCTACAGAACACTCATACAGTTAAAATTGAATTATGGGAGTATTGTTTACAGCTCAGATATGCAATCTTATAAAAAGTAACTGGTGGTGTGTGAGTGTGCCCAGCGATGGGTTGGTGCCCCATCCTGGGTTGTTCCCTGCCTTGCGCCCGCAGCCTCCGGGATAGGCTCTGGACCCCCCACGACCCGAAATGGAATAAGCGGTTCTGGGAAATGGATGGATGGATAAAAAGTAACTGGATACTGTTCATCATCAAGGCAAACGTCTTGTTTTGGGGACTTTCCAAACATACCCTGTTCAAAGTCATACTTGAAGCCAACAAACCCTCACTTGAGAACCGACGCCAGAAACCATCTCTGCAATATACGACTAAGCTTCAGACCAAGAGATACAATCTGATCTACTCTGCAGTTTTCCACCCAAAATACTCAAATTTACATGAATCCAGGAGTAAGTTCATTTGTCCTTTGGGACTAAGGATAAAACCTCATTTAAAAAACCTGAGCATCCTGCACCAGACACACCTCTGCAGCAACCCTCCCTGGGGCCTAAAGAAACGAACATCATCCTGAACCTGTCAAAGAACAAAAACATCCTAGACTCACCCGAACATTTATCATGAGCTATTTTTGGATATTAGAGAGAGGTTTCCACTCCATATCCCAGTATATACAGACAGTTCATAAATTGACAACTACGTCTCTACCACAGGTATGTTTAAGCACCTGCATATTGGTATTCCTATACCAGGAGAAAGTTCAGCTTTTTTCAGTTGAAGCCTGTGCCCTTCCGTTGCCAATTGACTATATTGAAAGTGAGCAACAGAAAGCCTCTTTAATTTTCACTAACTGAAAATCCTGCCCTGCTGTAAGTTTATCAAAGGGTTTCTACAATTGATTTTCTTGCTTGGTAAACCCTGTAAACACTGATTCAGGTCTTCAATGCAAACATTGGAATGGAGTGATTTTGACTAGGAATATTGCCTGTATAGTGTTTAAAATATAACTTTGCAAACTAAATGTTTCATCTTGCCTCTCTATTTAGCAAAGCAAGCCTACAGAAGAAGATATTGTTGCGTAATTTAACTGGAAACTGACTAGTTTTTTTACCCAGGTGTCTGTGTGTCATTGAACCAGCAGCATTTTCAGAGAATCAGAGAATTCCACCTAGTAAAATGTCCCTTGTCATGTGGTCTGTTTTTCTCTTGTTATCATGTGTTTCTCAGGAGACACACAATTTTTTGTCAATACATTTGTGTCTCTTCATGTCTCTTTTTGTCAATACATTTGTGTCTCCTTGCAGCTGTATGGCTATAAATGAGACCTGTTTTTCCAGTTACAAAAATCCAAGACCTTCAGAGTGGTCCTCAAGACTTCCTCTAACTCCATATCCTCTTCTGGTCAGCAAAGAACAGGGCACTAACTTCAAACTGCAAGTACCCCGGGGGGGAACCCTGAAGTCAAAGTTATTGTAGATCCTTCCTACAAACAGGAAGGCGATAACCCACTTCTGCAGTGTTAATTACAATTACTATTCATTGCAGGAAGACCTGTGGGGAGGAATCATTAGGCAAGGGCCAGTGGGGTTCGCTGTGTGATGCACATTCAGGAATCATTAACAGCACCGAAATGCAAACAGAAGGAGCTCGAAATGCACTTGTGAAAGACTGCCCAGAGCAAGCCGCCCGTTTCCTCAGATGAGGGAATGGCGAGAGCGCCTTGTCTGTTCCCATCAGCCTCTTTTGGTTCTGGGTGGGAAGCTTCGAGCTGCGCAGTGCTGCTCGCACCCACACGCTTCCTAATGCGCACATCTGCCCTGCAGTCCCCATGTTCCGATGCGCTGAAATGCGACGCATTTTATACAAATCAGGAAGCGGTGGGTGGGGGCGACCCTCAAGTTTTGTTACAGCTCTCTGATGTCATGGTGCCGCCAGGGATTGGTTTGAAGTTGCCAGTTTGATTACACACAGTGCTGTGAGGTTTCATGAACCCCCGTTACCCACCCCTATCAGATAAAAACATTAAAAGGAGCCGGAAAAATTGCAGAAATGTACTACAGTGTCTCGTGAATGGCCAAAAGTCCCGTCGGGACTGTCGCTGCTGGTCTGTGCCTGTGGGTAACTCAAGGTGGTTGCTAGGATAATCGTATAAAACAAGGATTCACTTGTATATCTGTTTAAAGTTGTTCAGATTGTTGGATCACCTCTCACTTTAAGGTTCACACCCTCTCCCTATAGCTCATGGTTTTCAATATGAAAAGAGTCAGATGGTGTATTTATATTAAAATTTATTTTGCAACTAAAAATGAATAAAAATTGGAATGCATTTCTTTTGCTGATTTAAAACTCATTTAAATGGTCCCAGAACAGAGCTTGATATAGCTTGACAGTCCAGGAATTGCTTTTACTAGCTGAAAGGTTTATTCTAAATCTTCCCAAATTATGGCATTGGGTGCAATTCTGTTTGAATTTTCCTGTGTTAAGTCGATTCTATTAAACTTTAAGATAACTTTAATCTGAGGTCATTAAGACCAGTCAGTAAGTTCAGTACAGGTCAACCTGTCACTGCTATCCATCTGGAAAAAGAGTGGAACACTGTCATTGTTGGAGGGCATTAAAGTAGACATTTGTTGTTAACTGTTGGACACATGCATTCTTAGTTCTAGCATAGAGCAACCTTTGTTGTCTCTTTGCCAATGAGGATGGAACCTACGGAGTCAAGTTCTGTCAAGTTCAATGTTGACAGTCACAGACCAGCAGCCAGCAGCAGACTGTGTAGCTAAATCTACATCACATTTGCTAAAATAGCCCAGCTGATTTACCTGCACGGGGCGGCACGGTGGTGCAGTGGTTAGCACGCACTGTTGCCTCACACCTCTGGGATCAGGGTTCACGTCTGTGCCCGGGTTCCATGTGTGTGGAGTTTGCATGTTCT
>JAAGVU020000002.1:13233010-13258631 GCA_011763525.2 Mormyrus iriodes
AGTTTCTGTGAGTCCCAACCCGCACGATCCTTCTGTCTCTCTTGCTGCAGCTGAAGGTATATGAGGATGACTTCCGGAAGGAGCACTCTGACAAGCAGGTGTTGCAGCGTCTCCTAATGAAGAGATCTGCACCACGAGACCCCATCCTCGTCCATCGCTGCAACAGTGATCACAAGTCACCATCACCGGCAGACAAGGAGCGTCCAAGAGAGAAGGACAGGAAGGGGCCAGGCCACTGCACCAAGCACTGCGAACGGCATGGGCATAAGACCGAATGTCTGCACAATGCATATCCCCAGCATCATACAGAGGTCCAGGTATCCCCCTTCTCTGAAGACTACAACTGACCTCAGCACCTCTCTGTACACATAAATCCATACAACTGGATATGAAGAGAATAAATCAAGCTTAATCCTCCATCTCTTCCATTTTCTGAAGGGTAGCAACAGCACTTCCCTGCATTGGGATTTATATTGACATTTATAACTCCGCTATCTAAAAGTTGCGTGCTATTGCTAGTTTCAGAATATAATCCATCCATCCATCCATCCATCTTCCCAAAAAGTCCTTGTCACAAAAACATAAATTTCAAATCGTAACCGCATGTGCTACGTCACAGAATGAATATGAATAAATTGAACACCTACACAGCTTATTATCTGCCTGTGAGTCACTCCATCACAGAGGGTCACTGACCCTGTTGTTTAGGCCTCTTTCAGTCATGCCTGCCAGCCGTTTATGATTCTGGTGCTCTCGGAAAATCAGGGACTGAGTACCTCTAGCATTGAAAGGCTGGCAGGATGACTGTATGCATCACTCTAATAGCGCAAAATTCGACTGGAAAAATTACCATGGTCAACACAAACCTTAACATTTGTATAGTGCTGCATTTGTAATGGTATTCAGTTGCCTGGGCTGTGAAGGAGCCTAACTGCACCTATATTCTAAGTATGGTTTTGGCACTGACATGAGTAAGATCTGTTTTGCTTTTGTCTAAGATCAAATAATGTCTGTCTATTTTAGTATGCAAGTGCTGATTAACTTTCAGTTATATTCTTCCATTCAGAGGTAGCTTTTACAACAAAACACTGAATGTTTTTTTTTTTGTAATTCATCACTATTTAAAGGTTTTTGTGTTATTGGTAGAATTATATTTCTTTGTATTTTCTCTATTACCATTTTATATCTCACTGAAATATAATTTTGTATAATATGCAGACATTGCCCGACCTCAGAATGCTTTCCCATAAATTTTAGTACCAACTCTTAATTTCTCATGGTTGGTACCATCTGACTCTGCCCTTTGTGTCCCATCCTCCTTTGGCCAGCAGGCACAATTGGAGTTGGTTCTAAAATAAATCAGATTTAAAAAATGAAGTTTGGATTCTCCAGCTGTGTTTTACTTCAGCCTTTAATGAGAACGAGCCGACAAGGAAGCATACTTTTAGTACAGGAGACCATGTGACACTGCAACCGGAAGGCTCCTTTTGTGATGTCACAAAATTCTGTTAAATTTTAGAAGCATGTATATGTGTGTGTGTGTGTGTGTATATATTATACAAATCATTCCATTGCACTTCAATTTATCTGTGCCGTCCTGCTGAACCCCGAATCACAGTCTATTGGGATATCCAATTAACTCAGCATCAGATGAATTTAAATACCATTGAAAACCTTTTTTTCTTGATTGAAAACAATTTTGCCCAACAAAATTGTTAAACAAGTCAAGCAATTCTGTGGTGAATTTAAGTTAACAAAAATTACATACTTGCAACATACTTTCCTTCATTTGTATTTAATCTGCATTTCATTAACGCAAATGGCTCTGCCGATACGGTATCATTGCATGTGATTAAACGTACACTTTGCTGAACAGAATAAAATAGACAGTTTAAGATGAACCCAAAACTTATTCTCTTTCAGGATTTCATGTGCTGGGATTTTAATGTTTGAAACATGAGACATCGAACACTGGCCTTGCTTTCAGTAGTGCTTTAGGACTGGCTTTACTGTCATGCCATAACAGAATGGCAACTGCCTCATCTTAAAATATATTCCAGGACAGTGGAATTTAAATCACGGATGTAATCTGGAATAGCCATTCAGACGGTTAATCTATTTTGATAATGACATTACTGGAATACCACTTGTAAATATTTTTCGACTTAAATTATTTTCTGACTTATTACAAGCTAAACTAATATAAATATGGTGATTTTATTAATTTTAATCAAATGTACAGTACTTCTTGAAACTGTCTTTTTGCATTTAATAAATATATCTGTTTACTCGTATTTGCATAGTCTTGTTTTTTTCTCACAGTATCCACATCTACTAAATATTAATCTTTTAAATCCTTGATTCATTATAACGAAATTATCCATTAAGCCAGGAATGGCAACATATTTATGTATAAGCTGAATGTCAGTTTCCTGTCAATTTCATGTCGCTAGCAGGCGAGGTTTTTCCCATCCTTAAAATGTCAAACAGTTGTTTGGCATGGAGCCAGAAGATTTGCAGCAGATCATACGAGTGTGAATTGGAGCATAGCCTTTGCTAACTGTTTCCTGACAGATAACACGTGCATGGCATTGCAAAGGACCAAGCAGAGGAGAATATGAAACAACTGAAAGCAAAAAAAAAGGAAAAATCCTAACAGGCTTTGAGCATGACATGGCAAAATAAGACTTACCCAATTCCCTGTTTTGGAAAAGTACAGGGAAATGATTCAGAAATCTGTTTCATTGTTGTACATTTTCATTTTTGTATTTTGCATGGCATTGTATGGCATTAATTTAAGCACACTAAATAAGAAGCCTTTTTTAATTATTATGGAAAATGTGTTGGAAACACATGAATATAGTTCCCTGTAATTATTTTTAAACACCTGTAATGATTTGCTTAGGCAGAGAATAAGTCCTCTAGTGCCAATGGGACACAAGCTGGTCCTTTGGGGCATAATAAAGGTTCTCGAATGGGAGAAAGGGCCTATATATGTCACAGTGGAGTGACATTTCCAGATGGTTACGGTCCCATATTTACTCTGGCAACTTTGGGACAACTGACAAAAGGCTGCACAGTGGGTTTTAGGGATTAGTAACATTCCCTCAGCCAGAGCTGAAATTTAATATAAAACTCTAGTAACTGCCTAGTCATTACAGTTCCATGTCACAGTTCAGTGAATCTGGAACAGACTGTTGCTCTAAGCACACCATACGCACATTTCGGGTCGGCTAGCGGCAAAAGGGAAAACCACACAAATTCTACTAGACCCTCAAAACCAGCCTAAGTAGAAACTGTCACACTGTCAAGTTCTAAAGTTAGGAGGGAATGACAATCCATACCCAGGTGATGGTGGTAACCAACTAAGGTGGTTTTATTCTGGCAAGTACAGAGAAGCCACCAAACGGCACACCAAACAACACTAATGACTGAGCTAGGGAGGCTGCTGAGGACAGGCGCATATATATATATATATATAAACAGCTGGGTAAACGCAAATGAGAGGGCACAAGATGGATAGCAGTGACATCTGCTGGCCAAACAGGAACAGGACAGGGCTGACAGAGACCGATTATGACCCACACTAATGATAACAAACTTTATAAATCAAGGTTATCAACTTAATAAATCAAGCTTAAGTCATCTAACAGCATAGAATTGGAGGCTTAAAGAGAGATCAATGGATTTATAAATTCTGATTTCTCATAACTGGATTGAAACATAAAAGTATTACTCCGGAAAACTTTCGACCACTAGGTGGTGGTCTTACAAAAAGAGTGATGCTGCACCACACCACAAGGGTCCGCTATGCTCTCTTTATAACAGCTGCTGGTGGCACTTGAGGTTTACGCTGGGAACCGTACCGTTCGACCTGAATATAACAGGCTCTCTCCATCCTTTTTCAGCAGTTACTTAATTCAGAGAATTACAAGTCTTAATAGAAAAAACTGCTACCGTTAATGTGAAAATAAATTCAGCTGGACTTTGCCAGGATGCTGATTTCTAATATTAAAAACTTCTAGAAACTATGGTTCAACTACCTGCTGCAACTCTATGTTTGTTTCTCCTTCTGCTGTCAAGCGGTTTACAGAACATTCTCCTCTGAGTTGCTAAATTGTGAATGGTGTGTTCATGCCTTCATTTCACATGACACCGGAGTAGGAGTGTCTTCTGGATCAGGTTAGAAAATTTCACAGCCCAAAGCCTTAAAGCATACATTTCTCTTGGAAATGGTAGAAAAAAATGTGCTATTGGGTATTTTAGCCATAACCATTATACCTCTTTCTTGTGTTGAAGGTATTCGTGTTTCAAAGTAACTTTATCGCTATTATAAGGTCCTTCTCTCCAACATATCATTCATGACAGATATACCCCGCTGTGACATTTCTCAGACACTTCTGATTCAGGCACTGAGTTTCATGTTGAGTAGAATAAATTTACACTGTCAGTTTTCCTTTTTCTATTTTTTCACCTTGTAAGATCACACCCCACCCTGGAATTTCCGCACTAGTATTTAATGGTTAATTTTTTTTTCAAATTGTGTGAGGGGGCCTGGAGCCTATGCCAAGTGGAATATGCTTTGTAAATATTTTTTATTTGGTTACTTGATCTAAAGTGACTTTTATACACTAGAATATCTATCCATCCATCCATGATGTATTTTCTTTGTTGCTGAAGTTGAAGTAGTCCATAAAAGACTCATTATTAAAACCAACAAGAAGCCTATTGAAAAAGAATGAAAAATCACATCAAAATACTTTATTGCTAACTGTTGACACAATCAAAAAATATTTGAGATATTTATTATAAGCAAAAATAATCACTTCAAACCCCATACAGTGAACTGTACGCATCTTAATAAATATTAAGCTAGCTAATTAACTAGGATATTTTTCAAGAGGTAAAAATTGCGATAGAAAGTAAACAATTGAAAATAAATGCTATTAATAAGAGGACAATAATGTTGTCACTTCACAAGGAATAGTCCAAATAACAACAACACGCCCACCACGACAATGAATGTAATGGAAAGATGAATGTATGCAGGAAAATCCCTACAACTTCCTGATGGGTTGTTTAAAACTCAGTACTCAGCCTGTGAACAGAAGCATAGCATCAACTGCTCACAAGAGGCAGCGTTGCAGCCAGTCATCGCAGCATTCCACATACCAGCTAGCATCTTGACACACTTTAACACAGGTAAGGCAAAGCCTCTGTGTATTAAGGGATGAAAAAGTGCGGCATAACCCTATCGAAATCGAAAACTTCTGTTTTTTCCATCTTTATTTCTGCCATAAGAACTTCAGTTTGAACAGCAGCAACATTTTTCTTGTTAGACTGATGCTGCTGCACCCTTAACTAGCTATGAATTCTGCATCTGTCTATTAGTCAGGTTAAGTCACTTTATTGTCATGTCACACACATGAAACGAAATTGTGATTCTACGGCGCATCGACAGCTAGAACAAGAGCAGACTATAATCACACTGAACAGGAATGAAAAGGAGACATCAAGGATGGAGGAAGAGATACGCTCTCTTCACAGCAGCTTCTGTGAAACCTTTCTTCTCAATATGTTATTAGATCTTTGGTTGGCGGAAACCAGGAAGCATGCAGCGGGAAGAAGTACAGCCAGGTCCACAGATGACTGCATCGGGGGCAGACATGCAGGCTTTGTACAAACAGCAGGGGTACCTGACAGCAGTGCCTGTGCTGAGTGACACGGAGCTACAGGCAGCCAGGGAGGCCTTTGCTGAGCTCGAGAGGGACTTTGGTGAGTATCTTCACTGCAGTGCCTGGGGATGTTTGATGCTCATCTGAAACTGTGACTCCACCATAATTTGCCTATTAGTTATGTTTTGCACCCTTTCAAAACTAGTAAAATTGCCAGATTACCTTTAAATGCTTGCTTGAGATTTTAAACTCATTTTGTCAATCGACTCTATATCATTGCAATTGGTGCTGTAATGCCTTTGATTGCCAATGATTTAATGACAACTCTTTGTCTGCATGTAGGTCAGGAATATACCCAGTACAGCCTACACAATATCCATCAGCAATACGACTGGGTGATGGCACTGGTCAAGCACCCCAGAGTCCTGGAAGTCATTAAAGCCGTCTTGGGGCCTGATGTCTTGCTTCTCGATTCCCGTTTCATCTATAAATACCCCACTGGGTGCAAAGACACCTCCAGCGGACAGGGAGCAAATGACACCACAAGTGATATAAAGGGTGATAGTAACAGTAAAGATATGTCTGGCTTGTCCTTTGTAGCCTGGCATCAGGATATGAGGTCAGTTTAGTACAATGGACTTTTAAAGCAAACCAATACAGTTAGTCGGTACAATCAGCTTTGTGAGTTTCTTCCTCAAAGCACTTGTTCAAAAGCATGAATTTCTTTCAGGTACTGGGGTTTGGATGGAGGCTCCGTTCTGTCTGTGTGGCTGGCCCTTGACAATTCCCTGGAAGACAATGGAGCTCTGCAAGTCATCCCAGGTATCCAGTTGTATGAGTATTTCATTCATAATCACCTGATCTAAAATGATTTTCATTCACAACATTTTGGTACCACTTTACAATATGACTCCCTTATGCCAGTAATAAATTATAGTAATTTATTATAAAAAAAACTGTTATAACTCATTTACGGTTGTCTAATAAAGATTTACAAAGTGTCACAACCTAATTGTAAACCATTCATAAATTCTTTATAAGAGTAGTCTTACTGTAAAGTGGTACCAACATTTCTTTCTCTTCCAAAATAGGTTCCCACTGCTTTGGTCTCCTCCCACACCAAACATCAGCTCACCCTGGAAACATGCTCAGTGTCAACCAGGAGATTCCAGAGGAGCTAATAGAAACTGACAAGGCCATGATTTGCCCCCTGCAGGCTGGGCAGATGTCTGCAAGTAATATGTCATTATAAATATAATGATACAGCAGGGCATGATACAGAAGGGAAAAGAGGGATAATCCACAGATTGGGTCACAACAAAACAGAGCACTGATGGAGGGAAACAGAAAATAAAGTAATCATGAGGGGTGAAGAACAAAATAGGAAAAATAACTAACTGAAAGTACCACAAAGTAACATATTAGGGAACAGCACAAAATAGGGAGCAAGACTGGGAACCATCTATAATACCTCACTGAGGAATTGAACATTGGCAGGCACTTAATTACACAGATAACAAGGACTATCAAGGGGCAGGTGTTGGCTATAAGGAACTAGGGGCAACGAGGTGCAGGTGAGGTCAATTAACAGATACAGCAGGTAAAAACACCAAGTGAAACTAAAACAAAGAACACTGAACGTAATACAACCAGGAAGCAAACACAAGGGATACTTATACATAATAAACCAAGAGATCATAAAATAAGAAATGTTAAATACAGAAAAAAAACTAGTTGGGCTGGCCTCTGGCTAGCCTCAAACCCACAATAAAAGGGAGTTTACAATAAAAGTTTAGATGATGGCTGACTGCTTAGCCTGTTAAGCCACGTGGCGGTCTGGGGAGTAAGGAAACACACTAGGGACTGAGGAGCTACAAGACAGAGGCAGGAATAGGATGACCAGCGACACCTGCTGGCCATATGAGGACAAGACATTTGTGACAGGACCAGATAGGCATTGATCCTGACAGTATAATGGTATAAATCTAATTTGTATCTGCTGTTGTATTCATACTCAACATCACAATGTACAGTGTCAGCGTTTTTTTCCCCCACCAAATGATGCATGTGTTAGTCATTTACACTAATTCTTTGCTTTAGTTGCATGAAGGATTACTGGTTCATGGAAGCGATCCCAACACTTCAGATCGTAGGCGCTGTGGTTTCGTAATCCGTTACGTGCCCACGTGTATATCCTGTCCAGGTGAGTCTTCCTCAACATCTTCATCAATCTAAAAGTGCTGGAGGTTGTCTTTCTTGTGCACTGCCCTACAACTGAAAATTCTTGCACAGTCAGTCTCCCTATACAGCGAAGCAGCGATTTGTTTTGTGGTTTCCCAATAGGACCCAGATCGCCCCAGGCGTTTTAATGCAACAATCTTGGTGAGCAGAGTAGACAAATTCAAGCATTTTTCCAACACCGTGGCACCTCCTGTTTGACAGCATTTGGCAGCTGCTGGAAGGGTTCCATTGTTTTGCATCTGATATCACAGTCATAGATAACTAATAACATTCCTTCAATGTTATCATACTGATGCACAGCCAGGAGAGGAACTCCTTCGACCTGCTTAGCTGCACTCTGCCAGCCTATGTTACTGTTAGTATCCCATTATATTTAAATCGCACCAAATTACTAGCATGTGTCAAATCTGCTGTGACAGTCTGAAACAGAATTAAAAGATGATCAGTTGAACTGTATATAATTACATGCATGTATAAGCTGATTTATGTACTAAATCTGTTATAATGTATCCTTTACATTAAATGTTTTTTTATTCTCATGGGTTAATACTCATTTGGTACATTTCTCTCTGCAAGAGTGCAGACCGATAATTTCTGAATAGAGGAGTAAGATTTGAGGAAAAATACTTTTATAAAATATTTTATTACTTCAGTATACCACTTCATTCAAAACATATAACTGCTACTGCCTGAACCAGAAAGGGACCTACCTTTAATATGTTTTACGTCAGTATTTAATGCTATGATTTTCACAACGAAAATGCAAACTGTCGGTCCTGAGTAGTCCTTATATAAACATGAGAGTTGCTTCAAAATCAGTATCAGTTCTGATTTTATGTAATCTCATCACTATTGAGCACTTGAACAAGGTCCTAAACCCTAACTGCTGCAGGCATACTGTCCAAGCCTGCTCTCTGATCCTCACTTGTGTGATTTGGACAAGAATGTCTTTTAAAAAAATGTAAATGATGATGATGTCATACACAGCTCAAATTATTTAGTAAACCGACAATGATTTTTTTTTATATAGAACAAGAGATTAAAGAGTTATTACAGGAACATTTGCAAGATTAAATGGTTTGTGTAGTAATACTGCAAACAGCAGTATCAAACAGACAGAAATATTCTTGTGGAATATCTAAAGAACATTTGACAAAGCAGGGAATTTTCTTGTAACTGGCTAAAAAACTGTGCAGTTAGATGTTTTTGGCTGTAACTATTGTGCTGTAGCCGGATCAGCTCTTTATAAAAAGAAACAGAAGTCCCACAATTATTAAGAGCACACTCCCAGGGATAGCTAACAGTGGCACAAACAGGGAAGTCGATAATTAACATCACACTCACACTCAGGGTAGACATTAACGCAAACATACATTCTGTAGTAAAACATTAAACAGTTACTGCACTTATAAATTACAATGTTAATACATGGAAGCACACTGTCATGACAGGGCATGATGGATGATGATCCACTTTGCAGCATAGGTACAGGGAACTTTACTATAAACAGAACTCAAAAGGACATGAAACAAAAAGGGACCGCGAAGGGTTTAAACAAAGGCAGAAAGGCAAAACAAGACCTAAAAAAGCCTACAACTAGAACAAAAGGACACAGTGGAATTACACAAACTCAAAACAAAATGTCTGACATTGTTGAGCCTCAAACTCATGATGGTTAGGGATGCAAGTTCTTAGATATACACTCAGCATATTCAGCGTCACAGAGGCCCAGGATGCAGACGGACGGAGCAAGTGCGAAACCTAGGGAAAAACAGAGAAAAGAATGGAATGGCCAGCGACACCTGCTGGCCAGAAGTGGAAAAACATTCGGTCCAGTTCCGTCTGTCAACACACAAATTACATCACATTATGCTACATTAACATTTACAAATTGCACATTTCTGTGGTGCGCCACAAGGCATGCCGGTAGCTGGAATAATGAGTCGTTATTAAGTGCCACGGTGCCACAATACTATTTATTATTATAACTATTATTCTTTCTTGTGTTAAAGTTATCCTTATTGATAAATATCTTAATCACTATTGTAACATCTCAATCACCAACATCCCACTGATGAAAGTTATACCTTGCTATGGCATTTTTCTGAGCTTCTGGTTCAACCACTGAGTTGCATCCATCCATCCATCCATTTACTATAACCGCTTAATCCATATGGGTCACAGGGGGTCCGGAGCCTATCCCGGAGGCTGCGGGCACAAGGCAGGGAACAACCCAGGATGGGGCACCAACCCATCGCTGGGCACACTCACACACACCCCACTGAGTTGCAATATAACGTAAATGCTGAATATCAGAGGACAAGCTTCTACAAAAAACACCAAGCAATTAATTCATGCTGTAGTTTGTTTTTGTTTGTATTCTTTCACTGTGAAACGACTTGCTCTAGTCAGGACAGATCCACATAACAATAGGATGGAGAGATGGTGTGGGTTAGGGAGGTTTGTCACTATGTGGGTCAGAATGCTGTGCCTGTGTTTGGAATGTCACAAGCTCAAAGTGGGCAGAGTGATTTCACCATGGGCTCTTAACCCCAAATTTCTCCCAGGACTGCCTGAACCTGCTTTCTCAAACAACCAAAAAAATTCTTTAGGGCTCAGTGCGTTAAGATGCTGTGTTTGTGATCAGATGGTTGCTGGATCAAATCCCTGGGTCGGCAGATTGATTTCACTGTTCGTCTCTTGAGCGAGGCCTTTAACCCCAGTTGCTAAAGGGACAGGTTAGCCTAACTGGCATGTCACTTTAGATAAAAGCTTCTGCTAAATAAATAGATGTAAAATGGTGTGTTTTGAGGTTTGACAGTACATCAACACTAATGTCCTCAAGATATAGTCCCAGTATTTGTGACAGTCATCTAAAGACGATGTACTGGATAACGTTTTATCAAATGATTTCCATCAAGAAGGAATGAAAGAAATCATTACTTAAGATTACATATACAGCGCTTAGCATAAATGAGTACACCCCCTTTGAAAAGTAAAATTTTAATCAATAGCTCAATGACCACAAGAATAATTTCCAAAATTTTGACAAGACTGAGTTTTATAGTACATTAGCTTAATTCATGAACATGAAAGTAAGGTTAATAAAATAATTTAAATTACTCAATCTTCAGTTTTACTCAAATCAGGTGATGCAAAAATGAATACACCCACAACAAAAACTACTAGCTAACTACTAACATTTAGTATTTTGTATGACCTCCATGATTTTCAAGGACAGCACCAAGTCTGCAGCCAGGACGTCTCTATGAGACAGCTGCAGTTCCATCTTTCTTGAGCTTTTGTATCACTTTTGCTACAGTATTTTGACTGATAAGTACAGCATTGCTTATTGTAGCCTTCATCTGTCTTGTGTAAAGAAATTATTTCCTTTCTCAGGTCTTGTGCCATCTTTCTTCCATGTGGTGCCATTGCTGACAGCATGGAATGGGAAGGGGTTTCTTTGTTAAGTAATGCCCTTTTATAGTCAAAATGCCTGTCTAGTGAATAATTAGACTCACCTGTGGTTGATATCTTGTTAATTAGAATTTTGAAGTCTAAAATTTAGCTTTGCTCCTAAGACTTTCAATGGGGTGTACTCATTGTTGCAACATGGTCTTCAATGAATTTGTTAGGACATTTTACTTTTTTGTGTGAACAAACTGACAAATCTTGTTTGCAATCAATGGCCCACATTTGTGGTAGTATTTTGTAGTATATCTTCCCATAGAAAATGTTGATTTTGAAAGGAAACTAAAGGTTTTCTAACAAATCTGTTGGGGTGTACTCATTTATACTGAGCACTGTATATACATCACACACTATATTGCCAAAAATATTGGGACGCCTGCCTTTACACACACATGAACTTTAATGACATCCATTCTTAATACATAGGCTTTAATATGGAGTTGGCCCACCCTTTGCAGTTATAACAGCTTCAGCTCTTCTGGGAAGGCTTTCCACAAGGTTTAGGAGTGTGTTTATGGGAATTTTTGACCATTCTTCTAGGAGAGCATTTGTGAGGTCAGGCACTGATGTTGAATGAGAACGCCTGGCGCGCAGTCTCCGCTCTAATTCATCCCAAAGGTGTTCCATCGGGGTGAGGTCAGGGTTCTATGAAGGCCAGTCAAGTTCCTCCACACCAAACTTGCTCATCCATATCTTTATAGACCTTGCTTTGTGCACTGGTACGCAATCATGTACGCAATCAACCTCTGACAACCCTACATCCCCCCTCCACCAAACTTTACACTTGGCACAATGCAGTCAGGCAAGTACCGTTCTCCTGCCAACCGTCAAACCCAGACTCGTCATTCAGATTTCCAGACAGAGGAGCGCAATTTGTCATAACAGAGAACTGAGAATTCTGATATACACTATATTGCCAAAAGTATTGGGACATCTGCCTTTACACACACATGAATTGTAATGACATCCCATTCTTAATACATAGGCTTTAATATGGAGTTGGCCCACCCTCTGCAGCTCTAACAGCTTCAGCTCTTCTGGGAAGGCTTTCCACAAGGTTTAGGAGTGTGTTTATGGGAATTTTTGACCATTCTTCTAGGAGAGCATTTGTGAGGTCAGGCACTGATGTTGGACAAGAAGGCCTGGCTTGCAGTCTCCACTCTAATTCATCCCAAAGGTGTTATTTTGGGTTGAGGTCAGGGCTCTGTGCAGGCCAGTCAAGTTCCTCCACACCAAACTCGCTCATCCATGCCTTTATAGACCTTGCTTTGTGCACTGGTCCGCAGTCATGTTGGAACAGGACGGGGCTCTTGCCGAACTGTTCCCACAAAGTTGGGAGCATGAAATTGTCCAAAATGGCTTCGTATGCTGAGGCATTAAGAGTTCTTTTCACTGGAACTAAGGGGCCAAGCCCAACCTCTGAAAAAAAGCACCACACCATAATCCCCCCTCCACCAAGCTTTACACTTGGCACAATGCAGTCAGGCAAGTATCGTTCTCTTAGCAACTGCCAACCCCAGACTCGTCCATCAGACATACAGAGAAGCGTGATTCGTCACTCCAGAGAACACATCTCCACTTCTCTAGAGTCCAGTGGCTGTGTGCTTTACACCACTGCATCCAACGCGTTGCATTGCACTTGGTGATGTAAGGCTTGGATGCTGCTGCTTGGCCATGGAAACCCATTCCATGCAGCTCTCTATGCACTGTTCTTGAGCTAATTGGAAGGCCACATGAAGTTTGGAGGTCTGTACCTATTGAAAGTTGGCGACTTCTACACACTATGCGCCTCAGCATGCGCTGCCCCCGCTCTGTGATTTTACGTGGCCTACCACTTTGTGGCTGAGTTGCTGTTCTTCCCAATTGCTTCCACTTTGTTATAATACCACTAACAGTTGACCGTGAAATATTTAGTAGCGAGCAAATTTCACGAATGGACTTATTGCACAGGTGGCATCCTATCACGGTACCACGCTTGAATTCACTGAGCTCCTGAGAGAGATCCATTCTTTCAAATATGATTAGAGATGCAGTCTGCATGCCTAGGTGCTTCATTTTATACACATGTGGACATGGAAGTGATTGTAACACCTGAATTCAGTGATTTAGAGGAGTGTCCCAATACTTTTGGCAATATAGTGTACCCACATATAAATCCTTTATTCTCCAAATGTTAAAAGGTCACCCCACACCTTTTTGTGCTATTTCCCGCACTATTTCACCATCAATGTACAACAACCAGTTTGACAAGATAATGATTTTTATTTTAAATAGCGGTTCAAAATGCACCGTGGCGAGAAGGCTTACAGTTTTCACATGAATGTTACTGTCTGAGAGCAAAGTGACAGAAATCACCCTGAAACATCAGTCGATAACTACACAGCAGTCCAGGAACACAAAGCTTACTTACCTGTGTGTAATTTACAATGATATTGATTACAGCAATAGTCAGGACCATCATAAGAATCAAGCCTGTTATAATAAATCACCACATACAGTGGAATTTTGGCTCACGGCCCACAGAAACCATATCAAATGGGGCTATAAATCAAGACGATTGTACACTTTATTTAAGACGTGTCAGTCACTGTCGATACACCAAAAAGGGAGACTTTGCTGGAATTATATAACTATGAGTGTGAGTCAATATAAATCCTTCATTTGTGATAGAACAGATTTCAGTTTTTTCCCCCCTTCACTAACTTAACTTCAAAGTAACTTCAGTAAAGAGATGAACGGATGGCAGTAGACTTACCAGCCAATAATTGAGAAAACCTGCCACTATATCTCTGTCTGTCTGTGTTTCCTTTACATAACTTCATCTGAGGTATCTGGAGCACCTGGCTTCATAACAGAGTAAAGCTCTCGCCTCAAAACAGCTACTTTCACAATTTTTCAAGTAATTGGGCTTTCCGGCTAAAACTTGCCAGGGGAACCTTCAGACAAGCATTACACAACTAGCCAAAGAATATATATCAGTTTTATTGAAATCATGGAAATCCAGCTTCTGGTCTGTGCAAGTTTTTAATCTGCATTCCAAATAACCCAAATGATGCCCTGAAATCCAAGGGCGTACATTTGGGTATGGATTATGGGGGCATGTCCCAATATTGTGGGAATACCGTGTGTATTTAGGGTGTAGGGGGGTTTGGGGCTGGTGTGGTCCCTACTAATGTTACCAAACCTACGCTCTTGCCAAAATCCAGCAGCCACACAACACAGTATGCTGGAAATGCATTGCCTTATATTTTTCCATGGATGATATTTTTTTCATATTTGTAGCCATCTGTGACATCGCGCACTCAGCTTTGTGCCAGTTTTATATGGACTTTGTAGAATTACGTGACATATTGGTCTTGTGTGAGACTCCAACGTGTCAGCTATGACAAAGAAATGTAAATATGTCGGCTTTGCTTCAAAGCCATCTCTGCTGTTAAAATAACTTTATGCCACATGCTCGACGTCCTGTGCTATCCTTCAGCGTTCCCTTTTCTCAGCAGGTCAGTGTCTGGCAAGGTCTGGGATTGCTTGGTGATCAGGGTGTTTGCCAGAGATTTCTCTGGGTGAGCCTGTTTTAGGGTTAATGTGAGCGTGAATGGAAAAAATTACAAGCATTGCACAAATAATCACATCATATCACCACTGTTTGGGTCTGAAAGCAGGGGTTCTAGTTCCGGAATACCGAGACAGATTGTCATTGTCAGCAATTGCCTTGCAGCAAGGCTATTACTTACACGCATCCTTCTTCTGGCAAACTTGCACAGACCGGGCATAATACTCCAGAACAACCCCATGCTTTTTGTAACACCTCCTATTAGGCCAGGACAGCACGAATGAAAAGGAATTCTGACCTGTGCCCATGGCCCTGGAGCTGTAGTGCCTTGCTGTAGGGCATTCATACAGCAAGAATGTTGTCTGGTCTCTCTAAGGAAGGAATCTAGACTAGTATCTGCTGCTGGTATTTTTCTGCTGTTGGTGATCCAGTCTTTGGAAGCTGCAAGGTCAGTTGCGTTGCTTTTAATGTTCTGCTGTGCCATGGGCAGAGAATAAATACCACAATTAATCTTATAGATAGGAGCAAAACTTTTTTATAACAGATCTGTTTTTTATTTTTATTGCTGAACATTAAGATGCCAAAGAGAACAAGAGTAAATAATTAGAAAGTCCATGAAATGATGAGGGATAACATTTAATAGATTCTGCATGTTCCACTCAGATGATCTTTAATATCCCTACTTTTTTTAAGTTATTTTTTTGTTCCTCTCAGAACCTGAATTTCCATTTAAATGGTAATTCAATTTGGCCACATTCTGGTGTTGAACAGCTTCAGGTGCAGCCAGGTTTCTCTGCCGACTAATGGCTGTCATTTCTTTGCCCTACATGCCGATTCCCTTAAGTGCTCCGCTATGGCAGTGTTAGATGGGCCCACCAATCACTTACTGCTACATTTAATGCTAAACTCAGGTCTCTCCCAGGGGCAGATTAATGCATAGGCTATCATAGGCTACAGTTCAGGGCTCTCTGCAAAATCAGGGGCCACAGGCAGCAGAACAGGGGCCCCTAATCAGGAAAAATTGAATGGTTAAATTGATTAAATCTGGGTGACTGATCACTGGTGCGATCAATTTTACTGACAGCACAACCGTTGTTGCCACTGGCCCCGCATGCACTGATTAGTGGATTATTGACATTGCATCGTTTTTAATTTTCCCTTGTTTCTCTTTTGGTTCCAAAAACTAGCTCATGTGGCCTGCCATGTCAGTCTAGGGCATCAGAAAAGCTAATCCTCCGTCTCTATGCAGGACAGCTATCGCTTGGGTATCTGGCTTGTTTTCTCAAATTCTCTTTTTCTCTAAACATGGCACAAACACCTGGAAAGCCTCCTCAGATGCCCTCAGGTTCTACAGACTGAGCAATCACCCAGAGGGTGTATGTTAGGGCGAGTCTCTGTGTGTATCTGTGTGTTGAAATGTCATGCCACCTTTTGTGTCTAATGTAATTTCGTATGTCTGATCTTGATGTGAATTGTTTTTCACAGGATTCCATGCCAGGGATTAATAGTTATTTGTATCTGTATTGAAAGTCACCAGGAAAAAAACTTTGAAAAAGAACCGTCTTGTACAGTATTAGCTTATATTATCATATGCTGAAAATAGCATATTGTAAATTAACATGTTACAAATTCTGACACTTCAGACACAAATGTTCCTTAAGTTTTAAGATATAAACTATTTATTGCACATGTTCATTATTCCTAAAAAAGATAAAAATAAAGGTAACTCTGATGTATACTATCCATAAGAACATAAAGGACCTTTTATCAAAGTTTATTCAAGCAAAGAGGAAAAACAGCAATTGACCAGCCCAGTAGCCAGCCAGTGTCTACGAGAGCAGTGGGCTGTTAAAACAAGGATTGTCCTAGACACTTCATAAATCATTTGGCCTTGAATTGGGGATTTTAATAAATCAATAAGTTTATAACCAGACTTGAGCATTTTTGTTCCAAGAAACTTACCTCACAATATGGAACTGAAACCATGACTGATCTTTCACTGTCGTCCTCATCTCTAACATCAAAACCGAGCATGGTCGGAGGGCACTGTACTCTAGAAGTGATTTAGGAACATGAACTTGGTGATTTTTTTAATTAGCACTTAATAAAAGCCTGTCTGATAATAGACAGCTGTATGTGAAGCAATCCTGACTGTCATGCAATCTATTGGTGAATATGTGGAAGTAGACATTTTATTAAGAAAAAAAACCCTGTTTTACAAGCATGGATACAATTTAGAAGGAAGTACTATTTGCATCTGACTCAAAACGATTTTTGCATCTCAAGCATGTTTATATTTCTGGACAAAGGAAAACTGGCAACAAATACCATTCATGCTTGTATATAAACGCTCCCTCAGACTCCTTCCACAGAGAGGACATCACCCACTCATTTCAGGCATACATAAGCTGAATAACTTCACTATTATTCATAACATTCTTCCCACGTCATGTTTATTAGCGAGTCTAGCTTGTTGAGGTATGAAAAACTGCTATTTATTGGACGATCAAGCTAATAATTATTCCAAATGTGATCTGAAAATTATTTTAGTGCATAAAACCATCAATGGTTAGAGTTAACATAAATGATGATATAAAAAATAGTATTCCCCACAAAACAGACCTGGATGAGTGTCTGGAAGATATATGGATGGATAAATTTTGTTTGTCAGATAGCATTTTGGCCTCACATCTCCAGCGCTGTAGGTTTTTGTATTTTAAATATCATTACGTTATTATGTTATTAATGTTATTGTAAGTACATATACTGTGCAACTGGTAGAACCTTAGATTTAGAACTAAGAGGTTTGAATGTCTTTGTTCGGGGCGTGACAATGATGTTTGTATAATTGAGGTTAGAGATGCACTCATTGTATTGGTTAACTGTAGGAATTGGCCGATACTGCAACAGTCAGCCATTGGCTGATGGTTAAAAGTGAGCTGATATTTACTGCCGATAATTCCCTATAAAATGGTGACCCGCTTTGCTTTGCACACCCTCACACTAAACAGTTACAAAAATGTCTGCTGTGTGGAATTATTTTAACATCATTAGAAATGCACTTTGCCAAAACTGCTCTGCTAAAATTTCACAAGGAGGATCCAATAAATAATAATAATAATAATAATAATAATAATAATAATAAACATTTCAACACAACTAATTTGACTGCTCACCTTAAGGCGAGACAGTGAAGAGTATGCAGAGTTTCTGAAAAATAAATTCGTCCCAATAGAGAAGGCGGCAGTGCTGCTGAATAACGCTGGTCTGTCAGAAACGCGTTTGATAGCAAAAGAAAAATCAGTGCAGACAGTGCAAAATCAAAAGATATTACTCGGAAAATTATGGAGTTTAGCGCAATTTATGATCAGCCCTTCTCTGGTATAAATGTTAAAAGTATATAAGATGTATACAGTTATAAAATATAGTGTTCTGGGATTGTTGTTGTATACCAGAGTTGGTATTTTCTTACCAAATAATATATACTTTTTCATATTTTTGGAATGTCATTCATTTATTTTTTTATTTATTTCAGTGGAGTGTCCCTTCAAACTTACTTAAGCCAAAGCTCCCAAACAATAAATATCGGTGTAAGTTTTCGAAAGAATCGGCTGTCGGTATGGGCCAGTAATTTCCTTGTCGTTGCATCATTAGTTGAGGATATTTATTCAAACTTGCAATGTCTTTACTAATGTTGTCGTGATAGAACCCACTTTGTTACCATGTGGTTGCAAGTTCAAGTCCCTGAAGGGAAGTTATTAATATTGCCCCCTAGAAAGGGTTTTCATAACAAAAGTCAGTCAATGATGATAAGTTTTCAAAACTATAACGTTGCTTTCGGTGAAAGCTTCTGATAATATCAAGCTGATGATGTTCTCTCCATTAACCTGGAACACCATGGAGTAACCCAGACTCAGCCTCAAAGAGTTTTGCCTTGTATGTTATTAGCATGAGGCACTGCTGTGGTAACGATATCATATTAGCCCTCGCAAACCAATCCACCCAAGTCATCCACCATCCCCCTACTGTTAGCGATGGAAAAATCAATGCGGCGGTGTAGCACCGTGTCATTTGTCTTTGCCTTCGACAACAGGCGCAGTCAATAAAGCTGTTGCTCTCGTACTCCTCAGTGAGGCCCTGCTAGGTGCAGCAATACCCTGACTGGCACTTTGTTGTGATGAATGGCTGGGTCATGTCCACTTACCAACCACAGCGCAAAGGCCGGAATGCACATGTAGCCTTCTCTGTATTATTTCATGAGATAGAAGGCCAGTTGGAAGTTCAAGAATACCCCAGAGAAGTGTCTGCATGCGAGTGTGCTCTGTTCTGCTTTTAAATGCTATTGGGTAAATCGCACATGGTGCAAATTTAGCCAGCTAAGGGTTGCGGTTATGTTGGAATTCCCCCTTCTGTGGTTTTGCCCTCAATGCCATGCTACTGAGTCGCAATTAAGCAACTGAAATGCACTAAGTCAAACAGGACAGAGGTGACTTCCTGGCTTAAGGCAACGCTTTTCTCCTATAACAATGGCTGCTATAATTTATGAGGCAGGATTCACGATTTAACTTCCACATTTCTGAAAAGCCATGACTGCTGTCAGATTCTTTGTCAATTGTCTCCAGCTCTGGCCCATCTATATCCTGCCAATAACGTAAATAAAATAAACAAATGCTATTTAAACCAAGAAGAGCTTGCAGCAGTGGTGTATGCTGTTGTGTATCTGAGAGTGTGTTTGCGTGTGTACATCCGAGACACAGCAAGAGAGAGAGAAAGTGTGACAGAGTTTGCTTTGTTTTGCTTTTTTTTAATACTTCCTCCTTGAAAGCGGAGCTCCATAACATTACGAGAGGGTTGTGAAGGTCTCCCACTCTTCCAGCTGATGAGGCAGGTACAAGTTCCTCTTACTAATATTACTTTTAAAAACAACTTGCTCCTTTACTTGGCTTGGAATTCAGGTTGAATCTCACATGGATGGAAGTTCTTCATCTTCGCAATCTTTGTCAGATCGGGAGTCTCCTCCACAAAAACATTTTCAGACTCAGAGTCCAGTCTCGCCGGTTTACGTTAAACCCCCAAGGAGCACAGAGTAAGTAGAAACAGAATTATTATTGTTTTAGTTGAAAACTATCTCAGAAATCTTTAAAGGAAACTATAAGCTATGACTGTTTACTAATAACACTGCATGTAAATAATAGATCCCCTACTGAAAATTTATTGCATCTAGGGTTACTATGACCGTTCTGTAGTTTTTTTTTTATATGTTATTTTCGTTTATAGCTGTCTGGTATATTTCAGTGATTTGACAAATAGAGAGAGAATCAAATTGGATTCAGACTTATGTTTGTACTAAATTGTGTTCTCTGTAGCACATTTGTAAATTATTCATATAGGAGTTCTGGCAGTCATTTGAAAATGCTTGGTGGGTATAAATTTGGGTGTGTACTGGATGGCTTCTCTCGCCCTCATCTCGAAAGTTGAGGGACCATAAAATTGGGACACTCAAATTCTGACCACCTATGATTTTTATTGGGTTTTGTGATGGCAGCGCTATGTGAAAATGAAACCGCCACTCTTCCACGCTACAAAAATTAATATCTCTAAATCTTCCACCGGGGTAGATGTGTTCTAAGACCCTGAAAGTAGTGTGCTCTTATGAAGGAAAAAGACGTTGAGACAAAGCGGCTGTGATGTCACGTTTATTCATTGTTGCCACGGTAATACTAGATATGTGGTTTGGGCTTTGACTCAGACACGTACAGTAAGTACCACCTCAGCTAGCTCGGCCTGACATTTAAAACCCGAGATCCCTTAACAGATGCCGGGCAACATTGTTAAACACTGCTGTGTTGGGTTATGTGAGGATGTCAGCTACCAGAAATGTTTATGGAAATTGGTTTTGGGTTATTAATTTATAAAACATGGCACATCGCATTTCCTCCCACGCTCATTGCGGTTGTGCAGCTCTCTCTGTTCCACTGCCACTGAGGCTCATTAGGTTAACCGGACATAGGTAATAGTCATAGAGCTTTCAGCTGAGATACTTGCTTGCGGTAAGTTTTATTTTGTTTCATTAATTCATTGTGAAATTTGTTCAGGAATTCACCAGCAATTTGTGTTTTCAAACACAGAATAGGTTTGCCATATTATGTATTTTTTATAGGCACTTAGCTTTTGTTATTTCAAAAACTAATGTGGGTAGGATTACCGTAAGACAGTAGCTAATCTGGCGGGTTGTGGCTTTCGGGAATCCCTCGTTACTCATAGCTAGCTAAGGGATGCCCAGGAACTGCATCCAGACAATTACAGTAGCACTGGGCCAGTACTGCGATGACTTTGTCTGGCTAAGATTTCACTATACATGACATGCAAAGCTAGAATGTTCCCACATTCTGTTCTTCCTGGCACCACAGAGGATGTTTAAAGTGCCAGTAGGATGAGGGACACACAGGGCACAATCCCAAGCCTATGTGGCTGCCAGGCTGACTCGTGCCCTCAATCTGCACTTGTGAACTGGGTCACTGAAAATAAGAAGCAGATTATGCTGGTTTTTGTTTTCTTGAATTCTGAAGTCATCCTGACCCTCTTGTGCTGGTAATTCCCTGAATTTACAGGAAAGCACGCTATACATAAATTAACACTATAGTAGATTAATGGCATTATAATAAATAAATAAATATGAAATTATATAAAATTATACAAAGTAATTTATTATTATTATATTAGTATTCTGTATACTGGGTTGTCATCCGTTTGTCCCTTCACATAACACTTAAAAATAAATCAAAATAAATTATTAATAAATGTAAAATTAAAAAAGTCAAATTTGCACTGGAATTCACTAATAACAGTCATAAACTGGAAACAAGCACATGGACTGCACAGAGTGCATTTTTACCAGCGATTAGGAACCTGTTTTGTTCTTGTCTTATGAGACATATTTTGTTCGGTCTTAATTTGTAGGTGAAACCACCACTGGTGTTTTAAAATGAACATTTGTCTAAATTAGAACACAGTTTGCTCATTATCCAGTCAATATTTCTCCAAAATTCATACACAACTCTAAATGGTTTCATGCAAATTTAATTCTGCTTCCTCTTATTATAAATTGTTCTGTTGATTACAGTTAGATTTTATGGGAACTAATCTGCATGCAATTTTATTTGAATTGAAGTTTGAATTTTATCCTTGGAAAATGTATTAAATATCTCAATCAAGGACACAATCAAGGACCCTTGCGGGCACATGAACAAACTTCAGCCTGAAATCACACCACGTAGGGTTAAGAATCCTACATTCCTAGACATAATGCTGTGTGTAGGCCCACCTGTGACTGGTTTGAGGCAATAAAGGAAACTCAAAGAGAAACAGCCATGCTTTACTGTCCTGTCACTACAAGAGTCATAATTTATTTGCAGGTGGGTGTCATGGGTTAAATGTAAGACAGTCTCCTGAACCGTTCAGTACTGGTTGCAAGCCAGCAGCCACTGTACTGTAAGCTATACAGGCTGCAGTGACAACACTGGGTCCCCACTGACTTTAAGTGCAACAGCTGAAAAATGAAGAAGTGCAAGGAGGAACTGGGAATGGGCGGGAAAGTTGTTATGACCTCATCAAGAGGGGGGGTAGTGTGTGCTCTCAGCGGGAAATTCTGCATTGCTACAATATGTCATGACAAACAAAGAAAGAAAACCCACAGCTTTAACCCAGTAGGCCAATCAGGGTCAGCTGAAGCCTCCTGATGTCACAGATTCACCTGTGACGAGGCTGAATTTCAGTCACTGTGGGCCACCCCCCACGCAAAAGTTTCCGAGCCTAAAGCATTTAATTGTGTGTGTCGGGGGTGGTTGTTGTCAGCTTGCCTTGTCTGTGTGCTGCAGCGAGGTAGAAAATGCACTGTCTGGGGAGGAGGACCAGGTGACGATGATCACCGAGAGCATGTCGGTGACCTCGGCGGACGAAGAGAAGCTGCTGCTGCTGAACAGGAACACAGAGCTGCGGAGAATCAACAAGGAGGTGAAGGGTCACGATCACTAGCCCAGTGCATTATGGGGGCAGGGGGTGGCCATCCACTCTGATTGCCCTGCTCCGTGTCTTGTAGTTGATGAAGTTGAATGAGGACTGGGACCACATGTACCGAGGCAGCACTACAGCACTGCAGCAACGCATCAGCGACCTGGAGCAGGAATGCGTGGCAATCAAGCACCTCAACAGCAGGCTGCTGCTGAAAGTGGAGCATGAGCAGGTGTGCTTCAGGGAGTGCCTTGTGATGGGCGAGGCTTGCGAATAGGGCAGTGGAGTTGCAGGGGAGGGGGATTTTTGGTAGGCAAATGGTGGGGGGTTGAGGTGTACTGGAGATGCTGCTGACTTGTCCGCTGGGGGTGTTTTTTATGACCTGTGCAGAGCAAGAGGGAATACTGTGAACAGACGCTGCTGCAGGAGCTGAAGAAGAACCAGCATCTTCAGGAGTATGTCCGGCTCTTGGAGAGTCGCCTGCATCACAGCGACATGCACAGGGAATGGACAGGGGTGGTGCTAGTGAGTACTAGTGCTAGTGAGTGTGTATGTGTGTGTGCGCGTGCGTGCATGTGCATGTGTGTGTGTGTGTGGTTACGTATATATATATTACTTTGTAGGAACCAAATATCTCCACAATGTGATAAAAACCTGTTATTTTAACAATATTGGAAAGATTTTCTTCAGTCCTCACAAAAATCTGTGACTAGTCAAAAAACTAAAAACTCCAAAAGTCTTGTATTTTGTTTGGTTACTTATGGTTAAGGTTAGGGCTGGATAGGGGGTAAGGCTGTTATGGTTGGGATTGGGGTCTTTCCCATAGAAATGAATGGAGAGTCCCCTCAAAAATATGAATATAAACTTGCATGTGTGTGTGTGTGTGTGTGCATGTGAGAGAGATAGAGAGAGAGAGAACACTGGCAAAATAAAAAAGTGTACAGAAACAGAGAAGAGAATAGTATGGTTGTGTTTTGCTTTTTTTAACACTTTGCCTTTGAAAGCAGGGGCCCATAGCATACAGAGTGCTGTGAAGGTGCCATTTAGGAACAAGTGTCCCTGCTGAAGTAGCAAATCCTGAAAACCTGAATTAAGGGGACGTCCCCTCAAAACAAATGCCTTTTTTTCTAGCTTAATTCTGTCAAAAGCTGTTACACTTTTATTATTATTGTAATTACAATCATCTATTGTTCATCTACTTTCAGTACCCGTGAGTGGGCTTGTGCGAATGTATGTATATATGTATGTTTATATGCATGTTTATATGTAGGTGTGTTTCAATCGCTACGAATTCAGTTTCTGTCACATGCTCAGTCTCCATTCCCCCCCCCCCTTTCAGAACGGCCTGGAAATGGCCCAACCCCCAGACACAGAGAGCCCCCCCGAGCCCTCCCAAAGGCGACACCAAGAGTCAGGTCGCAGTTCCCCATTCTTGCCAGGCACCTCCCCTGTCTCAAACACAAGGGCACCGGTGGGCAAGAGCACTCTCTGGAGGGAACCAGACAGGGAGGCAGCCACTCAGAAGGAGATGCAGAACCTGAAAGAACAGCTGGAGGCTCTTCGCTGCCAGGTGGGTAGCAGAGGCCAATTTTATACTCTGCTGATAAAGCAGAACAGGAAGCTCAGCATTAAAGCCTGCCCACCCCCCATAGCCGCTCGCTGCAGGCGATATGCAAGCTACCCTTTGACACCATTTAATTTGTGTACTTTAACTACCTTGCCGCAGTCTATAGTAAGAGCTCATTTTCCTCTCAAAGGCTCTATTACCATCCTCATTATATACAAGATGGTGTATAGCGCCACCTGATGGCAAATTCCTTTAATTACAGCATTTGCTACAATGAATTGTTTTTTTGCAGCATATCCGATGGTGCCATTGGCCATTTGTTTGTTTGTAGAGCGTTTGAGTGTAGCCACACTACAGCTTTTCCTTTTTTAAATTAAATGCATAAATTTTCATCTGGATGATAATGTGTATGATATTTGTACTGTTGATACATATAGGTAGACAGACAGACAGACTGTATTACTCTCCAGTGGAAAATTTAAGTGCAAACAGGGGCAAAACCAGACAACTAGCGGCTACCTATATGAGATAACTATGAGAACACGGACAGCGCAGGGTCAAGACAGAAACATACAGTGAGAATGCATTACCTGGCAGTCATCCATCCATCTTCTGTATCCGCTTATCCCATTCGGGGTCATGGGGAGTCCAAAGCCTTTGGGCGTAGGGCAGGAAACATCCCAGGATGGGGCGCCAACCCATAGCAGGGCCCATTCACACACCATTCACACACATATGCATACCTACAGGCAATTTGGCAATTCTTCCAATCAGCCTCAGCATGTTTTTGGACTTTGGGGGGAAGTACCCAGAGCAAACCCCACGACGACACATGGAGAACATGCAAACTCCACACACATGGAACCCTGGTCCTAGTGGTGTGAGGCAACAGTGCTAAGCACTGCACCGCCGCGTTGCCCCCTGTCTGGCAGTCAGTGTTGGAATAATCGTTTGCAATGTTGTGAAGCTTTTCGTTCATCAGCTATTAGTTCTAACTAGTTAGACTAACCAGTAAGACATGTAAGCTTGCCCTCTATTATGGCCTTGCTGTGCCTACATGGTGTGGGCTTTGTAGCCAGCTACTGCGTCAGTGTCTCAGACAGA
>JAAGVU020000002.1:13277645-13292787 GCA_011763525.2 Mormyrus iriodes
CCCCGTTGGCAAATTTTACCAATTGTAACTCTCGGACATGACATTTATTCCTGGCTATGGGCCTGCCCTGAACTGCAGAAGACATGACATGATAATCAATTTTCCTGGTAGGGGGGCACACAAGTAAAGCTTTGCCTAGGACCCCTTTGATTTCCTGATGTCATAGAGGATATTTTTGAACACCTATATTCTGCCAACATGTACATATGTATGTACATATGTAATATGTACAGTATGCGTAACTGTTTGTCTGCATGTAGGTCAGGAATATACCCAGTACAGCTTACACAATGTCCATCAGCAATATGACTGGGTGATGGCACTGGTCAAGCACCCCAGAGTCCTGGAAGTCGTTAAAGCCGTCTTGGGGCCTGACGTCTTGCTTCTCGATTCCCGTTTCATCTGTAAATACCCCACTGGGTGCAACGGCACCTCCAGTGGACAGGGAGCAAATGACAGCATGAGTAACGTCATGGATGGCAGCATCAGGAAAGATATGCCTAGCTTGCCCTATGTAGCCTGGCATCAGGACATGAGGTCGGTATAAAAAATCTGAATCTGACTCTAAAAGCAGTCCTCTCCATAAAAGCACTTTAAATCACCAGTTTTTTTTCAGGTACTGGAGTTTGGATGGAGGCCCAGTTCTGTCTGTGTGGCTGGCACTTGATGACTCATTGAAAGACAATGGAGCCCTGCAGGTCATTCCAGGTATCTAGTTTATAAACATTTCTTAGTTATTTGGCTTGAAGCAGTGTTTCCCAATCCAGTCCTTGGGGATCCACAGCCAGTCCTCGTTTTTGCTCCCTCCAAGCTCCCTGCCAGACAGTCCAAATTGCTGGGAGGGAGCAAAAACATGGACTATCTGTGGGTCTGTGTGATTCCGAGGACTGGATTGGGAAACACTGGTCTAAAGTCATTTTCGTACACTAGAACCACCATTTTACAATCACGTATCCGACAGAAATTCACAACAAGTCTATCACAGATAGCATAGGGCTATGGGAAGGGTAGAGCACACACATTCAAACACTATGAGCAACTGAGAGGTGGATTCACCAAAAGACGTGGGAGCAAGGTTGGAGTAGCAAGCATTCAAACTAGAATGTCATATGCTAAGTAGAATGTAAACATCTTTTGTTGCGTATAACAAACTCTGCATTGATATGATTTTGTTTTCTGAAAGTCTTGATTTTATGTCATGTTTTTTACCCTCCTTATTGCTCCGTGTTTATTGTGATTTAAATGTTTCTGTCTCAAGAAACACATAATGTTGACATTTTCTTTTATACAATAGGAAGTCACTGTTCTGGTCTCCTTCTGCACCAAACATCAGCTCGTGCTGGAAACATGCTGACTGTCAATCAGGAGATCCCAGAGGACCTTGTACAAACTGGCAATGCCATAATTTGCCCCCTATTGGCAGGGCAAATATCAGTAAGTTGTGTGGCCATGGCTTGTAAAATTATCAAATACTATATTGTTCGTAATATTTGGTACATTTTTCATTAGTTCCTGTATTTGCATGCTCTTTGTAGCATGTTGCGTGTTGACAATGGTCCCAATGGCAAATATTGCAATCTTTTATCATCGACGGCTGTTTCATGCCCTAGGTACATGATGGATTACTAATTCATGGCAGTGATCCCAACAAGTCAGATCGCAGGCGCTGCGGATTTGTAATGCGCTTTGTGCCCACTCGCGTGTATCCCATCAAGGTGAGAATCCACACAGGATCTGTTCATTCAGAGAACCTCAATGGTCACCACAACATCTTTACCTAGATGAATAAAGGTAAAGGAAATCCCAACAGAACTGGGACTCAGATCTCTTATAGAAGATATCTGCTGTTTCCCCTGTCTTATAACCTGACCCAATTTAAACAATGCGAGTGTTTGTTTTATCTATAGGATCCAGATCGTCCCAGGCGTTTCATGGCAACAGTCTTGGTGTGTGGTGATGACAAGTTCAAGCACTTTTGTAACACTGAAGCTAAATCAGTTTAAGGGGTGTGGGGGGTGCATTATTTCTCTTGGCTTCATACCAAGAACTAGTATGATACCATCATGATGCTAGATAGCTACAGAATTGCAACAATGACCAGGGGATTTAGAGATTCTAGTTCTCTTAATTGCCGTCTACAGAAGGAAAGCAGTGAAATCACACATCCTGGAGAGAACATGCAAAAGCCACACAAACAGGGTACTATAGGTAGAAGATTGGAACCCTCAACCCTAGATGCATAAGGTCTCAATATTCCCTACTTTGCCACAGGACAAATTTTATTAATTGGTTGAAAAATTATATTTAAAGAAGCAATTATGTGGACAGAGAAATATAAGGAGTACACATGAAGTACAAATGGGGAATGGAATTTTCCAGAACACCACACATCTGTAATTCTACATTTAGCTGCACTCCAAAGCACATAACAAATCGCGTCTCTGCTTGGCTCTTATGTCCTATGGCTCTCAAGAGCCCCTCTGCTTAAAATGGTGTGTTCACCTCTCCATTCAAGCTTGCTACAAAATACACTCAAATAAGTACACTCACTACCTATAACCTTGGGCAGCATCCCACTGTGCTCGGTGCTAAATGTTTACACGGGACATAGGACAGACTGTGGTTTCCCAAGCCTCCTTCATACTGTGCATGTAGCATTGTTTGTTTTTACCTCTTTGATTATTTCTTTTAACTTGCTGCAAACATAAGCTGACATGAGACCTTCTTTCAAAAGCCCTCGGTCTGCTTTTTATTTAGCTGACAGAAGGCAGGTGCACACAATCACTTGGTGCTTGGTAAATCCCACCTGTGTCGCTGTATGATGAACAGTGTGAGCTGCAATAGTAGCTATCGGCATACGATGTGATTATAATTTACTCTAATTAGAAAGGATTCAGAGGTCTCTCATCTTTTTTGCTTTGTTGCTACACTTGGAGTAGTGAGTAAGCTCCAAAGATATTGTGAAACAGCTACCCCCCTATGGGATTGGAGTGTATGAATTTCGGAATATTTTATTCTCGCTCATTTTCATTGTCATTTTAATTATCAAACTTTTAACACTTTTTACTGCTCCTTGTCATTCTTATCTCTCTATTATTTGGTTGCAAGGCCCTCACAGATTCTCCAAATGACACATTGTGGATGTGTGCTTTTGCAATTAATAATGGCATGTCAGTACTGGAACTGTTAATAAAAGAGATTTTGTACCTGAAAATTATACGGCCCTAGTGTTTATGAAGTATATTATTGGAAAAACAGCAACATTAAAATGTATGGTTTTTAAACAACTTTATTTACCAGCATTGCAATAAACAGGAACCTATAAAAATATATTGCAGAGGTTTTTTTTCTCAGAAACAATTTGATTTTAAAGCCACATTTTATCTATCTTTGTCCATCTACAACATTAATCAAACACTGGAGATAATGCTTTTATTAAGCACCTTTATTAAGTACAAACAGACTCGCTTGATTGTGAAAAAGAGTCACATCATTTACTTTTACTACTTTTCTTCAGGTTTTTTTTTAAATCTCAGTAGTCTTGATTAATTTTGTTCATGGAAACATAAAACCATAAATGAATTGCGATAGACAGTTTATTGCATTCAAAGCATGCAACTTTTGTGCTGCAGATTTCGAAATCAGTTTGTTTCAGTTGTGTGAATGACTGAAGCAAAACTTGCAAATGGACCTTCCTCATTTAAATTTAAATTAATTTCAGCACGGCTGATACAAAAACACCCATTTCATCAAAGATCTCGTGAATCGGGGCGTTACACATGAAGGCACCACACGTCACCAGTTTGTTCTTGGCGTCGACGTGGACCTCGCCGACATCTTTATTGACATGCTTGCATCCCATCTCCTTCATAGCACAGGCTGTCCCGGCGTACGGCCACCTGCACGTGAGGTAAGAAAGGACAGTCGATGAGCACATTATTCCTGGCACATGGATTATAACAATTTATGCAACTTTCCAAATGTGTCCCACTACTGCATGTTTGCATTAATTAATTTGAGTGTTTACAAATCTGAGGACAATAAAATATATTTACATGTTTAGCGGGCACTTTTATCCAAAGCAAATTACAATTGAGAGAATAGGGCCAGTCAGTTGCCGGAGTAATTGGGATTTAGGGCTTTGTGCAAGGGCTCAATGGTGAAAATACTTCAGCCGCCACAGGACTTGAACCAGTGACCTTTTAATTTTGGGCAGGAAGTCCCAACCCACAGGGCCACCATGTAAAAGCACACTACAGCCTTTGGCAGTGTACTCGAACATCCCTTAACAACTTCCCATATTATGACCAATAAGATCCTTAAGCCAGCAAATACTCACTTTTCGCACTCTGTGTCACTACCCACAGTTACCTCACAGCCTGGCAAGATCTTTGCTGCGAGGACCGGGGAGATGCAGCACAGTCCCAGGGGCTTCTTAGCGCTGTGGAAGCTCTTGATGGCAGTCTCCACCTCCCTCTGCACCGTGCAGTCTTTGCCCTTGGTGGCCCAGCTACTCAGGTTCTTAGCCACACCAAAACCCCCTACAAAAATGAAAATGAAAAAAAAAAAAACACACACACACACACACACAAGGTTCAGCATCATTTATGGAAACGTTCTCATGGGTTCTCAAAAACGGCAGCGCTAGTTGAAGCGTCACCGTTAGGATGTTTGTAGAAGGTCAAGAAGTATGTTAGCTAATCTGACCGGGAATGATGACAGCATCGTGATTGGCCACATTCAGAGTCTTCAGGTCGCTGATGTCGCCGCGGGCAATGCGAGCACTCTCCTCCAGCACGTTACGCTTCTCCTCCGTGGGCTTGCCTTCTACATGGTTCACCACATGCATGTGGTCTATGTTGGGAGCAAACATCTGGACCTGGAACAGAAACCACATGTGTGAGCTTGTCCAGCCTCTCTATTCTGTTGTTTTGGCAGCCTTGTTCATAATCTACTGTTTTATCTTTAGTTGATTGTGTAATTTAACTTCACAACCAATGATCACCCACCAAGTATTATAGGTTTAAAATATTATCAAAAAAATTATGCAACTAGTTTAAAAGGGTTTACCATAAACTACCTTTGCATGTTGTTTTTCTGTACAAAGCGCTCAAATGACAGCCTGAGTGTTGACAAGCTGAAAAGAGTTAACTAATAGTCAGACAGCTCATAGAATATGCATGCCTGCTAGGTATCACATGACCAAAAACATCAAAAAGGCAGTAGTCTTGTTCTCTGGCTTCTAAAGGCCTGTCTGATTGATGATTTCATAGCTCTATAGCTGAGGAAAGATGTATGATGACCAGTGGGTAATCCTAAGTGTCTGTGCCCCAGGATGGGTGTTTTAGGGTACTCCCTTAAATTAAGGCCTCTTGATTGGTGAGCCCCCCTCACCTTTGCCCCCGCCCGACTCAGATGCACTAGTATGGCAGAGGACTCATGGATTTCAGAGCCGTCGTAGACCCCACAGCCAGACAGTACCACTGCCACACGCTTCGCCATGGTTTCTATGGAGATGCCAGACACACATACACATATTCCTTTCAGATTAACCAAACAAATCAGGCACCTTGCATGCCTCGATGCTAGATGAAGATGTGCAGATAGGCTCAGCTGTCAGATATAGTGGGTTCTATTAAAGTCACATTCACCTCACCTGTCACCTGTATGAATGTAATTTTCTGCAGTGTTTGGTGAACCTCTGCATTACATGAAATACTGTGGTGGGGCTGTTCACGCAAGGTCTCCAGTGGGCTGTAACGGGGCAACCTTAATTCAGCTGCACCCGTATCCATGGTAGCAAAATAAATAAATGTGAGTCGCCACCAGCAGCACCCTCTGAGCAACTGAGCAGCTCATAGTTTCGTTTCTGCAAGTCATTCAGTGGCATACAGCAAACAGGAAGATGTTGAAAAAACTCAAAGACTGCAATGCAATGCAATGCTTCCGTAACAAGGTTTATGCAAGATTTGGGATGGCCAACTACTCCGTCTTATACAAATTTGAATTAAACATTTTCTACATTCTTGCTCTGTACTGTCTTTGCCTCTTCTGTTTTGCACTAAATATATGTTCATTTCTGCTCTACATTCTTTCTGCTGTACACACAAAAAAATCCCTCTGGGATCAATAAAGTTCATTCTAATTCTATGCACTAAAACACAATATCCAGGAACATGACAAATACGGAACCTGAACTCAGCATATTTCAGTACTGTGGCAAATTTTCTCACCTGGTTCAAGAGCTGAGTACGGCAGCTTGGTCTTCCTCGAAGGCTTTTCCTGTCAGAGTGACCGGTCTTTCGGGGCTGACTGACTTTATTTGATTCGTTGAAGCCACACCTATGAAGGCGGGGTAGAGCTCCTCCATAAACTCATGTTGAAATGATCTCATAGCATCCTGTATGCAAAAAGGGGATTGGTTATAGGAGAAGGAAGAAGTTGGTAGAACAATAAACCACCGCTGTGAAAATAAAATGCTGAGTCATTTGCAGTACCTCCTCATACACAGAGTAGGTAACCTGGCCAATTTAATATGTTGACACAAAGGAGTCAACGTTCAGTGGTAAAGGGGGCAAAAATGTTTAATATTCTTGGCATCATTAAGTTGGTAGTTTTAGGTTCTCTGCTTTCTAATCAGACCAGAGAACCTTCCTACCTTAACGCCCCATACTTCTGCCCAACCACTGGGTGGGATATAATTGATGTCTTGATGTCTTGGCATTACCTTTGCCTACCTAAAGCTTATTTCTAAAATATTTATTATGAAGCCCTATAACTTTCTTTAACAAGATTAAAGCATATAAAACTCTTTTGTAGAAGTAAAACTGCTTTTTGTAGAACAGACATAAACACATACAGAACAACAATCACATCATGAACAAATAGGAGAATTTAATTATACAGGTAATATAACGAGAAAAAAAAAGCACAAACATGGAACCAAACTAATTTCAGTCCCATTTCATCCCCTCCCCCTCCCCCCATTTAGTAGCTACCTTGTGCTGCATCAGTTAATTGAATTCACAAATTCACAAAACACTTTCACAAGTAAAATTTGTTTACATCACAGCAGATGATAGTAGCTTTTCAATAATGCAAATTACGTACGAACATCTATTGTCTTTTGTTTTCCCAAGTGATCAGTCTGTTCCAGTATATTTTATTTAGGAAAAACAACAGCGCCTGTTTGCGTGTGTGTGCGAGAGAGAGAGAGAGAGAGAGAGAGCGTGTTGGCGTGAGACGTGGCAATGGGTTGCTAAGCAGGAACATAGGCTTGTGACAGATGGTTAGTTAGTAAGGGGTATCAACATACACCTTACTTGGTTCCTGAACTACAACTGTACAATTGAATGTTGATTTCTAGGGTCTCCCAAAAAAGACATTTAATTGACACTTCACACAACATGCTGATATGACAGAGCATTTCTATTTGTGTTCTTTTCATATCATCATTACTTTAATGTACAAATGTTATATTAATATACGCAAGGACGTTGGTTTGGAATCAAAATTGGTCCAAAGCAGCCGATAACCGCTGACCCATAAATACTACCATATTATTAGGGACATGTCCGTACTCTCCATACCAGAATCTGCACCCTTGTCTATGCTGTATCGAATACACCAAAATCCAGGTCATTCATTAATACATTAATAAAAAACATTATATGGTGGTGGGGGGCTTGAGGGTGCAGTGTACTCTTCTGTACAATAATCCATAATAAACTGAAATATTTTACTGAGATTCGTTTTTTTTTTTTTAAAGTGCGGTCTATATATGCAAATAGTATGCAATGTACTGTAACCTTCCTTCGGATTAAGGTCGGATTGAAATTAATTCTTGGAGTAAAAACCCGGCAAACTTTTTCCGACCTCAATGTGTGGGTGCGAATACCCGCGCGCGCGTGTGTGTGTGTGTGTGTGTGTGTGTGTGTTTGAAGGCGTGGTTACGAGGAGGGAGGGGAAAAGCGAGGCACAGCGAGTGAGAGCGTATTAAAGACTCTCCGCGAAGACTCCGACAATTCCCCGACCGAGAGCACCGTTACACGTCTCCATCCGCGATGGCTGCGTCGCAGGTCGAAATCGAGCCACTGTACCTTTCCATTGGTATTTTGGGAATATCTGGAGGTATGAATGACTTTCTTTTTTTGCTAGAAAATGTAAGCAATATGTATAGAGACGATACATAGCGTCATGATTATTTATTATAATATATTATAGTAGAAAATGCACATCTAGTACAAATTATTGGGTAACGCTTTACATTAACTGCACCTTCATAACGCCTTTATAATGCATTGGTAGAACATTCAGGGCACCTTCATAATGCATTCATAGAACATTAATAAGCAACATGTAAGTACACCTTAACAGTCTAACATACCTTAACAGCTTTACATTAATAACAAACATTATATGATAATAGCAATTGTATAGCGTATAATCATACAATGTTTAAGGTCTAAGGCTGTTAAATTTTAATTACATGCCGCTTATGAATGTTCTATGAATGTCTTGTGAATGCATAATGAATGTGCAGTTAATGTAAAGCGTTACCAATAATAACAATAATAATAATAATAATAATAATAATTTTGGTTATCATTTCTTATATGACGTATGCAACAAAATTGTTAGCATATAAGAAGTTTAATAAAGTTGCATCAAATGACTGCTTTAAGTATTTCCCCGATAAGAAGTCTTTGTGCTTTTGTTCTTGCCTGCGCTACAGATACACGCTCTCTGCGCTTTATGCTTTATTTATCCGTAATGCACAAATCATGTCTTGTTTTGATTTTCCTCCGAGGTTCCCTACTGCTTCTGGTGAACGACTATGCGCTCGCTGCCCATACGAACCCGATTCCCAACACTGCACTCGGAGTGCTTCTAGTCATTATCGCCGCCTTGCTGGCATACACAGGTAAACACTTAACATAGTGCCGAATCAGCTGTGGCCATTAAACCAGAGAGCAGTGGATTAAACTGTGTATACTTTTTCGTATTATTATTTCACTGATAATTGTTATTTTTGTTGTCACTCTTTTATTACTTAACTTTAACGCAGTTTTTGCTGTGTATATTAAATGTCTGATAGACTGTCGTGATAGGAAGAACATTTTCTTTAATTTTAATTGTCTTCATTACATTTTGAATTTGTCTTTTGTCGACAGGAGTACGCCGCAGTCTCTCCCAGACACCCCTCTATGTCTGTCTATCTCTGACAATATCTGCCTTCTGGTGTGGCTTAGGCATAGTGAACATCCTGGTTGGGGAGGGGCTGGCAGAGAGCAGAACGTCCATGGTGCCAGGACTGGCTGCTTTCACACTGGCACTGCTGGTCATAGGTGTGGTGGGGGTTCTCCAGAAGGAGGTGGTCTTGTCTGTCTTCGCCTTTGCCATCAGCCTGGCCTGCGCTCACCAGATCGCCAGCCTGTGCAACGTCGCTTTTGGGCAGGGCGCCACCGCTGCCAACTACTTGCTCGTCACCTTCTTGGGGGCCTATTTTGGGAGCGGCCAGCTGCTGTCCTGTATCACAAATGGTAAGGTGTGGCTACCCGGGACAGCAGTGGAGAAGCGGAAGAGAGCAGTGGGAGCAGGGCAGGCCCAGATGCAGAATGACGTGGCCCCTGTGGGGCTGATCATGAATCTGCTGTCGGCCAGCGTGCTGGCGTGCCGCCTCCTCGGGGTGGTGCTGGAGCTCTCAGCTGGCCTCGTGCCCTGGCTGTGGACAGCAGGACTCTTCCAGCTGGGCGTTTGCATCCTGTCCTACCGCGCCATGGACACCCTGACTGCCACCTTCTATGGCTTCACATCCGTGTTGAAGTTCGCCGAAGGGTACAGCCTGCTGCTCGGACTCTACGACTACGAGCCATATTCGCCGGTGCCCTTCCCCGCCGTCTTCGCCGTGCTTTTCTCAGTGCTCGCTGTATTCAGCTTGCAGAAGAGCGTGGTGGACTGCCTGTACCAGCTCTTCTTCACAGCATACTGTGTCGCCATTGCCGCGCAGCCGCGTGGCTTCTTCCAGGGCGGCACACAAGGGGTGCAAGCGGCCATCTTTGTGGCATCTGCCGCAATGCTGCTGGTCACCTTGCACAACATGGTTTCCTCATGGAAGGTGCCGACAGGGGACGGTGTGCTGAAGGCCCTGCTCATGCGCACCAGCTGCCTGGCTCTGCGATCCAGCGACAAGGACCTGCACGCCCCCTACCTGGGCTTCTCTAAGTATGCTGATGCAGAAATTTTGGGCCATGCCTGCAACACCTTGGCAACTTTTGCCATCACGGCCACTGTGGGTGCTGGGGGTCCCCTAGCAATGTTGATCTTGCCTTGGGCTGTGGTCCCGGGTGGCATTCTCCAGTCGCTATGTGGTGCAGTGTCCTTCGCCCGTGGGAAGACACTTGAGAGCACCGCCTTCATCCTGTATGGTATGATGTGGACGGTGTGGGGCCTGACGCGATATGGCGGTCTCTACGGTAACACCCGAAGCTTCAACTTAGCAGTGGGCATCATCTGCTTCATGCTCTTCAATGGCTTTGTGACTGCCGGGGCTTTTGTCCTCAACAAGGCCTGGGTCGTGAGTTCACTTGTCTTCCAGCTCATTCTCATCAGCTTCCTGTTGGACACAGTAGGCGTGCTGCCCTACGGCTACGACATCGGCGTCACCATTATATTCGGCCTGGTGAGCTTCTACTGCTTCCTGGCCAGCCTCTTCAACAGCAGCTTCCAGAAGCCACAGCTGCCCCTCGGCGATCCCATTATCAAGCTGTGCGGCTTTGGTGGAGGCAGAGATAGCTGCCCTCATGTACCTGCCCGGAAGGCCACATCTGTCCATCAAATTGCAGGTGAGAAGGGCTGTAGCCAGCATTGTCTGTATTCCTCAGAAGGGAAGACACTGTCTTATAGAACTGAGATCATCCCGCGCCTCTGCTTTCAGATATCATGAAGAATGGAGGCATCTGTGGCATGCCTACCGATACTGTCTATGTGCTTGTGGCAGCTTGCAACCAGCCTGATGCAGTATTAAAAGCTTACAAGTAGGTCTCTCACCCAGTCATAAAAGGGTTTCGGTCAGCTGTGCTTGCTTGAGTAGTAAAGACTTTTGGATGAAGGCATCACATTGTGTACTGTGCTTTGCAGGACCAAGGTGCAAGCAGAGGACAGGCCCATGTCTTTGTGGATCTCCAGTATAAAGCAGCTAACGCCAGCCAAGCATCTGATCAACCCATTACTTTGGGACTTCATGGAGGCTGCCTGGCCTTCTTCTATTAGCATGGTCATCCCTAGAGGTGAGAATCAACATGTGAGTATGAGATGTGAGGAGAGGATAGGGTTTGATCCATGTGTGTAGCCAAGGTAGGGAAGCAGGAACATGTCCTGCACAGCATTTTCAATGATTCTGAATTTCCGTCTCCCCCAGGTCCCTGGATGGATCATTTTGGTTTGGGAGATTCGGCAAAATACATTGGCACTCCACAAAGCATAGCCATCCGATACCCTGACTGCACTGTGGCCACACACCTCATGGACTTGGTATGTCACTTTGATGTTTAATGTTGCCTGTTTTTATCCCTTGTGGATTGCAACATGTGAATCTCAATTCACTGATTTTCATTTCCTGTATTTTAGGTGGGGCCCATTGCTGTAACATCGGCCAACCCTACAGGAGAAGCTGACACAACACATCATAACCAGGTCTACGCAAAGCTGGGGGACAAGGTGAAAACTAGCTCTGCCTAGAGTTTTTAAATGCATTTAACGGGACCCAATTTTACTGTCATTGCACCTCATTCTGACTTACACATTTCTAGGTCGATGGGGTGCTCTGCGATGGTCCTTCCCCCGAGAACATTGCTTCCACAGTTGTAGACTGCACCAAAATTGAGAACGGACAAATCGGTTTCTTCAGAGTGGGCGTCATTCCCAAGTCAAAGGTGCCCCCCCCACCCCCACCCCCCACACACACATGCATATATAAAGAGTATATTTATATGAAGATATTACCTGTTGTATTGAGGTTAACATTATTGATCCCAGGGGTAATTCCGGTGCGTACAGCAGCAAGAACATAATACATACGCAAACATACATACAGTGCCAAACAGACAAGCTACAAAGACAGCAAACATAGTGAAAACAAAGTAAACAGGATACAAAGAGATTGAATAAGTACACAAATAAATGAAATATTCTGAAAAACGGAATGTGTCATTAAAAACAAATATTTTGAGATAAGATGCAATAAGGGAGCAGCGCGGTGGTGCAATGGCTAGCACTGCCACCTCACACCTCCGGGGTTTGGGTTCTAATCTCCATCTGTGTGGAGATTGTATGTTTTCCACCTTGATGTTTCCCCCCCTACAGTCCAAAAACATACTGAGGCTTTTTGGAGTTGCCAAATTGCCCATAGGTGTGTGTGTGTGCGTGTATGAGTGAATGGTGTCTACGTGTTCCCTGTGATGGCTTGGCGCCCCATCCTAGGTTGTTCCCTGCCTTGCACCCATAGCTTCTGGACTCCCTGCATCCCTGTATGGGATAAGTGGCTCCAGAAAATGGATGGATGGGATGAGATAAGATTAGATGTATGCTTTATTATATCCCTAGAACCTCCCTCATCACTTTCTATCCATGCGCAGGTGCTGCAGATCTTCGAGGAGGTTCAGAGGAAACACACACTTGGTCAGGTCAACCCTAGCTTTGAAACCGACACCACTGAACCAAGAGAGGAGAAAAAGGATGAGGCAGAGACAGCTCAGGATTAGGAAGCAGCCATACCAACAAACCAATGAAGCCAACAGCAAGACTGAGCTGAACTCCATCAATGAGGAGGAATAGTCCTCATAGCTCTGGCCCCTGACTGCCAAAGTTGTCAAAAAAGCACTTTAATTATAGGAAAGGAAAGTTCATACTCAAGAGCAGATATATTTGGAATCACCCTCCATAATTTAGTACCTGGTTTCTTATTTGTGCTGTAATCATTTTTGGAATACATGATATACTTTAGATAGTTCATGGCAAATGTATATACTGTATGATGCCTTAAAGTATTTATAGATTGCAAAATATTTATTAAACAATGAATCTGTGGTTATACTTTGTGCCAAAGGTCTACTTGCAGTTTTCATTTTCGTAAATTTTCATGAAATTCTATGGGCCTACAACACACTAAACTCAATAGACCACAGACAGGTGTCACCGCTAGTGAAATATCTGTTACATTTATTTATATTTATATATTTATTTATAAAAATAACTTGACCGTGTTCAGGATAAGCGATTGGATGGTGGATGGATGGATGGATGGATGGATGGATAGAAGAAAAAAAGCTTTATTGCCTTCCGTCTTCCGCATGTTATCTGTTTTTGCTGACATTTACTGTAGTTGTAGCGGAAACGTAGCATTGTACCTTTGGGGTGTCAAAATTTAATCACAGTTGATTGCCTTAAAAATGCTATACATCAATTTATTTTGATACTTAGTAAACGTTTAAATGAGGAACAGCCCAGCATTAACCAGACCCAATGGTGAACAGTGATTTTAAACTGTTTAGATTTCCAGGAACTTTTAGGTGATACTCCTGTGAGAGCAGTGCAAAGGTGTGTGATATTACAGCACAGGTAATGTAATGATTGTAGAAGCCTTGGTGAGAGGCTGAGGTCTATTGATGATGCAGGTAGCATTAGGATTCAAGTCTTCAAATAGGTTGCCCCCAATGGAGAGTCAACATAATCATGATTTTTGTGCAATTTCAAGCTAAACCAAAAATGCTATTGATTAGTGGATAATAATGCTTTTTGGTAACCTCTTGTGGGGATGGACTTAACAATGACACATTCTAAGGTACTCTAATAAAGTTAAAAGTTAAAATGAAAGTTTACAATGGCTTTGGGAAACACTTCTTATGTCCTATGTACTTTCAACATCTCCATCTTAAAATAGAGCAGATGGGATGAGATGAACCAGCTAACATTTGGGAGAAAAAAGAAACAGTTAAACCAGCAAAACATCCAAAGACGCATCCAAGAAATTCCAAAGCATTCATTTCCCAATTGTATTTTCTGAAGACAATTCAGCAGGTTACAAAACCAAGAAGTTACATGTATTACTTTGCAGCTATTATATGAGACATGTAAGGGACCTTTCCGAAGAGTATTAAGATGCCTCATCTATTCTCAGAGGAGAACAATAATTATCATATGATATGCGTCAAAGACCCTTTGTAGGAGTATTATGTTCCCTTGCAGATTCTTAGACAAGTTCCATGCCCATCATGTAACTCTTAAGAGACATTTCTTACAAGTATTATGTTTCATTATAGATAATGAGAGAAGAACCTACATTACAACATCTGTTATTTTTATTACAAATACTAATGTTATAAACAGTAGTAGTTTTATAAACAGTGGTACTAATATAATTTTGTGTCCATCTTCAGGGTTAATTACGAAACAAAATAAAATGCATAAACAGGAAATTACCCAATATATTAAATGCAGAAGTGTATTTAATTTCCGTGAAGGACAGGAGTATTTTTATCCATTGTCCATACAAAATGGCTCAATGGCCTCACACCTGCAGGGCTGTTGGTCGAGTTTCCTCGAGTTCCCTTGAGTTTCCTCTGGAGGCTTCCTCCCTCACCTTGAAGGCATGTGGATTGGTGTGATTACATTTCTGGTTGAGTCCCGTGTCTTAGAATGCATTATGTAATAATGCCGAAATATGAAATAACTCAACAAAATGTAACAAATTATGATCACATGTTGCGATGTTACTACATAATTTGTCACACACCATAAAACAACACATTATGTAATAACACCGCATTAATGTTACGAGACTACGTTATAATATTATATTGCAACATTACCCTATTATAATTATCATCATCGTCATCATTATCATCATTGTGATTAGTATCATCGTTCAATTTGTTAAATCCTGTCAAGTTATTACATAATGCGTTGTTACCCCCCGAGCGTGTGTGCGTGTTCTGTGACGGCAGGGAATCCCATTTGGGTTTCCCCTAATTCCCTCTGCTTCCTGGAATACGTTACTAGTAACTAGAAACTGAGATAATGAATGAATAGATACAAACAGCTTAGCAGAATTTAAACAGACATTTATGTTTCTGTTGTTTTGTTA
>JAAGVU020000002.1:13307780-13318692 GCA_011763525.2 Mormyrus iriodes
AATCACTACCAACAGGTGTCTCCAGGATGTCTATACATGTTCCGTTTACCTTTGTTTGTTAACATTTTGTAAAATGTGGTGTGACTATGAATAAAAACATTTATTGACATTGCTGGCACAATTTTTTACGACTTGGGGACACACTTTCACACACTATAGGCAAAAAATATCATGATTTCAAGGCATACATGTTGACAAACTTTGTGTACAGATCAAGAGTGACCAACACATAGCGGTACCCTTTAGAGGACATTGGTAGCTCAGTTATATCCACAGCAACAATTTGAAATGGGCGAACTGGTGTTTTTTCACCAGTTTGGCAGGTCTGCATGCCAACATCTTGTTTCACTGTTTCACTAGGCAGCTGGCATCTCATCTCGAGATTCATGGACATCATGAGCTGGAATTTTGTGTCAGTATTTACCATATTCTACAGCTGCTGTGATTTTCTTGTTCATTCATTTCTTGCTCAATCTATTATGGATGGTTGATCTGAATCAGGGTGCCCTGATAGGGAGCAGTGAGCGGCTCAGTCAGCGAAGTCTCAGTGTCTGTGATCAGAAGATTGCTGGTTTGAGCCCCAGCCTTGATAGACAGTCACATGTCATGGGCCCTTGAGCAAGGCCCTTAACCCCCAGCTCCAGGGGCGCTGCACATTAGTTAACCCAGCACTGTGACCCCCAAGCTATAGAGAACACCTTCTGGAGTAGCTTGTTCAATCTCCTAGTGTCTTCTGCCCCAGCACACCACAACTACCCAGGAGCTGGGAGGGAGCAAAAACATGGGCTGACTGTGGGTTCCTAAGGACTAGGCTGTACAGAGTGTCCATGTTTGCAGCCCATTTCAGGTGTGCCTTGCACATGATCATTTTTGTATTGGCTCTTGTCCTGTCTGTTTATTGTACATATAGATTTATTTATGTATAATTTCTCATTTATATTTGGTATCTTTATTAGTTTTGCAATTGCACCATGGGGGTTCTGTGTGAAATGGCATTCCAGTATGCTGTTTATTGTTGTATTGACAATAAACCTCTCTTGAACCTTGTAGTACTTGAAGGTCCACACCTACTTGACATGATCACCCAAGATGGTGACAGGGGAGAATGCCGCCACCACCACCATCTCCTTGGTCTCACTGATGCTTAGCTCTTAGATGGTTCGGCAGACACCACCTTGTTGAGTTAATCGTGACGTTCCTGTCCTTCCTCCCCTCACTAGTACACCCCACAAGAGCAGAGTCATCTGAGAATATCTGCAAATGGTATGTCTTGGAGTTATTCTTGTAGTCAGAGATGTAAACCGTAATGGAGAAATAACAGTAACCTTTTTCTCACTGTGCATAATAATAAAACATCAAACTATTATATGCATGCTAATATATTGGATTTCCTGCTGGATTTATTTCTATCGCCTCTTCAGGAAGAGAAATTGAGATGTTAGATAATTCTAAAGGGAAAAATAGAATCTTATTTTTCAATTTAATTTTATTCCAATTAAATTAATATCTTGATCCTTTTAAACAATTCTCCGGACACAAGAAAGGCACTGTCAGTTTATGATTATCATTTATTTTGTTGTTTATCTTGGTTACAGGGCACTGCTGAAGTTATCCAGTGTAAAACATTTGTTATGATACGCTTCAAAGAACCAAAATAAAACAATGAGCAAAAGGAAGACTAGATTGTATCATGATTGCATGTACGTGCACTTTACTGATGAATAGGGCAGAGAACCGTATGTTTGGACCCTAGGAAACCGGAAAGTCCTACAGTAAGTTCTACCAGGAATTATACAATCACAAAATCAGATTCTATTTAAGGAGCAACCTGAGGGGGGTGAACCATTCATTTAATGTTAGTCTATAGAGGCATCTGACACCTGTCAGTCACAACATCAGTAACTAGCAGGAAAGGTATCGATGTGTCACCCCTGTCAGGTGCAGCACCAGTAAAAAAAGCAATTCATAAAAGAAGATAAGAATATTCATTATGCAGTTACTGAATGCAAAAATAATCTCTGGAAATTAGATCAGCAAGGGCTTAGACTTACGATTTATAATTAGTGGCTTACAGTTTAATATTTAATCACACATTCAGTGGTTTGGTTTTGTTCTCTGAATTTTCCTGAGTTGTTTGTATTTGAAGTATTTTATGTATCGTGTTGTTGTACATTGTCTCATCTTTGACTTGCACTATCTGTAATCTTTTGTAGTCTTATGTTCAACCTCTTGTTGTGCACTGTTTTATTTGCATGTAAGTCCATGTACATATAATTCTTATTTTTGTCTATATGTTGCACTGTGGACATGGAGGAATCTTCATCATTTGCCAGTACACCTCTATATAGATGACAATAAACAGCAACTAAGCCATACTTCACTTGACTTCAGTCCACAGGCATCAATTGGCAAGAAGGAGATCAATAGCTCATGTTTTTATTCATGTTTATAAATAGTACAATAGAGCACAAAACAAACATTACATTTACAAAATAAGGTATTCATTTATGTAGATTTTACATAGTTTTTTTACATAATTTACATAAGTGTGTTGGCGACATACAACAGATATTTATAGGCGTTTGATGCAAGGATAGTGCAATGACACTTTTTAAAACCACTGATCAGCTAAACACAATTACCTTTTTTGCTCACAACTGAAAAAATAGCAATGCCATTAATAATACTATCATAGATGGGATATTTGGAATGATAAATAAAACATATTTATATACAACAGTACTTAGCAATGTATTAAAATGTTTATCTTGCCACATTGGATATTTTAGATTCAAAAATAAAACTGTACAGAAATACAGGACAAAGAAAAACTGTTCCTTCAAAAAATTAGCTTACAGATCTTATATATTTTTAAAGAATGATTGGAATCATAAGAACAGGACAGAAGGCAGGGAGAATGAATGTGCTCTGAACGGGATGATTAGGAGGTACCCTCACACCATGCTGTTCTTAACCTTCTCAAAAACCTGCCTCACCCTGGCAGCTGGAACGCATCCCTCTCGCACAATTGTAATGTCACCTGAAACCACAAAAAGCTCAGTTAATGCCAGTTAATCACGGGATTTGTTTTTTTGTGACATCAATTGAGGTTAAGAGGGTGGCAGTGTGCAAAGTACTTACCTTCATCTATTTTCAAGCAGTTTACCACAGTGGACGCAACTACTTCGTTGGACTCTCCATCACAGAGGACCCCTTGAATCTTGTGCCCTAAACGGCTACAGAGCGGAGATGTAATTTGAGAATTCTTTCAGAAGAGAATTTAGCTCTCACCTCAAATTGCACGCTGAATGAACCACAATCAAACATGATTATTAATATAATAGTAACACTGCAGGGAGATTAACTCCCCACATGCTTGGAACTTACTTGATAACCATGTCATGGTGGGTGCTGTCAGGCTCGCCACTGGGATTGGCTGATGTGATTGCCAGGGGTCCGGTAAAGTTACACAGGTGCCCTGTTACGGTGTGGTTAGGCACCCGGATCATGATGCTGTCCTTGGTGCCAACACAGTCATAAGCTGGCCCAACACCTACACAATTACAAGTTCCCTTAATGTTAGCATTAAGGTTAGGGCTAATATGTCACTTAAAGATCAATAAACAGAGCTATGTGAAAATGAAAAATTAATTGCTGCCAATGCTAGTTGTAATCTTACCCAGCTTAAAGAGCCAGTTGCCCTTTGGAACAATACAACTGATTCCTCCTGGGTAAACATTTCTCATGAATTCCCAGAGCATGGGGCTGAAGGGAGGCTTGGCTGCTACCAGCTGTTCCACATTGGAGATGCAGATACAGATGGGCTTTTCTGCTGGGCGGTCCTGTTGGCAGAGACATTCAAATGTCAATACACCTACATAGGAATTTCCTTGTGCCCTGTGCTTTGCAGCCCCCACAGGACCATGCTCAGGATAAGCAGCAGAAGATGTATGAATGGATATATAGCAGTGTTTCCTAACCCAGTCCTTGGTAACCAAAAGTCAGTCCACATTTTCACTTCCCAGTAGGAGCAAAGACATGGACAATCTGCAGGTCCCCAAGGACTGGATTGGGAAACACTGATACATAGGAAATTTCAGTTTCAGTGTCTGTCATTTGATTTGTAATACATCCATGCTGCTTAACCTGAAATTCTGGGATAATCCTGTAGCATAATCAATGGTTATGATCAATGGTTAGAATGATACAAGAATTACAGTAGGGCATCCCTGTAAGTGTCCGCAATAGTGATTTAATGTACAAAACTATTAGACCTAATCGGTTGAACAGTTGTTCTGTTCTCCTGTCGACCATACCTTAATGTTGTAGATTTTTTCAATGGCTTGAGGGTTTTTGCAGGAGGCCGCCAGAGCATACACAGTGTCGGTCGGGATGCCACACACACCACTTTGGTCCAGAAGCTTAGCGATTGTGATCAGTCCACTCGTTAGTTGGGAGTCGGCCAGGGGGCAGGGAGGACCTGGTGCTGCTTCCATTTTCTTCACATTCTGGAACAATCAGTAGGTTTACCTGTTGGGGTTTCCTTGCCCCAGAGTTCAATAAAATTGGGCAAGGTTTCGGTAGGCACTCACCTTGAAGACAGGGGACCCAAGTGGAAATAGGTTTCTGGAGAAGATGCAGTCGACTATGGAGGCCAGGGCTCCATATAAACATATGATGGAGAATACTGACAGCATGGCAACTGCAAGAAAACCATCCAAGGTTGTTACTGAACAACCCATCATTTCCAAATGTGCAACATACCTGGGCTTCAGCACTTGAAGGCATTTCTTACAAAACAGGAAGGATAACTGCTGAGCTTGACTTATGTTTAATATTTGTTGCTATCATGGGCATGCACCCACTGTGTAATCTGTGCGTTCCTTACTTTCCAGTTGGTAGGGGAGCCTGCCAAGTGTAGATAGAAGGAAACACACCAGGATGACCTCCATCACAGTAGTCATGGAAAGCAGAACGAGATTCCTGCAGGCACCTTTTTATAGAGAGGGTGGAGCCAGCTTAGCAGCAGATAAAATGCCTGTTTGTCTAAGCACTGTTCTGGTAAATCCCATCAATCACGCCACGGCCCGTAAATACTCAAGATGTGGCAAATTGCATCATGGCCACTGCTTTGTCTGTAAACAAAATTCAAAAACAGATCTTGATTACACTGGAGCTTACCTATAAGCATTAAGAATCCATTTGCTACAAGGAAGGCAATCACCCCAGCAGTAAAGCCGTAGGCAGTATCAGAAGTGATACTCAGTAGAGGACCTACAACAGGCAGCAGGTTTTGTTAGTTTATGTTTGTGATATTGATATTGACATTGATATTCTTGTAATATACGCCACTTCCCAACAGAGGACTCACCTGCAATCCGATACCATGTCCACGTGGCCCAGATCGCTGCATAGAAAGAGGGAATGACTGAGCCAAAGCGCTGGCCTCCATAGATCTGTAGCCGGCTCACATAGACCTGGACTATGGCTCCTGTGATGAGCACCCAGGGCACAGTCAGGTGCAGATAGGATAGGTCCACTGAGTTGTTGTGGATGGCAGACATAGCTGCCAAGCCATTGGTAATGTAGAACAGAGCATCAGGTAACTCTGCACCACTGCGACCGGATGGAGTCTGATGTTCATTTTTGCTTCGCTTCAGAAAGTCCAGTGAATTCTGGAGGTACTCAGTGGAGACAGGCTGAGGTCCTACTGGAATCAATGACTTCTCTGCGATAGTGTTGATGAGACGGGTGAAGGTGCCGTAGAGGGAGATCGCGGTAAAGATAGAGCACGCCACCCCAAAGAATATGTAGTACCCATCAAGAGGGATTTGGGATACAGTGGAGATGGTGAGTAGGAGGAAGCCTGCATTGTGCACCAGCTCTAGTGTGTCTATGTTCAGACTCAGCACACACAGAACAATGGCAGACACCACAAAGAACCAGTCGCCCACCATTGCTGCTCGTGACTCAGTACTCACTGTCCTTCCCATCAGAGCAGATAGCACAAATTCCTCCCAGGCCTTCACCAGCCAGTATGTGCCATGAAGGCCAAATTTTGTCAGGTGGTAGCAGTCTTGCCGAAGGTAGGCATAGTAGCTGGAGAGGAGCTGTGCTACAGAGATGATGGAGACCCAGACAACTGCAACAGTGAAGAATTTCATGTAGTAGAAGCAGTAGAAGGCAAAAACAAAAGGCGAGATGGTGTTGCAGAAGAAGCCCAGGGCCATGGGCTCAGCATACTTGGTATTCTTCTTCTTCTCTTCACCCAGGCTCTTGGTAGTTTTAGCATTAGCTGTGCCAAGCAGGAGCACGTTGAAGAGTGGGCTTCCAAACCCCTTGAGGACATATCGTTGAGCCAGGCCTTTAATTAGCAGGGCACCTGACCCATAGAGGGCAAAGAGCAGGATGAGGAGCTCCAGAACCCCCGAAACCACTAAGGCCCACTTGCCCACCACCCCCACTGCCTCAAAGATCAGGGTGGCCGTGATAGCACCAAATACAAAAGGCATGATGTAGTTGACAGTGGCGGAGCAAAAAGCTAAGATGAAGGACATGATGATGTATGGAATCAGACCTGCAATGGCAGACTCACTGACAGGAGGAGATAACAACCCCGTATTCGAAGAAGAATTTAAATGTTCGACTGCTGAACTGTTGCTTTGAGGTTCATTGGAGCCAAGGAAAATCCGGGTAGCACCATAGCTGGCCCAGAGTGCTGAGTAGCCAACAAAGGCGGTCCCACTTAGATGGTCATACTTTCGGAATGACAGAAGGCCTGCCACCATTTGGCACACGCCACCTATGAGAATCAGTTGAACACCTGTGTACACACAGCAGACATGAGGGTTCTGTTAGTCATTTACAAGAAACACAACTTTCGCAAAAATTAGCAAGCTAAAAGATCTAAAGACTTTATATAAATATACAAAGCACCACATAAATAAAGCAGCAGGATTCAGCCTCTGTAGCAAACATCAGGCAGCAAACATCACTAGACAGTTTTGCTCATGGTGAATTACATTTTATTTACCCATTTATACTTAGAAAGACATGGTAGTGAACTTGAAACTTAGCTTAATTGGTGTTTTCAGTGATCCAACAGCCAGATCTCATAGCAAAATCAGTATCTGCCCCATTATTTAACCACTGTGCTCGTTATTGTACAATGAGATATACCTGCTAGGATGTCTTCCACCCCCTGAGCTAGAACACCAGTGTGCGCCCCATGGAAGTTCTGCAGGAGCACCAGGAAGGCACTGATTCCATTAGCCATAAGGCCCAGCACTCCTGGTTCACCATAAAAACTTGCTGGAAAGCCCTCTGCAGTTGCCATGTGGCCTGTTATAAAAAGAAAATCTTTTGGTTCAGACCGTTACATAATTTGGCATATTCTGTGAAAAGTTATTTTATTCTGCGAAGGTTATACTCAGTTTATCTAACAAATACTGACTCAACTTATATGTGTGTGTACATGTGTGTGTATTCTAGATATATTGTTTAATGAGGTAGTAAAATCTACTACTAAATTCAAAGGTGCATCATTTTTTCTTTAAATAAGGAAAGTTCTCAAACTTTAAAGTCTTGATAGAGGAGTGGGGTGAAGGTGTTTGTTACCAACATCAAATACAATGCTAGGAGCGCCCTCTATGTAAATGTTAGGGTAATGACATGCTAACAGGAAAATCATTTCTCAGTTCTCCAGTTCTATGTCATGGAAAAAGTCATTTAAAGCATACACTCTTAGGTTTGCAATTAATCTGGTATATTGGAAGCATAATTCAAAACAAAAAATATAAAAAAAAATAATTTATCAAAAGTCACTGTGCAGGGATACACATTTTATTAAAATGTTTTAATGAATGTAGCAATTTTTGCCAAGTTATTTACAAAAATAAACATATTAAATGTAAAGCATCTACTTGATCACTATGAAGTACTTTTGCAAAGACATAATCCACTTTTCATGGTATTTAATACACACACTATATGCTGTAAACTGTCCCAATGCAAAATATTAGCGTTAAAAAATAACTTTTTATTTTTTAAAAAAACAAAAGTTAAAGCAGCTGTTTATTGTCTGGTGCCTTTTTCACCATGGTAATATTACACTGGTGGAGGTATTGGTGGCTTATACAGGGAAGCACACACACCTGGTAAAATTATACTCATACCTCACCAATAAATCGTAACACCTGGCACATCCAGCATGAAGGAAGATACACACATATGATTTCTGCACGGGCCATGCTTTGATGGACAGTACTTCATTTAATTAATGCCTCCAGGAACACAAACATATTAAGAATATGCTGAGGTACACAGAGCTATCCTTACAAAGGTACTAGAGACTACTACATTTTCTGTTTTGTGTTATTTTTTGTTAATGCAAATTTATATATAAAGTAGCAGAGCATGTTTTGGACGTACCTGGTGGAGATGCTGGGCTCAGAGTGTGACTATGAACTGCAGAGGTGTCTCCAGTGTTTTCCTTATAGGACATGCCCACTGAGGGGAGGAGAAGGGGTGATGGCCTTCCCCAACCTCCTGCCACTCACAGCTCCACCCAAGACTGGAACATCACCTCGACACACAATGAATTTCCTGCAGAAAAAAAAACATACTTACAAACATATCATTCTGTGAAAAAAAAGGGTTAAGGAAATTCCTGCCTGATTTTTTTGTTTTCAGTTTCTCGGGGCGTCCAGTGGCTATATAAAGGCTGACGTTACCTCACCTGAGCCACAACTGCATCCTCGCTCAAGACATCGCTAAGAAACGAGAAACGAGGCTGGAAAGGGAACGGAGACGACCAACGAGACACAAGCCTGCGCAAACGTTCTGACCAGCTTACGTCATGCTTCAGACAATCCAAGTAAGCACCCAGAATGGAGCATTTAAAGTGAAGTACTGGATTTTGCTATTTTGACATTATTTTTTCCCTATATATTAATTATATACATCCATATACTACTTGTATTTATTGGGAATTACAACTGGTAGTACATGTAGACATCATGAAATCTCTAGGGAGGCACAGTCTGTACGGGAAATATTTTGATCACTGTTAGGCTAGAGCGTGAGTTACTCTGAGGCTGGACTACAGCCTGGAAGACTTCTCAAAATAAGAGGTTATGATAACCAATTGTATTATCACACCATTCAATGAAATTTGCAAAAAAATTATCTTACAGCAATTGTCGCTTAATTGGACGAGAGCGGAGCAATTTCAGTCTGAAGAAAGAGTATGACTGTGATGGCAATTGCTGGCAGCACCATAAGAGAAAACTGCCTTCGTCCAGAGTCCACATGTCGGTTTAAGGACTCAGATAATAGTTATTATCGCTGTAGATAGAAGCTGTCAGATAATATCTCTCAGCCATCCGGCTGCTAAGTTCACCCGGTTGCCAGACGGGTCTCAAAAACTTGTTTCTTGGCTGGCAGGGATTCTTATACCATATTGTTTTTCTATTGCCACCAGAAACAACCAATGACATACTTAGTATTGTCAGTGCCAAGCTGACTGCTGTCTCTTTCAGAGATCCTGCCGGCACGTGCCTGCCATCCGGAGGCTGCACGTATCTGCCCTGGAAGGTAAGCTCACCTTGTCGATAATATCGCCCCCAGGCTCTTAGTCTACTTTTTTTTTTACTTCCTAGCTGACCCTTATCCATACCACTTATATGAATAGCTATACCACAGGCTTTGTCAACAAGCAGGTCTAGCCATACGCACCTGCCAGCAATGAATGTTCTTTTTGTTCCAGAAAAGCCCCCCCCCACCCCAAATTCACCACCAACTCCCCCACCTTGCCAGTGGACATTCCCGTGCACTCAGCCATCTTTTCACCCCACCCCTTTTTTTTTGCAGTGGCTGAACGCCCAGGCCCAGAGGACACGGTGACTGCCAGCTTTGGGGCATTCATCCACGGCATGCAGCCGGAGCAGCTGACACAAGTTGTGTTGCGCCGGAGCAAGAGGATGGTGTTGGACAGCATCGGCGTGGGCGTCATCGGCAGCACCACTGACGTATTCCAGTTGGCCCTGCAGCACTGCCGGGTAAGGTGCCAAGGAGTGGCGGCAAGCCAAGAAATACAAGTAACAAAAGTTTGCTTAGAATCACCTCTGCCTATTAAAGAAGATTAACAGGAAAAGTAGTGGGAATTAGTCTGGCTGCATACATTCTCTTTTGTGGTGCTGTGCATAGTTGCTTAACTGTAATATTTTAAGATATACAGTGTATTAGCATCAGAGACATAACATGCTTCACCCGCAATATGATGTAGCAATATTTGATTATTTGAGGTTCACAGTAGGCACATGTGTGAAGACACGGCAACAGTCAGAATCTGACATTTGAACCTGTAACCTGTGTCGTCACCCTTACAGCAAATGTACGCCCCTGATGACATCAGCTCTGTCTACGGTCGCCCAGGCATTAAGCTTTCTCCAATGTTGGCTGCCTTCGTCAATGGAGTGGCAGTAAGTGCTGAGGATAATATCACATTTTGTATTTACTAAATAAGGATTGGATTACTAAATAAAAATTTAAACACACCTTGACAAGGGTGCCTTCCCTATACACTGCAGAGATTTAAGCATGACTGCCTTAAAGGGGATGAACCATTTTAAACACTTGTGTACAAATGGTACTAAAACATTGTGGGAATCCAGGTTAACCATAACTTAATAATAATAACTTAATTAATAAAGGAATCTATTGATGACCCTCTCCTGTTAGCCAAATAGCATGGCTTCCAGGACTCATTCCAGGTGCATAACTGCATCATGAAATGTATACTTACTGCTTGTCCTCCTGGGCGCCCAGTGGTCCTGCTGCAGGTCTTTATGTCCTCTGAGAAGATCTTTTGGCTGTTAGTGTGGGATTAGACTGGGGGAGGGGGGGGGGTGGG
>JAAGVU020000002.1:13326071-13350456 GCA_011763525.2 Mormyrus iriodes
AAAAGATTCAACAGTGCTGACAGTTGAGCCTTGTATGGTTATGGGTGGGACACTAGGTGGGGGATTTCGCCTGAAGTTCACCACCATCGCAACAGTTTTTTGGGCATTAAGTTCCAGGTTATTTGAACAACACCATGTTGTCAACTGCTTGACAATGCACAGTTCCTTGTGCATTGCCTGACATCCCAACTCCCTCAGCTTCCAAGGCCACCACTCCAGGAAACCTAGACTGTCTGTGTTCCAAAACCCTTTTCACCTTGTAGTCATTATACAGAAGAAATATTCTCTTGACATATTTTGCCATTATTTATATTTTATAGTGTACACAGCAGCACAACAAATAAATTACATTAATATGTGTGTATGTTTTAATCCATCCTTTCTGAATGGAAAATAACTGGGATTTTCCCAGATTGTCAGACAGGGGCCCATTCATTCACGGATCATGAATGTGGATGATTTTAGTTACTGTCAGAAGACAGGAAGAGGAAGATGACTGGGCAGGGAGACTGGAAAACATCCCAAAGAAGGAAGGCATAACATTTACGCAGCTTAGAGCAGACTGTTCTGGGATTTAGCAGCACCAACATAGCACGGGCCGAATTTGTACTGGCACACGGGCCCTCAGTGCAAACACAGCAAAGCCTCAACAACAGTCACGTAAATCTGCAGAAGCAGGTTATTCGGGGCAATATTTAGGAGTCCCACGACACAACAGATCGTTCATTTGGTTCATTTGATTTTAGGGGTCTTGTATGTTTTTGCACGCAGAATGGGTCATCGGATGAAGTTGCAGTACAGGGTGAAAAACACGAACATGATACAGAGACTCATTTTACAAACCATTCTAGAGACATACAGGAAAACACCCATGGCTTACTCTCACACTTCCTTATATTACTAATGATCATATACCCTTCTGTCACACTATTAAAACATTTTAATCCATCCATCCATCCATCCATCCATTTTCTGTAACCGCTTGTCCTCTTCAGGGTCGCGGGGCGTCCGGACCCGATCCTGGGGGCTACAGGCACAAGGCCAATATATCTTTATAGTATATGTAATTGTAATTAATATCATTCTTCCCATACCAAGCTATTGTACTCCTATCTACATGAACCTGTGTCAGGTGTCAGTTGTTTTTTTTATGTCTTTTTAGGGTTGGTCTAGGGAGAAGCTGACATTCTCTATCTTGACCTATCATTTGTTACTGGTATTTCCAGTAAGGAGAAAAAGAGTGTCAAACTGCACCCAGTGTTGAAGTGTCGTGGACAGGCATCATAAGCACAGCTTGGAGTAGCTGAATGACTAACCTATGCTGCTTTTTACAGTTTATCTTCACTGGATCACTGTCTTTAAATAAACTCTGCCAGGCATCTTGTGTCATTGCTTTGAAATGTTAGAGTATAAGGAAGTGATTTCATGGAACACCCAATTTACATGTACATTTACGTGTACAGCACAAACATGATGTCTTGCGTCACACCAATAAAACTCCACATACTTCACTAACTATAGCTCCTTTTTCAGTTAGTGCCATAACGGGGTAGCAGGACTATGGTAAATCATTCAACGGCTAAGCATTTGTTACACTAGTCACAAAATACCACAGCAACGGAAAACACCCTGAGACTATAAAACTCTTTGAGAAGAGGCACATTAACTGCAGTGTCTGACACCAAAAGCCAGACTAGAACTGGTCTACTTCAGAAAGACTGACAAGGAGCGGTGCATTAAGTTTTATTTTGGTTTTCCCTTTGAATAGCATCATTAAAGAAAATGTGTTCACAGATTATTTTATTTCCTACAACTAATATTATTGCAGGCTGCAACGTTTTCGAGATGGAAAATGACCAAAATCTACTTCTGTACAACTGAGAAAAATGGGTAAAGTACCACTTTTGGGTGAGATTCATAGCTTTAACCCATCCCTTGTGAAAATTATGTACACCTGAGTGCAGCATAATAAAAGATTTTCTCTGAATATTTTGAAAATTCCCGGTATCTAGAATGATCTTTTCACAGCTGTTCCAGGATCTTTGTGTGGTTGTTTGTTAGATTTCCTATGATGTGATGAGGCGCATGCCTGCGTGTCTCCCACTGCCTTTCACATAAAGCAAACTTACCGTTAATTCTTTGTCACAGGCCAAAATACTTGTGGTTCGCTGGTGAGCAGTGAATGAGGAGGCATCTGTTGGCCTGTCCAGACTCCCTGTGCGACTGCGACTGCCCATCCATCCTGACATCCGTGTGCTTTTGTTAATTCCTGCCCACAGCATTTCTATAATAAACTCTCACATCATTTTTACGATTTTAAAGACATACTGAATTTAATGACAGGGTTTACCAAGAAAACCCCTCTCTTTTCAGGTAAACAGAGTACTAATAGTACTAATTGCTGGTAACCACAAGACTAGTTACTTTATTTGAAAATAATCACTTCTGTAAACAACCAACCCATGTATCGGGTTTAGGTTATCTGTGGTAAAACTACTGATTGTAGCAGGTACACAGTAATTAAAGACTCAGTCTAAAGAGCTTTATTTCAACATGAACCATTAATTTCAATTGAAAGACACTGCATCGTTCGACACTAATAGCACGGAGAAGAGACAACACTGGCATGTAGTATGTGTGTGAAGACTTAAAAAACAAACCCGTCCACTTTGTTTCTTGCTTTGAAAAAGCTTGCTTTCAAGTGCTTTTTTTACGCTGACACGAAACAAAACTCTGTTTCCCATCAGAACCAGGGCTGGTATCATACAGGGCACTTTGGAATAAAGTGGAGCTTTCCACAGACTCTCAAAATAGCCACGTCAGTGAGTAATGAAGATCGGGCCTCAGCTTTGACTCTAGATCTTATCTACCTGTTTCTAAGGCCCGACCTGTTCTGGGGCCAAAGGCGGCTGCTCTTATGTGAGTGGACTGCTTACACCCACGTAGGTCCAACACTGCAGAGCTTATTCCGCACTTCTCCACACTCCATCAAACTTAATAGTTTCATAATAACTCCATATTTTCCAACCAGAGACTATAATTTCACCCTAAAATTGAAGAATTGGAGTTTTTTTTGCCCTAAATGACAGACACAAGTCCACCTCAAAATCAAAAAAAAACAAAAAACAAATGAACAGGACTGTGACCTAAGCCTCCCTCCCATTGTGAGGTTTGTTGTAGTTAGAGACTTCGATGAGGTTGTTATCAGGGTCGCGGAAATAAAGGGAGGTGATGGCACCCATTGCCCCGCTCCTCACTACTGGACCTTCTTCCACCGGTACACCACAAGCCTGCAGACACACAAGGGTGTACACACACACACAAGTCAGGCACGGGCACAGATACCACATCTCGGAAACAAGGCAATGGCCCTTTCTCACTGACAAATTACTAATGTAGGAGGGCACCATCATTACCAATGCTGAAATTATCTTCACTTTTGATTTACGGGAACAGAAACCACAGAGTGAGGTCACAGATTAAGAAGGGTGTGACTTAATGCTACATTCTTTATTTTGTTACTAGATTTGCAAATAAACTATTCAAAGTCTATTATTGCCGTGGTATTAAAACAGTCTGTAAGAATTCCTAGTGAAATACTGATAAAATAACCACATGTCACACAGCTGAATATCGGGTCGGCTATTTATAAGATGTGTAGTCTTGTAAGACACCCCAACCCACTTTTATAAATCAAAAACAATCGCTACATCTGTCTGTCGCCATGGATGACACCAAGTCTGGAAAACTTTACTGGTGTGTTTTTTTTCTGTCCAAGACAAGGATGTAACATGACCAGATGTTCCAGGTTGTAGATCCTGTCTCGAGGTTTTGACTTGACATTAAGATACTCCAAAAAACACAAAATGAAATATGGCACAGTTCAGGTGTTTATTTAGTCTTAATAAATTAAGTCTTATAGTAAGAAGAGAGACAAAAAAGAACTAAAAATGTGGCCTACTGGGATGCGTTTATGTAAGAATGCCTCAGTTAGAAATCTGTAGCATTGAAGTGGTTGGGGGTGGGGGGGTCCTGCTCACCTGAAGATGGGCAGCTAGCGTTGCTAAAGGAGTTGTGGTAATGAGACACAGGTCCACAGAGCCTGGAGTGGGGTGTTTAGCTTTTGGCTCATACTCCTTTCCAGCCTCATGGAGGTTGAATTTCTGCTGCCCGAAACCCAAGGCTTTGCGGTTTCCCTGAGTCCAATAAACAGGAATAAATATCAGGAATATCCGAATAATATCATCATAATAAATGTATTACAATACTGTTAAAGTATAACATATCTAAAACTGTACAGCAACACAAATAGTAAAAGGTAACGACTTCGATTTTTTTTCCCCCGTTGAGTGCTACAGAAGTCAGTAGAATTGTTATACAATGCTGACACCTGGTGGACACGGCTATGGTTACAAAACATGGTCTCACGCTTTGAGAACACGCAGCCCAAAAAATAATAAAACTAAAAATACTAAAAGATTGCATTTATTTAACATTCCTAGACAGCAATCGTTCTTCAGATATAAAATACTATGTTAAACTATCTTGCATATATAACATACAGTTTTTCGGTTAAAAGAAACGTCTAGTACTTCTGAATAAGAAATGAGTCGATGTAGTACAGTGTTTACAACTCCTTCTCTACCTTGAAAGTAATGACCTCCATGCCAAGGACAGACGAGTAGAAAGCTATGGTGTCAGGTATACTCTTTACTGTGAGAACTAGGTGGTCCAGACTGCTGATTCGAATTGGGCAGGACGTGTAAAGCCGGACCCCTGGTAAACTTCCATGTACAAAGGGCTAGAAGAGGGACAATGACTTGTGAGATCCGACTTCGTAACACGCTATATCAGCAGAATTAGACACAGTACCATAAATGACTTCAGCTGAAGCTTTACCCCATTGTCTTTCGCGTTAATTTGGGATGGGTCCATTCAAAACTCCAGTCAGGGAGTTTAAAACGTATACATTGCATTTAGAGGTCTTATAGTCTCAAACACGATCAACTTTCTGTCTTTCGAAACAGAGAGGATCATTCACAAAAACACATCGACTGCAAATGTCATTCTCGACACGTGCTAGACCTTGTCGTTCGAGCAATGATGTTATTTTAGGTTTTCATTGTGTTCTGTGTTATGCATTGCGTTGCGGGTCTATAATTAAAGTTCATCGTTCAAGTAGGACAGATATATACTTCCTATACACTTCAAAAATACACTATAACTGTCAATAAGTGTGTATATCCAGCTGTATACTCTAAATACATTCTAACTAGTAATTTAATGCTTTTTATATTGTAATGAATATATAAGGACATGGGGTGATTAGATAATGCTGTAGGCACTTAAGGTGCTTGTTCAAGCACAGCGAGAAAGCATGCAAAAAGCAAGACCGTCTTCGTCGTATTACCTTATAAGAGCCTCTTGCACACAGCGCCACAAAACTTCCCAAATTCCTCAACGCCAGCGACATTTCAAAGGGACGCAGAAATCAGCGCGATCCCCGAAGCGTCAACTTCGGGATTCACTCAAACGGAGTTCCTGGCGTACCGTAATACCGCTATTATCGGAACCTTACATGCCAGGCTTTCGCTTACCGTACTCTATGTCCATGCACATATTCGGTTATATCTTTCAGTATCGACTGCATAAAATGCTAAGGGGGAGGAGACCCAGTGTTTCTAAATTTCTACAAGAACGTGCGTAGCACAACTTATTTTATACTTATAGTATGCTGAATTTGTGATTTGCTTAATGTTTTGCGGACTTTTTCAAGAAAAGGGAGAGATCAAACAATAGTCTTTAACTGGACATGGGTTCAGCTCTAAACACGAGTGAGAAGACCTAAATTAGCATACAGAAAAGGAGCAGGAATTATACTAAATACTATGTTCAGTACACTCTGTGAAGTTGGACAACTATGCATTTTTTGGAGCAGCTGAACTTTATTTTATCAGATAGGCAGTTTCTCAGACTTATTCAGCAAATAAATGCATGTGATACTTATAGACTTACTCCAACCCCAGTATTTATCTGGCTTTAAATAGCAATTTCTTGGTTATCTTTATGCCGATAAGGACAAGAGGTCATATTTCGCCAGAGAGTTTTCTTCTGGTTAGAGTTGCAGGTGAGAAAAATATATACTCAAAACCAGAAGAGGGAGACACGGTACAAGCTCTGAAACATTCCACGCAATATGAATTGTATTTTTGAAAAGACTCTTGCCCGGAAATATTAACATTAACACGTTATGTCCATGGACGTCCTCAGTAATATAGACGGGTATTCCACGCTAAAATGTACAACATATAATCTGCACTTTATACACCAATGGAGACACTGGTTAGAACAGGGGTAGGCAACCCTGAGCCTGGTATCCTGAGGTTCTCCATCCTACCTGGTGTCTGCTGAACCACACCTGATCTCAGGCAGATAGTAACTCATCAGGTAGGATAGAAAACATGCTGGATACCGGTCTTATGGTTTAAGTGGTGATCCCGTTAAGAAGCGCGTTCACACACCAATGTTTACATATCCTTGCTGATGTGTGGTGGTGGCAATTTTGGAAAAATAAAATTGTAAATGTTCGAAATTAATTTGAATTGTTCATGCACATATTTAAAGTATCTTAAACATAGTCCTATTTAAAGAGCAATCTTTTTTCATGAGATTCACTTGTATATTTATAAGCCGCTCGTCACCTTCATAACGGCATGCTCCTCTTCATCAGTGTACATATTTTATTCATTTAGCTCTTCAATCTTGATGAATCTGCTTCTGTCTGCTGCAAAAATAAGTGAATGCAAGTTGCGTGAACACGCTTGTCACAAGTTAACAGGATCACTACTTAAACCATAAGTTCAGCTTTCAGGAATCAGGGTTGGCTACCAAAGCATTACTTCCTTCAAGCAGCAGGACCTACAGCGAGCAAAGAGAAGCAGAGGTCTGGAAAAATGTTTCACCTTGCCAGAGGAATAGCAGCAGTGACAGGCTTTGCTCAAACATATCAGCATTTCTGCTGTACGTGAAGGTGCTGGATTTTGTTTTACAAAGCTAGTTGGGTAGAGACCCTGTTCTATTGCTGCCACTCCTGTAACATTTCAGGTATCTGGATTCTCCTGTATGGTGTCTAAATGGCTCTGGCCTAAAGACCACAAAAACAATGTGTTACTAAAGCATTTGAAAGTGAAATTCTGTTGCTTATCTTGTTAAAAGGTCAAAATGTCTTGTATGCTTTTTCCAAAATTCAACAGTGGCTATAAAGGCAGGATAGTGGCTCAGTAGGTTTCACAATGGTCTCCAACGCTGAGGAGAAATGCTGCTATTCTGTAGCAATGCTGAGCATTGCAGAGTTATTACTACAATTAATGGCACTTCATTGATCGGCATGAGGAAATTTTTCGCCTATCCCATCTTGCTCTCCATGACACACATGTAGTGAGAGCAAGTCTGACAGTGAACGGCGGCCACCTGCAGTGGTGCCCAAGGAGCTGGGGTTTAGGGGCCTTGCTCAAGGGACGACACGTGACCATTACACCAAAGCCAGGCTCAAACCAGCTACTTTCCGATCACAGAGGCTTAGCCTGCACTATAACAGCATAACATTTACAGAACAACATTCACCCTTGTCTGCAGCTCACTGGTCATCTACAGTAGTGCTGTGGGAACTATAGGCAGGTGGCTAAACCAGCCAACAACCACAGCATTATGGGAAGAATACCCATTAACTAGAGCCCATCGCAGGACCCGCCGTCTTGACCAGCCTGTGGCGTACAAAGTAATCACCAAACAGCAGAATAAATCAAGGAAACCCCTCATATCAAACTCAAAGAAAAGCTGTCCATTCTTTATTTCTGACTGTAATATACAATGGATTACACATTCCAGCACTGCTGTGCCAGGACAGACTAACAGGGCTGCTGCGGTCGTCCTCTCCAGGTTGACCCAGTCCAGGTAATACATCTCATCTCTTGAAGGGTGAGGAGGCATGTGCAAAATGGCAAACAGCAATGCCCACGGTCAGCAAGGGAGGAAACGGAGCAAGTTCATCCAGCAAGCAGCGCAAAAAAAAAAGGGAAAGCCAAAATCCGGTGCTCAAATCCACACTTAAACACACCCATTGTTGACTTAAAAAAACAGCACTTGAAATACTGCTTCAAGTTAATATGCTGTCTTCTCCAGTGTCCTGTACAAAATGATACAGGTCTGAAAACCAGGCATTTCTGACACCCGCCTTGCAATCAATCTTGAAAGTTTCCAGAAATGACGCATCCCAAGGTAAAAATATTGCAGAGTTTGGAGAATGGCCGAAGGGGCAGCTTTTGTTACTACAGTGTGAATTTGATCAGTTTTAATCACACTCAGTTTATACGCAGGGTACAATTTCAGCTGTGCTAAAGGACTTTTCCCAAGCAACCCAGACCATGCATTTCAATTTAAAATGAGTTATGATTTAAGAAACATAACCATTAAATATGAGAAAACACTTTGAAGAGACAGAAAAAGGATACTTTTTGAGGGACAACACACAAATTAAAAACATTTCAAAAAAATATTGAGGGGATTCATAATTTCACAAAAGTGCTTTCAGAGAAAGAAAATTTACCCATCATACATCTGGTGTTACATATGAAAACATTCTTAAAGAACTGTTTGAAGATCTTCTACAGAACCACTGAACTAAAAAAAAAAAAAACTTACACTTCTGCTAAATTGTTAAGGTACTGTGAAGTATATAATGAAATCCACAATAAAAAAGTTGAAACATTTGACCACCTGGAAAAATTCAAACAAGATAACTGGTAGACTTGTGACTCTGTGGCAAAGTGAAACCGTGGAGGCAAAAAGAAATTTGACCATGCAAACATGAATACCACCCCCCTCCCACCCAGTGCAGCGCGTTATATTCTAAACCTACAAAAATCAAATTACAGCCTGCTGTTCCTCAAAAAGTAAATGAAGCTCAATTTTTGTTTACAAGTGATAAATGGCAAGTACTTTCCTTCAATCAGCAGTTTTGCACTGAATTCTGGAGTGTTTGGGGGATACCTGTGTGGCCATCTACAGGAGCAAATCATCTGGACTGTGGAATTCACCTTTCAGACTGCTATGTTATTAAAATGGACATTTACATGTAATACAACTAGCAGATGAATAACCACAGTGTTTAAAATGGCTGTGAAAAAAAGTGATGGGCCTTCCAAAAAAAATGAACAAGGAGTTATGGGGGGGTGGGTAGCAGAAACTGCAAGCTGTGTCTGAGAGCATATTCATAAAGTAGGGGGTGGGGGCATTACTAAGGGGCAATAGGGCTACCTTAAATAAAACTTCTATGATGTCATGAATGCCACAGGTAAATATTAACATCTCATCCCCTACTGAGTTATAGGCAAAGCCAAATGAAAAAATGCAAGACAGACAATAGGAGAAGCAAGTTTTAATGTTATGGGAATATTTGGAGGGGGGCTGAATTGTGACAAGTTCACCCTTAGAATTACGGAGAAACAGGTTTAAAAATGTATATATACATACACATGGTGTTTGCAATCGTTTGAGCATACTTTAATATCCTAACGAGAATTTCTAATAAAATTCTTAAATATGCAAATGCTTATGATTAACCATAAGATCAACTTAACTGGCCCTACCAATTCCCAGAATTTTTTTCCCCACATCAGGTTTTTGACCTGTTACACGGTGTTCAGGTTAACAGGCTTCTTAGAGAACTTCATCCAAAGCTAAATCAAGTCACATTTATACCACTGTAATTAACAACCCCTGTCCCTTATTTAATATTTTCATTTTACACACGGCTTACAGAATAAAACTTGGATTTCTCCCTTCCAGAGAAGAATTTGACCACTGCACTCCAAGAGGAAAAAAAACAATTACAGCAAAGAAAGGGGACGAAAGGCTGCAGATAATAGTTTTATATACACATAGGGGAGCTTCCGGAGCATTTAGAACCTATAGAGCAAGAGGAAACTAAGGCTTGATTGTATGCTTATATTCACAGTAAACATTTAGAAGAAAGTTTATCATAGCTGACATTTCCTGGGTTTTCTTATGCGTGACTAGTGTTCCCACCTCCAGGACAGTGTGATGGAAGCCATTTTTCAGTATCTCACACCGAAACTTATGCCCCATCAACAGCGTGATCAATATTTGGACATCCAAGCCTGGAAGGATACACTTACTATCAAATAAACCCCAGTACTGTGGTGAATACAAACGGTTTTGCCATATCCTGTTAAATATGAGATCTTTAGAAAAAGAAAAAAAAAAGAACCTGTATGACAAAATACTGCCTGAACACTGGAGGAGTGAGTGACAAGGTAACCGCTTTTTTCTTTGGGGGGGCGGGGGCGGATAGCGGCACAGGTGTTCACAGACCTTCCCCTACAAGGGAAGAACCAACCAGCTTGTTATATAAAAGTTGCCCTTAACTAAACTACCTGCAGCGCACGCTCATCTCACACACATGCCCTTGCCACGCTATAACACATCAGAAGCAGAACAAAGCGTCAGACTGTGCCATGCAGGTAGCAGATAGAGGGGTACAGGAACAGCTAAGGGCAGAGGGCGAACATAAAACACTGCAGAGAAACAGCATGGTTTTCCTCCCCGACATCACTGAAAGCATCCCAACCAACCGAACTTCACAGATGCATTGTGGGGATGACAAGCACATTTCCAAGAGCCTCTCTGTAATCTCCGGCAATAACGCTTGTCTTACCAAGCAGGGGAAAAGCCTTAACCGTAGCATATACAGGTTAGCGACAGGTGCACGACCCCAGTCCGCACACCATGACACTACAGGTGAAGGCGTCGCCTACCGTTACGTGGACGGTACACACCCTTGCCTGACATCCGCATCATTCCACTCAGGACTGCCTCACTCAGCAGACCACATCAGGCTGTAATTATGCTGTGTTGAGTTCTACCGCAGATTATTAATTTATGAAAGAGACAGGAGAGAAGTGAATTGATTGCAAGCTCCGGGGACTGTCAGGGATATGCCTTGCTACCATCGTCCCTTGAGACATACGACAGTAGCACTGACCTTGTTGTACAGTCCGTTAAACCCAAAAGAAAGCTACAGAAGGCATCAGAACCTACTGCAATGAAAGGATGAAAAGGTTATGAAGTTAAGTGTAAGCTAAAACCTTGTGGCGTGACACGCGGTTTGCCGTAGTAATACGTAAAAAGGCTTAAAGGTACTGCGATGGGGGTGGGGGGCCCCCCGTTAAACCACACTTTCTCGGCCAGACACGAGGACGGCCCTGCGGCATATGGGGCAGGTGGAGTTCTCCGAAAGCCAGCGGTCGATGCAGTGCACATGATACTCATGTGAGCAGGGCAGCTTGCGCAACTTGTGGCCCTGAGCGTACTCCGTGATGCACACGCTGCATGTCTTGAGGGCGTCGCTCTCGCCGAAGTTGCGTGTAGCCAGGTTGTCGATCTGCTCCTTGGTGAGGCCCCGTGGCTGCTCATCGTCATCGTCGTTCAGCAGGAAGAAGTGGGCCAGCCGCAGGAAAGGGAGGGATCCCGACTCCTCTAGGCTGATGGGAGCCCGAGGCGCCGGGCGGGATGCCCTGCTGGACGCGGGGGCGGAGGTGGTGCCCTCTCCAGACCTTTCCTCCGTCCGTGGGCTGGCGCTCTCCTGAGGGCCAGTGGAGGGCACTTCAGGAGCGGCTGAGGCCTCAGGATTTCCAGGAGACGCCGCATGCTCCGGGTTGTGGGCAGAGCCCCGGCCAGAGTCCAGGGACTCTGTGTCGGAGTCCATGAAGTAGCTGAGTTCACCGAAGCCTGTCATGATCTGGCGGATCATGGACTGCAGGGCCATGGAGGTGGCCTCACTCAGGCCAGCGTCTGAGATGCGGCGGATGGGGATGCGGATGGTACTGATGTATGTGCGTACGCCGGCGCGCTCTGAGCGTGAGAAGGTCCGCCGAAAACCGCCCCGCTCACTCTCATACAGGTAGGTGTTGTTGGCCGTCTGGGAGCGCGAGCGGGTGCGGTTCGCGATGCTGTCCCCAGCACGGTACTCGCCGGGCCGTACACGCCGCACCTGCAGGTCCAGCATGATGGTCGGGGGCCGGCGGCCAGCGGGTCCCCCTTCAGCACCAGTGCCGCCCTCCACCTCTGGGGTGGGTGGGTTCAGTTCGGCCCACCCACGCCCTGGCTGGGGGTCGGGATCGGCGGCACCCTGCCTGGATGTAACATGCTGTCGGGTCCTAGAGCTGCCCTCCACCTGCACCTCGGGGACTACGCTGGGGTAGCGAGGGGACGACTGGCGAAGACCTGAGGTCAGCCCATCTAGTCGGTCTAGACTGAGAGGAGAGCGACTCCTATCGGGGCGTGCCCTGGTTTGCCGTCGCTCTGGGCTGCGGCTCCTGGGCCTCCTCTGGCCCCTGCGGGGAGCATCCTCTGTCAGGGGACTCGGAGGAACTGGCACCCGCCCAAGAGGGCTGGGAGGCTCAGGGGCAGCTTCGGCTCTGGAAGGATCCGGACTGGGTTCTGGCTCTGGCTCTGGTTCTGGCTCCGGCTCCGGTTCCGGTTCCGGCTCCGGCTCCGGCTCCATGATAACAGCCAGCTCCTCCACCACTGGCTCCTCCACCACATCTGAAGTTTCCATGGCAGCCTCCGGCACCACCCTGGGGCCAGCTGGCTCTGCCCCATCACCTTCCACTGGCGCACCATCATGGGTCCACACCTGTTGCTCGGCAACGTTACGATTGACATTTATCTCAAGGCTGAAGCGGAAGTCGCCGCTGTTGGGGTTGGTCCTGCTCACTGCCCTCCAAGACTGGTTTCCACGGTGACCGCTCCGCGTTGTATTGCCTGCACGCCTGACGGTGTTCAGCCAATCCAGGAGTGAGTCTCCACTGGAGTCTTCCTCAGACACCTCAGATCCTACAAGATTATAACAGCATTTAAACCCTGAATCTCACACAAATGTTTAAGAGAAAGTCTAGAAATTAGGATCAAACTATAAAACAGCAATCCAAAAAACTGCACATCCAGGGTATGGCTTCAAAGTCTGGAGCCTAACCCAGAAAGAACAGAACACAGGGAGGGGGACACCTTGGACAATGCACACAGAACACGCAAAGCCATGATCTGTGAGGCTACAGCACCACCAACTGACCTGCCATCAAACTGCAGGCCAAAATTAGATTAGAAACTCGCGTTCAAATAAAATGTTAATTTATCAGTGACATACCGCTAGTCTCATCAGCTCTGCTTTCGCCGTTGCTCGAAGGATCGGGTCCATCTTTGATTTGCTGAAGTCGACTCAAGAGCTCCTCCTCTGTTGTCTCGCCTTATAAAAAGTAAAAATACATGCAATTTTGAGCTTTGTCATCAAATACAGGTCGCTGTCATATTCAGGCAGCTTCCAAAAACCAAGTACAGTCTGTGGCAAGGTTATGAAATTGTCTTTTTGGAGGCTAATTTAAATTCTTAATTAAAAATCGCAAAAACTGAATACTACGAAACTGGAGGGGGGAAAAAAATAGCGCAAAAACGTAAAAACAAAAAACTGCACATAGCACTCCTCTGTAGCAGATGTCCAGACAGCTGTATCCTTTCGTGTAAAACCAGCGACGGGACAGGACTGTAGACCACCAGACTTACCAGGACAAGCACTGCCCATTCAATGCCGTCTGCTGGAACCGCACATGGTGAAAGGATACTCCAAAATTACCTTCCCTCTCACTGTCCTGGGACAGAAATGGATTGACCGTCTTCAGTAGTTCCTGATGTTTGCTTTGTCTCTTCTTACTTCTTCTCACAGCCACAAACACACATGCGCGCACATGGACACAAGCCTCATTCAGAATTTAAAACCAGTAAATTGGAAGGCGCTTACTCCAATTATCCCAGACAGCTTAATATCTAAGCCAAGGTGCTGAAATTATGGGTGAGAGGGTTCAATAAAAAATAAAAACACAAATTAAATGATTCAGAAATTGCACTATTACACCACAACGGAATGTCACTTACAAATGGCCAGTAAATGCCTCAAGTGAATCGTAACAAACATTTAAAAGGTCAGCCCATTATCCTCGGTACATTCAGCTCATTTAGGATAAAATGCAGCATCAAACAGGACAGGAGGTTCAGCTTAAGTAACAGAGTGTAATGCCAAGGAATACAAAAAAAGATAATGTAAATCTCTCATGAGATTTAAAAGTTACAGGGGAAAAAAAAAAGTCAATGATAAAATGACCCATAAACATTGTTCCTACAACAAACCACAATGCCAAGGAATTCATTTGAGACGTAAAATGATTTTTGCCCACAAAATGACTGGCAAAACTTAATTTTACAAAATATCACAAAACCACGGACGGCATTTGTATGCATGCTGATCTAAACCGACAGGTGTACCACGTGACGGATATGAACCCATAAAACCTTCAGATTTCAGAAAACAAAACCTTTAAAGACAATTCACACATTGACACATGACACACTGCTAAGTATGTGATAGGGAGTTGTGTGTCACTCAGTAGCATGCATCTGGCAGTACACATTAAATAAAATGTTCCAAACTGGTAAAACAGAGGGGGGACATGATTTGACAAATTGGTACAAGGGGAACATTTTATCAAAAAAAAAGTTTTACAATCAATTTGAAACCATTAAAATGAGAAATTGCTACAACTAGCCTTGGAAAAACCTATTTAATGACAAATTGCCCATTCTATTGATAAAAACCACCAGTACATTTTCAGAGCGTGCAAATCAGCTCTGAAAATGAAATGAGGTTCCATTAAATGTTGGAGACAGAATTCAATCCAGTGAAACAAACCCCGGGGTTATTTTTCAGAAAACGACTCAGAAAACAAACCCATGTTTTCACAGAACTAATGAAAACTTTGGTTATTCATGACCCCACTTTAAATATTTGAAGGTCCTACTAGCTTTAGACTTTGCAACACAGTTAAAACTTGAGTCATCTTTTTTTGCCCTGAATTCCCACTGCTAGGAGTTCCCTCCCTTTATTCCCAATTCAGGTCACACCTCTGCCAGATCCCCATCCAAGACAATACACAGCAGCAATTCCCTAGTCTAATTTACCAAGGTTAGGTGAAAATTAGCCTGGGTGCCATTTTAGGCGATAAAATAGGGCTGTAGAAAACCAACCATAAATGCATGTTGTGAAAACCAAGCACAATGTTGAAATCAAAGTCAGTTGGGGGGGTTTAAATAAATTTCTTACCAGGAGTGCCCAACAGATTATTATCTCTCATCAGCCGATAGTCCTCCTCGCTCAAGCCATTGACGAACTGGTAGAAGGCCTCTTCTCGATCCAGACGGTCCAGCTGCTGGCGACGTTGAGAATCTGACTGCTCGCCAGTTCCCTGCTCTAAACTGTCAGAATTCTCCATCGCCTGCCAGGGAGGGGGTGGGGGGAGAGTGGGCCCAGTGCAACTGAGACCAGGGAGGAGATTAAGAATCACTCTCAAGTTTCACTCATTTTACAAAACTCATAAACCATCAATCCAAAGCATCCAGATCATTTAGTCAAGCGGCATACAACTGAAACTGGTGCAGCAGCATCAATCTATGACCAATCCCAGGGCTTGAATTGTAACCATTGTAAATTATGACCTGATACAAAAGAAAGGGCTGGGTTTTAAATGCAAAACAAGACACCGACAGATAGCGCTTAAAAACGCCTGACTCCATGAAAGCTGTACAATTCAATCATATGTGATTGTACACAGTAGCTTACAGGTGGCGATTTAATACTTAAGTTACAGAGACCACAAGGACACTGAAAACAATTCCAGAGAATTTGTGGATTGCTTTTAATTTCCATCGCACCCCGGCTGTTGCCGGATAAAACGGGCCTGGTAGGGGCCGTGCGTCATCTGCTCTCCATTAGCACAGTTAGCTTGGTGACTAATTACACCTTCTCTCAGGCGACCACTTTTCAACTTAGCAAGCCAGCGAGAAACGAACAGCGGGACGAGTTAGCTACACAGGACACTCCGGAGGCCGGCCACAGCTCTTACAGGCGGACAAAAGGTCGGCGTGAAACGGGCTGACTAACGTTAGAATACAAAAGAGAAAAACAAAATGGCACCAGACCGTTAGCCAACTTGCTGGCTGGACGATAAACTACACGGTATGATACTAACCAAAAATTAAAACTGTACGGCCTACGAACGTATTTCGCTTAGGTTACAAAACAGTCAGACGGGGTTCTTGTTTAGGATGTACTTTCCATCACTGCATTAGTCATAACTCGTTAACTAGTTATAATATAAGCTACATTGCTAGCGCCATAGGCCCGCCAAGGAATATAACAAAAGTTCGTATATTTTGCCAAAAAAGACTACATTCTAGCTTTTATGATATTTAAAGGGTGGATTCTACCCAAGCTAGCTATGCTCTAGTGTTGTGTAACTCTCTACGGGAAGCTGAGTGAAGGGCTATCTCTGTCCCATCCAGTCGTTGGTTGAACGTTAACAAGCTTTTTATCCTATGGAAATAATTATAAGCAATACAGCTGACTCCCCACAAGTAAAACAAACACGGCCGATCGTACCTCTTTCGATCCGTTTTTATAACTGTTTCTTTCGTTTTCTCCCTCCGATACGTCTTAAGAAGGTACAATCTCAAGACGCCATTTTCTCTCTATTATGGCAAAATATTGCGGAAACTGGAAAATGCGATCCGGAAATACGCCACAGGCGGATGTGAGGACGACTTCCGGTGCTGACGAGAGCCGGTTGGCGCCCTCGAGTGGTCGTCGAGAAATACCACAGGTGCCGAAGACAGCTATTAATGTAGCAAATAAATATTAAAAAGTGAGCATATTACACGAAGTAACCTTATTTCAACATAAATGAATCATTATGACCCTCAGATCTACTGTTCTATCTGTGATGAGGTTTTGATTCTGAATTTCACAGTTTAAACCGTTTCACTTGCTATCAGGTGAAACATTAATGGTTTCAATTGCTATCATGTACACGATGCCCGTCCGCACATGACTAGCAGAGCAATAGAATATACGTTAAGCGACATCTAATGTTGGCAAAGGGTATTGCGGAGGCGGACACCAGATCATGGCTCGCACATCAGTATCTCCGAGATTCTCGCCCCTCTCTGCTTGAAATGGATTCTAAAATGTAATGAATTTGGCTGTCGTTTCTGTTTATGTACTATATTGCGATGTATCCTTCTTAGTGTTTGTCAGTAAGTGTGCTCCATTTAATGCACGTTTGTGAGATAAAACCTTGCTGTACAGATGACATACTGCTTGAACATGGTTATTTGGTTGACGAGTTGAGGGTAGCATGGTGGCTTGGTAAGTTGCACTGTCACCTCACACCTCCAGTGTTGGGGGGTTGAATTTAACCTCCACTGTGTATGTCTGGATTTTCACACTGATTTTTTCTGAGTACTCCAGTTTACTCCCACAGCATAAAAACGTGCAGTTAGGCCAGTTTACTACCTGGGTACGTACTAAACAGTAAATATTATTTAACTGCTTTTCCTGATACAGGGTCACAGTGACCCCGTATCCTGTTCCAGGAAGACACATCTGAATTGAGGGTTTTGGGGGCCCCAGGATTAAAATTATTGGTGGGGCTCTACCTACAGAATACAACCACACAGAAAATTTGCGTGCCCCAATATAGCTCAGGCCCCTGGGCTACAGCCCAGGTTAGCCCGTGTATAAGTGCGGTCTCACATGCAACCTTGAACAGGATACCAGTTTATCACAGGGACACAATAGCACACTATGAAAGGATGCTTTATTTGCCATTTGCACAAGTGTAAGTACACTGGGATGCTTCTTTTCACATATCCCATCATTTCTCTTTTGAGACACACACATATATATATATATATATATATATATATATATATACATAGTTGAGAGCAAAGCTTAGGGCTCAGGTGTAAGGTGAATACACGCCCCAGTTCATGCACAAATTCCACAAGTATGTTCCCACCCCTTTATGTGTGAGGCTGGTGAGCTACCCAGTATGCCACCATATCACTTGCGCAAGATATAATTTCTAGAATATATTGGCATAAGGAAATAAAATATATGGTTGTTTTGTGATTTTATGGGAGCAATAATTATTAAGCTTAAACATATAAAGTATATGTCTTTGCTAACACTATAATGTGCATTATCAGAACCCCTATTTATCTGATAAGAAAATCTGTTTTTGTTTTTTCTTCTGAAATCTTCTATGCCACTACAGGCCATCCTGTTTTTCCCCAGATCTGAGTGTGTGCTCAGTGGCAAATGAATAACCTGAGTTAAATACAGAGTTCAAATACAGTTTGAAGTTTCAGTTAATGTCATCCTGTTCTGTAGCAACTGGTCCACCAGCACTCTGCATATTTACTTGGAGGGAATAAGGACAACTAATTACCGTGTAGTCATTAGTCTTAATTAGGTGTGAGAAAAATCACATATTAGAGGATAAAAGATGCATGTTAGGATTTGAATACCTTTTATTTTTAACGTTTTTTAAACATTATTTTAGTTTCAGTCACAGCGAAGATGATCTACTCAGCTTCAAAATCCCCAGTTAGTCTATATTATTTAAAGGCATTTTTGCCTGTGCCTCTTGTGTGTTAAATAAATAAATAAAAAAAATAATGTGGGATGCTTCAACTGAACCTTGCCATGGTTCTCTCTGTTCTTGTCATATGTTGACATAAATTTGAAAAAATGGTTAGAAATAGGAAAAAATATTTTCCACCAAACAAAGGCCATTTTCCTGCGTCAAGAAGGAAAAAAAAATATATGCGTTTTCTTCTAACGTGTGTGATGCCACATAAACATTTAACACAGCAGCAGGTGGTGAAAAAAATCAATATGGTGCTAATAATAAAATATAAATAAAACAGAAAAGAAAGAAATGAACTAAAGACCAAGAAAATAAACTGTCAAATCATCTGCATCACAAAATGTTTTGCAGTTATTTGCTGAATAGGGGCTGGGTTTGTTTTTTCCCTCCCTCACCATTGGTGGTTAGTGAAGGATAGCTACAAATTTTCACCAAGGAATATCAGTAGATTTTAGTACACCTAGCCCCGATTTCTGTCAGCCTTCCTGTTTTTATAGCAGCAATCATCATTGAACCTTGAAAAAACCGGTATAATACAATTACATTAAAATGTGACAACGTGGTGCGACAAGCTGTGGAACATCTGGACCTGCCCTCGGCACCTACCATGGATCGTTGCCAAGGAAATTATCGGGAACGGGAAACATTCAGTACACATCGGTAAAAGCAGATCTGTCTAGCTGATTTTTGCTTCAGTGCAGAATGTAACCTTTGCTCTACACAGGTCAGTGCTGCTTGCCAACTTGACTCTTCCTCATGAGGCCCCCCCTTATGTGACCAGAAAATGCCCGCAGGGGGGCTGTGTGAGTACTGCCATTTCCTAGATGGGAGCTGTCTGAGTGGGCAGGAGTTAGGGTATTGATTGAGTCAGTGGTCAGGAGGAAGAGCAAGGGAGAGAAATGAACGTGAGAAATGCTGTCATATTTGACCTCCTGGGTGAGTTTAGTAGCTACAAAACCAGCCTTCTAGATGGTCACTAGCTAAACAACAAACCTTTCTCTTGTAATTATAAAGTATTGTGAAAATATAAACTTAAGAATACCCTGAATTCTGTAATGAAGTTTGAATAACAGCTTGAGGAAGACTGATAATTAGTTCTAAAAGCATAACCTAGTTGTAAGCAGTTTCACTTTTATTTATTTTTTTGTGATTAATGTTTTCCACCATATTTCACTTCATTTATTTTCCATTCCACTTACTGGCAAAGGGTCACAGTTCTTCATATTTTGTGTTTTCAAGTAATAGCGCCTGTTTATTTCTGGGAAGTGGGTAAACTAGATTTTCTTGGCTCTGTCACTCCGCATAACAATGAAAGTTAGAAGTGTCAGGATATGGCCCTTTAATCCATTTCACTCATGTCACAAACACGTTAGACACCAGCTTAGATTCATGTCAGCATCATTATCCTCAATGCCTTGCATCCATATATTGTCCTTGCTCTTAAGACCAAGTTAGCTTCATTAGTCTGGTCAGTTTATCTGTGGCTATTGCTGGTAAATTAACACAGTCTCTGTCCATATCGCCGCAGAACAGATGGCTGATTATTGAATTGAGGAAACACTTATATTTAGCCCTCTGTATTATCGTGATAATGCTGTTTGCTTGGCACATGTCTTGTCGTTATAGCTGACAAATGTTTCTGGCTGTGGTCTTATTATAATCTCAGCTTGGGAATCCAGAAGCAGCACTAAGTCAAGACGTTTCCCTGACAATGAGAGTGACGCACTGACAACTGTGAGGCGTCAAGAATCACAGCATCATCTTCAAGTCCCGTCAGCATAAAAAAGGGACACACTCCTTAATATGTAGCTGGCTAGGTAGCTATACTGCTATGCAGCAAAATTAGGATTGCAAGGACAAATGCAGTTGATTTAGCATTTTGTTAATGATAGTGGAATATTTTAGGCTTGATAAAGGAGGAGAAGGTGGTATGGCATCTCAGCGGCTGGCCTCAAACCTGCACGGCTGGGGGTTCAAACTCTGGCTCTGTGTTTGTATGAAGCTTTTATACTCTCCTTGTGTTTGCAATGACTTCCAGAGGGTACTACAGTTTCCTCCAATAGTCCAAAATTTTCTGGTTAAGCAAAGTGGTGTCAGTAAATTACCCCCTGTGTATGTGCCCTGCAATGGACTGGCATCCCAGTCAGGATGTCCCCTGGTTTGCACATTATCATGTCTGGCATAGGCAGCCTATGACCTTATTCTAGTTTAGTAACAGGAAGGTAGATGTACCATAGTTCATAATGCTACACCCACTGACATGCAATTCAGAAAGCAGGGTCAAAGAATCCCTGGAGCAACTGGGGTTAAGGGCCTTGCTCCTTTACAGGACCTTCTGTCCTGTAAGGGAAAATATGTACCTTATTAAAGCAAAAAATATCTTTTATGTTATGATACGCAGAATAAATAAGGAAAGTAGGAAGCAGTGTGTGGCTCTGCCAGTCAGGACCCAGTGCCGGTGGTTGGCAGAGTGATATTGCCATTGGGCCCCTGAGCAAGGCCCCTAACCCTAATTGCTCCAGGGACTGTCTGACTCTGCTTTCTCAATGCTATTTCAGTATGGATAAAAACATCTGCTAAACATGTAGATGTTCATATATGTAAATGAGAGTTATCACAATCTCACTTCTGTTTGTGTGTACAGTCTTTGGAGTGCAAATGCAAACAGTAGGCTATGTGTGATGGGATTGTGTCATAAAAGCTTATAAACAAGAGCTCTATAATGTCCTGTTCCTAGAGTGTTTGATTGGTTCCATGTACAGTAAGTAATCCTAACATTTGTATTATATATGATGTCCAGATTCTACATTACACACTGCTAATGTACATATTGTGATGTATCTTTTGAAGGTAGCTAAGTGGCCAGTTTTACTGTAGTATGGCTCAACTCCAAAGGTTTAAAGACCACAGCATGCTGTCATTCCCTATCAGGCAACCTAAGGGTCTTGGTAATGGGCTTGTTGTACCTTTGAAGGAGATGAACAGGAAAAGCAATCCGTCTTTGTCTGTCTCCATCCCCTCTGGTGTTCGGTCTTGCATGGGTAGAGCAGGGATCAATTCAGTCCTTCCGCAGCTCTATTGAGCTTATGGCTAGTCGAGGCTCATTGCCCATGGGCTCCCAGGCAAAGAACTGGGTGGCATTTACCAGGGAGAGTGACTTTCCTTATGGATTGATACATTTGTCCCTCTTTGCCGACAGAGGCCCTAATGGTTGCAGGGCGACCGGGCTGACATTTCTCTCTTGCAAGTGTGTTTGCCAGTTTCGCGATTCGTCACCATTTCCTACTATTATTCCCACTGACAACCTCTCCTTCATTCGCTTATCCAGTGTCTCAGCAGTTTTCCTTGGCCATATTTCCCATGAAGCTGGCTTTAGGACAAAATACATAACAACTGTTATTTTATATCTCTAAAAATACATATCAACAGTTGTTCTATATTTTTAATCTATTTTGGGACTACAGTAGAGGCAGGAAATCTTTCCAGAGACACTAAAAACAAATAGTGGATGGGGATATTTAAATTCCCACAGATAAACAGTAACACTATGGCTCCCAGACCAATCAGTTGTACTGGAGCATTTGTAATACCTCTGTGAGTGCATTCTACCTAAGCCACTCAACATAACGCAGCTACTTGCATTTATGCCAAAAAGTTTTGATGGTCAAGGCTCATTCTTGAGGTCTGATATCTTGATATTTTTTTAATATTTTGCTCACATTTCAGCCCCAAGTTTCAAGCCATAAAACATTAGTCACAATTTCCCATGCAACCGTATCTTGGCTTGAGGTTACAATTTTTGTCAATGGGCTGCGGCACTGTTAGCTGGCGCTCACATACTTAATACTGACAGATGCTGGGCTCTTCAATCAGTGGAGAGTATCTAGGGATTTTAGTTGTTTCTCTAGTATTAAGTGTCTTGCAGTTGTAACCAAGAGAACAACATCAACAGTGCCCTTCTGCCACTCATCTCTGTTTTTCCACTACAAATGCAAATACTTCGCACTTATTTCCAAAACTTTGTCTACGCCTTAATATTTTGAATTCTGAATTAGGCTGTCGGCTGACACAATTGATTTCATATAAGCCAACTCTACTGTTCTCTCTTGTAAGACATCGTGATATAAATATATATACAGTGATCAGCCATAACATTGTGCAGGTCCCCCTTGTACCAACACGACTCTGACCCATTGAGGCGTGGATTCCACAAGACCTCTGGTGTCCTGTTGTATCTGGCACCAAGACGTTAGCAGCCGATCCTTTAAGTCCTGTAAGTTGTTAGGTCTTTTTGTTAGGGTTGTTAGGACCTCCATGGATTGGACTTGTTTGTCCAGCACATCGCACAGATAATTGATCAGATTGATATCTGGGAAATTTGGAGGCCAAGTCAACACTTTTTCATATTCCTAAAACCATTCCTGATCATTTTTTGTGCATTAAATTATCCCGATGAAAGAGACCATCACCATCAGGTAAAACTGTTGCTTTGAAGGGGTCTACTTAGTCTGCAACAATGTTTAGGTAGGGGGTACACATCCAGACAGGCCAGCATTCACTCCCCATGTGCTTTAATGAGCCTTGGGCACCCATGACCCCATTGCCGGTTCCCCAGTTGACCTTCCTTGGACCACTTTTGGTAGGTACTGACCACTGCATACACGGAACACCCCGCAACACCTGCCATTTTGGAGCTGCTGTGAAGCTATCACAGTCTGGCCCTTGTTAAAGTCACTCAAATCCTTACACTTCAAGATCTGACTGTCTCTTTGCCTAATATATAATGGCACCTTGGACAGGTGCCACTGTAACGAGATAATCAATGTTATTCACTTCACCTGCCTGTGGTTTTAATGTTATGGCTGATCGGTGTACACCAGTAGTTCACTCACAGAGCTCTGAAAATTCTAACACACAGACAATAATGTGGGAAGAGTATAGGCTTTCAACAAAAGAAAAAAAAAATCAAGATATATTCTCCAACAATACAACCTTGCAGTTTTCTTCTAAATGGGTAAATTGAACTACTAGCGAAATCTTAAGCCTCCATGCTTCTTTGGAATTCTCTGCTAATGTATTTTTTACAGAATTGTTCTGTCCACAGTCAAGACCAGTAAATATTATGCTAATGTACACACCACAATCATCCTTGTCCATGTTCATTTGCACATGCATACAGTGATGAAAACAAAAAAATCACTCTCTTCTGAAAGCAGCATTCAAAAGCTTATTTTAATTTGTATATTTATTCCATAAACATTATTACAAAACTCAGCAAGTTACCAATATAACATTATCACCATACAGGCTTGATCACAAATATTTAAAACCTTTGCAACAGTTACAACAAAAACAAAATAATACTAGAATAATTTACATGAAAATCTATAAAACAGCAAAGAGATCACAAATTTTGTATAACTTTTTCTTCTGGTTTTCTTTTTTGTTTGCTTATGTTTTTTTTATTTTTTTATTTTTTTTTACACGATAGCACTACACTCTCACAACAAGATCGGTCTTATTACAAAACTCCCAACAAAAAGTTATAGATTTTTTACGTTTTCTTTTTTGTTCTTTGTATGTTGGTTTTTAAAACCAGAAACCTGTCATTGTACATCCTTTTCACTGCCCACAGAGGCGCAAAAAAGGTTACCCACACACACACAAATACTTCACAGCACTTTCTAAGAAAAATATACACTTACAAAATATGTTACAAATTGGCACACTGAAAAATATACAAGATTTCATAATGTCAAGAGTTTGTTAGG
>JAAGVU020000002.1:13350556-13363082 GCA_011763525.2 Mormyrus iriodes
TATACACTTACAAAATATGTTACAAATTGGCACACTGAAAAATATACAAGATTTCATAATGTCAAGAGTTTGTTAGGAATCCTTCTGGTAACAACTCTAGACAATATTTATAAAGCTGAATATTCTTTTCAACGGAAAAGGCAAAAAGTAATTCCAATTAATGTCAAAACCATGGTGTAAGTACATCAAACATAACATAACAGTATATTATACATTCGTAAAGAGGGCACAGAGAGAGCTTGATTCTTCTTCACTTTTTTTGTCATGTTTTGGAAAAAGTTTTGTTTTTTTTTCCTGTTTCAGTGTTTGCTTTGTTAGCACCATTAAGAAACAGCAGCTCAACAGTGGTACCTTGTACAAAATTTTACATTGGAAAGTACATTCAACTGGCAATAGGCAGAAATGAGAGGAGGAGGGCAGTGGGGAGGTGGGCCGCCCCCGCGTTCCGTCACACTGTCGGCTCATCCTGGTCCCAGACCTGGCCGGGAGACATGATACGGGGTCAGCTAGTGAGTTTGATGGGACGCTGCTTTGCCCGAGTGGTTTTCACTTCCCAGTGCCACCCTAACCGCACCAGGCCGGGAAGCGACCTTTTGCCAGATCGGCTGGAACAATCAAGAGTGACGCAAATGATTTCTTCCTTTTTAGCAGCTAAGGAGCAGAACGAAACAATAAAGGACAACAAAAACGAAAATGACAGCATGCGACTTAAAACAAAAAACAACATTGCAGCATGTGAACTATAAAGCATTGTTGGAGGGAAATAATTTTTTCTGCTGTCGATATGCTTGTGAAACCTTCTGCTTTAGTTGGGGAGGGTTATAATACATTGAGCTCAGATATGACCATATGAGCAGGTGCAGTCTCCACTTTAGATGTGATTATGGCTACAGTTGGGTAATAATGTCTATTTTTTGTAGATTCTACGCAGTGTTTTTCTGTGCTAACCACATGCTTTGAGTTGCAGTTGTCAGAAAACAGTTAAATGGGTGCATTCATTAGGACGTTCTCCATGTCAGCAACGGGCCAACACAGGTTATCAATCAAAAAAAAAAAAAAACAACTGTGCAAAACAATTAAGTCAAACGAGCTCATTACAAGGCCTTAAGCACAGCCGTCTCAAAGCAAACACAAAATATAGCATACCACACGACAAAAGCACAGAAGTAATTGTAATAATAATAAACAGTAATCCTGTTCCATAAAAAGTCATGCTACAGTTAGCTCAAAACAACTCAGCCCCTACAGTAGCATAATTACACGACTGGAGTACCTATCACTCACCATTGAATGCAAATTAAATCCTAAAATCAAAGGTGTTTATATATATATATATATGTATATATATATATATATATATATATATGGAACGTGTCTGTGTCTGTTGTCAGCAATCAATGAATGCACTGAAGATCCTATGCCAGAGTGTCCTTTGCTGTGCAGCGAGGCATGCAAAGGGCGCGTATTACACAAAACACCATAATTAACACAAACAGCTGAAGACAATATGTGAACAGAGACTGCTGATGCACATGCTCCCTTCTCCCCCTAATAATTTTTGTCTAGATTTAATGCTGACAGCATGTATAATTAACATATCAGAGAGTTTAATTTTCATTTTTTTCCATGAGCCGCTCCTTTTCCATTTATCCATTTTTTTTTAACAAATAAATGGTCATTTCCCTACTTGTTACTAAATTTCCACATATATATGTAAATAGATTTGCCTTGGGCCGTACCACTGCAAAACACAAAAGTTATGTTTCATGATTGTTTTTCAATGCCATTTGAGAAGGAAGCACTGAGCTCCTATAAAACAGACATCTTTCTGCTATTGTTGCGTCTTTTATTAAGGACTAAAAACACAGAGCTGACTATATCCTTAAACTCGTCAGGTTTTCTGAAAAAGGTTTCACAAGCCTCAGGTTGTCAAAGAAGTTAAAGAAGGCCTGTCTGTTTAAGAAAAACAAGCTGTAGCTGTTGAGTCACACAGAATATTTTTGCATTGTGAAGTCAATTCAGAGTTTATGAATAGTGAACATGTTCTCCCTCTATCCAGGTCCTTGAAGCTCAGGCAAGTCAGAGTCAATCTCACAAGGATGAGCTCCATTTGCCCGACCTTGTTTTTCAAACCTGTATCACTGCTGGGGAGATTAAGCATAGGAAAAATACACACTGCTGGCATTATACTTACTCAAAAGATTCGGCCGACGCCCCTCGAACCTCTTGTCCCACGCCCATTCTCTCACTGTCCTTTGAGTCTTCTATGAGGTCCCTCTTCGCTTCTCGTTTAGCTTCAAAATGCTGGGCGATGTTGAGGTAAATTGAATTTAGTGAACAAAAAAGAAAGAAGATCAGAGTCTTTCTGTTTTGGTAAGGTGAGCGTGCGGTAGCATACCACTGTCAGCTGCAGGTGCTCGCCAATGGAGAAGGTCCCAAAATATAACTTTTCTCGAAAGTCAGCTCTCCATCAAGTGTTACAAAATAGAACAGCCAATATTCATATAGATAGAAAATTGTCTGTACAGATATTTGTTCATAGTTTGGCACATTAATTTCAGTATTATGATAATCCTTTTTTGCCGATAGTGCATATGTTTCTGTACAATGGCATTAACAAAAATCGTACTCTGAAAGATGAGTAAGAGCCTTTTTGCAAGTAATAGTCAACATATTTTCGGTTTAGGACTGAATGTCTCGGGCACTGTTTCCACTCGGGCCCTCAGGGGGTGAAAAAAAAAAACAATGACAAGTTCATTCCACGTATAAGAAGAAAAAATAATACAATATGGTAATCTCACACACAAACACATACAAACACACATAGATAGATAGATGATAGATGATTGATAGATAGAGATATAATCCACATAAAAATGTTCCCTTTTTGCATCAGAAAAAAAAATCTTCCTTAAGACATTTTTCCACACTCTTGAGTGATCTACGGTCTGTAATGGTGGATAATTATGGATCTTCATAGGATGGAGTAGTTCTCCCTCATGACACAAGTCAGAGTGTAGACTGACTTTGATATGGAGGGCCCCCATATTCTGTATAAAACAAAAATGGGGACTCTTTTTACTTAAAGCATTTGTATAAAGCTACATGTTATTAAATCATATTATGAAGGGCAGCAAGTTTCACATGGGGAAATTAACATTTCACAAAAAAGGCTTTTAAACATTTTCAAGGCTTTTTTCTGACAAAAATAACCCAAACAAAATAACGAAAAAAAGAAAATTAAAACCAGCTAAAAGCAGCAACAGAGCAAGAAACGATTGCAGCCATGGTACTTTTAAATCCCAGTCAAGCTGGACACAATCACTCAATAGGTAGTTTGCAAGTACAAGGAGTTTCTCATGCAAGTTTTTCATTTTGTCTTCAGGGAAATAAGGTTGTGGGGGGTAGTCAGGAGAAATGTCTTTGCCATGCAACGCTTGCATTGAGTCAGTGGGGGGGAGTAAAGGGACGAGGGGGCAGAGCAGGCTGTGGGAGCAAAGTGAGGAAGGGTGCGACTGTAGCCAGCTACAAAATATTACCTCAGTTTTTCATAAGAGGCCATCAATGCTAAGTCCTTACTTGGGTCTCGCTCTGCTCGCTTTCCTTTACTGTTTTCCACCCGGGGGAATTTTGCACTGGTTTTGTGACGATACATTTTTTTGTGTGCAGGACCATTGGTGCTTGGGGTGCCTAGGGCAGGTTTATCAAACATGTTGCAGCCTAGTGCGAGCTGGGGAAAAAAGGGATGCGAGGCATTGAACTTGGACTGGTTTTTACCAGCCTTGCCTGTGGACTTTCTGCCCTTGGTCACTCCCGGGGAGGTGGCTCCTTTCCTCTTGGAGTCTGGTGTTGTCCCTGCCAGGATTTTGAGTGTCTTTAACTTGAGGCTGTTAGCCTCAGGGGGCTGGCAGGCCCCAGATGCAGGACTCCACAGTGGCTCGATGGAGGCCATCATAAACCGCTGAACTTCGGCCATGCCAGAAGCGATGTTGGACAAGATGTTGGAAGGCTCCTCAAATTCTCGCTGGTCATCATCTAGAAGGCTGTTCCTATCAGACCAGGCTGTGCTGGGGTCCTTTACCAAAGGCCAATCCCCTGACACCCCCATGAGGTTCCCACCAGAGGCTCCCATGTTGTCTATCATGTTACGAGCTCTTGGGGGCAATCTGGACCCCCCTGCCTGACCTTTGCCAGTTTTCCCATCAGGTGGGGCCTTTAACTTTTTAGGTGACCGAGAATTCTGCCGGGGGGCCTTGCTTTTCTCTGCCTTAGCTGTTTTAGGAGCCTTCGTTTTCTTTGCTCCTTTTGGTTCCGGGAAGGAGCCCTGTCCTGCAGTTTGCTTGCTGGTGATTTTCTTTTTTGTCCTCGGACCTTTGGCACAATTCACAATTTGATTACCCTGCTCAACAAAGTTCCCTACGCTGGCATCTTTCTCAATCAGTCTCATGCCATCGTCATCATTGAAGGTGTGGAACTGGAACTGGTGACTGTTTGCCGTGAGTGTAGCAGTCTGATGTTCCTGCTGTGGTATGAGGTTGCAGTCCCACTTCATCTCTGATGTACCACCCAGAGTCATTTCACGAGCTTCTTGGTATGTCTTAGCCACTCCCCCTCCTTTCATCTCTGGGCCCATCACCTGAGGCGACAAATTGGGGGTATCCGGAGGAGACATCTCCGACAGCGACGAGTGCCGGAATTTATCGGGAGTAAAGTTGGAGATATCCAGCAGATCCGTCGACTCCCTCAGGGGTGTGATTGCATCAACACTTTGCTGGATCACCAGCTTTGGGCTGCAGTGGGCCAAGAAGTTATCGTTCATGTCATCTTCACCATCTTTCTCGCAGGACTTTAGACTCAGAGAGCTGTAATTGCTAGAAGTAGCTGACAACGAACCCACTGAGTCAAAACTGATGAGCCTGCCGTTGTCTGTATTCAGCGTTCCTCTTTGCAACTGTAAGTGTCCCTCCCCACACGGCGCCTGACACGCCTGATAATCGGCATCGGACGGCAAGGGCTGCTCCGGCAAATAATTCTTCTCATACAGCAGTCTGTTGCTGTCCAAGTTCAGCTGGCTGTATCCAGAGACAGACAAGTTGTCTGCCATTGGCACAGGCAAGGGGCCAGAAAAGCTGTTAGGCATAATGGGGGTTTCTGGAATGTCAGGTGCAAATGGAGCCTGGCTGGGGCCGAGCTGCGAATGCCACATATGGGTGAAATTTGGTTCAATCTGGCAGTTTTGAGGCGACTGCTGGAGTTCGGATTCAGAGGGTGGAGAGAGGACACAGCTCTGGGCAAGCTGCAGAGAAGTGAACTGCTTCTCTTCCTGGGAAAGACCAACCGGGTACTGCCTGGGGGGCTGCTGGGGGAAGAAAGAAATTCCGGTGCTACTCGATGTATCTGATGCATCTAACAGTGTCTGCAGATAGCCTCCGGGGACAACTGGTACACTTGTAGCCACATTCACAGATGGCGTGGTTTTGTCAGGAGAGCAGGTGGCTGATACAAAAGTGGATTTTTTAGAGGCATTGGCAGTGTGATTTTCACACAAATGGGGGCTGCTTGCAGCCGAGTCCATTGCTTCATCCTTCACACTCCTGACGGAGTCCTGATTTTGTAATACAGCACAAATCTCCGCTCGGTCCGTCATACTTCTGTCTTCTTCCATGTCTTTCATTTTTTTGCTCCTCAGCCTTGCCTCGCTTTTGAATTTCCGTATACGCACCACTTTATTTCCAATTCTCTTGTCATCCCTTTCTTGCGATCTGCTGTTTGGTGTGCTAGTGTGTGTGATGTCATTTGCGGCTATCGTACTTGCACGGCTGGAGGTTGCTATAGTTAATGGCACGCGTGTAACAGTTGCATCGTCTTCGGTGCTGCCTCCCTGCTTGCTTGGTGATTGTTCCACAGCTTGGATTCTCTGAATCCTGAGTCTGTTTGCTATCTTGTATTTCCGTTTAGGGGGACTCAAACTGAAGGGACGATTGCGGCCATTCAGTCGAAAATGATGTTTATCACCCACGACCAGCCTACGTCTCTCCTCCATGTCCTGCTGTCTCTTCTGCCAGAAACTCTTCAGAGGGGCCAGTTTCTCATACTGGGTCATTACATCCTCAGTTAAGTTCACTGTCAGGACTGCTGGGTCAATTTTACCCAACTTCACTAGCATGTGCTTCTCTCCTTTGAACCGGTTGATGATTATGTATTTGATAATGACTGGGGGTTCCTTTCGAGAGGATTTTCGCCTCTTTTTTGGGCACCAGTCATCATCTTCCTCCTCCTTCGGACCAACGGGTAGCTTCTCACGTTTCTCAACATTCTTCTCATTCTCGATTGAGTCCACGTCATACAGGTAATCCTCGCTGTATCTGACTTTCCTTTTAGCTCGGAGTCTATAATTTAGCTGACTGGAGGAGCATGACTTCTCCCTGGAGAAAAAGCAGCTTCTTCCCTTAGCCTCTCGAAGGGTGTCAGAGGAGGAGCCAGTGCAAGAGCTGTCATCACTGTACTCCCCTGAGTCTTCAGTGGAGTTGTTGAAGTCAAATATATAGCTTCTCTTTGGACTCCCATCAGGCGTCCCATTGGTAGGGCAGACATTCTTGTCCCCCTTCCTGTCAGTTCCCACAGGGTGCATTTCATCTCCTTTGAGCTGCAGTCCTTCCACGTTTTTCTTGATGACCCCACCGTCTTTCTTGGTGCAGTTGACAAGAACACTCGGAAAGAAGCTGAACTGGGTCTCCTCCTGGAGAACATTGGTCTTTTCTCGCATGTTGTCCTGGAAGGATTCATAGCGGATCTTCAGGGAGCACACATCACTGCTCAGTGTGGAGTCATCGTCATCATCGTCAAACATGTAATTGTCCACGTCTTCTTCAGAAAAGAGATTCACTGAAAGCTCATTTTTGGAGCAGAGATCGAGAAGCTCCATTTTGCTCTCACTAATGAAGGATTCAAAGTAGCCCCAGTCCTGCCCTGTATTGGACAGTAAGGCCTCTTCTCCATTGCATTTGTCCAGAAGTAGGCCCTCGTAAAGGTTCTTGGAGGCAGGATCCTCAGAGTCACTCTCTGACTTCTCAACATCCCTCCTTTCTGTTGCCTGGGCTTTGTGGACTGGAAAGCCGAGGAGCTGGTCTGAGAGAAGCTGGTCTCCATATTGGCAGGCTTCGCTGGGCATGATGCCATGCATTCCCATATCAGACATGGAGCAGCCATCATAGTCTCTGTTCACATCACCCATTTTCAGGCTGACTCCGGGTTCTGTGTCGGCACCATCTTTGCTCTCCATAAAACACCCCAAGCAGGTGCGGCTGGGTTGCATGAGGCAATCCTCTGTCAAGGTGGAGATGCCTCCAGGCTCCATCATGGTAAAGGGAGTCTTGTCGCAGTCTTCTGGCAGGGACCAGGGACTCACCCCCTTGGTGACGCAGGATGTGAGGGAAATGGCGTGGGTGGAGGACTCATCAGCAGCAGGCTCTGGAACCTCTGTCAGGCTCAGGGGGGATGATGGATTCAGCGTGCAGGGATCCTTTGTGGATAGCGTGGCTCTCTGGCAGTCTGCGCTGCCTTTCTGTGTGCTCGATACGCCAGCTGAGAAGGGGAAATGAATGGCAGCATGTGCAGCAGCATACGGCTTCAGAAGCCCTCCCTGGTCATGTGATCCTGAGAAGGAGCAAAACATAAACATCGCTTTAGAGCAGTGCAATACATTACTAGTCTCTCAACCTCTTATTCAACAATTTAAAGCTAAATATAGGTGGACTTCTATTAATTATTGACTGTACATGATTGATGGAGTAACAATTAAGAACAATAGTAATAAGCTGATTTCTTTCCTGCAGGTTATTTGTAGTACTGGGAGTAATATGTTCTTCTCCCTTGATTGCATCATTTTAATTTTGTCAGCTGAAGAAATGTATAATTAAGCAAAGGACAGCAGCTGGTTTGCAAGAAGCATTAGCTTTGTTTGTCTTGCATAATTAGTCAACAGCATCAGAGACAGGTATATACGCATGGGAAAAGACATTTACCTGTGCTGAAAATAACGCAACTAATAAGCACAGCCCATGTATCATACCCTCAAGCATTTGGCTTAGAAGCAGATGTAAACAACAATTTCTGGTTTCAGTGGTGATTTTTTTTAACAAAATCCTGAAACTACCCCCATTCTCAGATGGAAATTCCTTACAAATGATCCTCACACGTCTGCACAGACACTGTATATGTCAGCCTGCTATGTGCTCACCCCCATTAGAGCGGCATGAGGTTTGCAGTGATGCTGACGAGATACTACTGCATTATGGGAAGCCTTAAAACACCAAATAAATTTGAAAATTTATGAAAAAGCACTGCTCATTAACATATTGAGAAGTGATAATGAATAAAGGCATACAGATGACTAAGAATAGATATATAAATTACCATTTCCATGGTATTCTCATATTTTCATTTATAACTACAGCAGTCGCAGTAAATTCTGACGCAAAATAATTGACTCTATGGGTATTAAATAACTGATGTGTACATTATCTGATAAATACGTTATAATTTATATATATATATATATATATATATGTGTGTGTGTGTGTTTTTTTAAGACAGCCATCAAGTAGTTCAACAATATTTACAACCAAACTGACTAAAAAAGTACTTCTTCTGCTGTGAAAATGACACATTGTCAGCAATAACCTTGTTAATGTATATAACACTTTTGAAGTTCTCATCGAATTGTGCCCCGCAGATGCTTTCATGTGTGTCCTCATCCTCACCCACCATGTCTCATCCATGATAAGGCAGAGCGGGCTCCTCCCGTGGTTGAGAGAAGGACGGACATATTGAACGTCCTACGTAACAGTCCAGCAAATGAGCGTCAGAGCATCATGTGACCGGCAGTCTTTGTGAAGCATATTGAAAAACTCTGCCCCCCCGAAATTACAGACCCGTCATGGCACTTACTTGTTATAACCACCTACAGAAGTACTCAAAGAAATTAACTGCCATGCACTTACATAAATAAATATCAGTGGAAATGAACTCTGATGCATTGCAGTACTGTTCACTCCTGAAATTTATGTCTAAAGGGGCTGCCTGTCTTGTTCCACAATTTAAATCGTATTGATGTTTATGTGCCTATGGTGAACTGTACGTCTAGGGTAGTAAACATGTTTCTTTGTAAATGGATGGGCAGTCGATATACTCAAAAAACAACTCCCTAATTGCTCTAATGCAAATATATATGGCCGCGCACACAACTCTCCACAGGACAGAACGAGTACTGATTTCAGAAGCCATATATTAAAACACCATACAGAAACATTAACTGAATTAAATTGAATAACCAAAGACAGATTTCCTTTAATTACCTTCCAGTGGATCACAATGTAAGTATTAATTTAGACACCAGTTACCAAAATTGTCTTGAAAAAAACAGACATCTTCTTTAAGGAAATTGGAAAAATAAGTAAGGAAGATGTCACTGGTTCTCATTGTGAAAACTGATATTATTTCAAAAGGAAATAAGAACATACAACTGCTTCTTAAGTTTATGTGTCTCATGTAAGGGATGCTATTCATGGTTTTAATGAATGACAAGACGTTTAAACCAGGACTGATCAATCAGCATAAAAAGCAAGTCCTTTATTTTATTCTAAAACTGAACAGGTACACTGCTGAATAGCTTATACCACGGTCTGAGCCCCTGACTACACCGGCCACATTTACCAGTTTAAGTACTGCTGGATTGATTCGGTTAGATACTGGCAACTCATTGTTCTGAGCTTTGTTCACTCATGAAAGCCAGTCTCTGTTGTGCAAAGATATAGTTTCCCCAGTTGTACAAGTGAATTAATCTAGCTTTATAATAATAATACTGTCAGTCAAATGTATTTAAGGATTTATTATTGAACCTCGGGGAAAAAAAGAACACCATTCCATCTTTCATTTACCACAGTGCTGCTGGTGTTTTTTAGTTCTCTGTCTCGGCTACCGGGGGCCCCTTCTGTCTCTTAAATTTCCTAAGCGGACAGACGAAAGGATGGGAGGTGGTTAATGGAACAGAGGAACAGGAGGGTGTGACTTGGCATTCGCCTTGCAGCTCCTAACCTGAAATTCTTCGGCGTTTGGCTGGTGCTGGATTTCAGCACGATATGGAACGTTTCGGAGGCCTTACATAATCTGCTCTCGACTCTGGGCTCCTAAGAGCTACAGGGTGCCACAATGAAAGCCGACAGGGAAAAGGAGAGGCTGTGGGCGATAACCAGGGAGCACACTGAGCAATCCTGGCATCTGGCAGGGTTGATCATCGCTGTGCACCTAACCTCTCCCATGTCAAACGTTGACCAGGGCAAATAGCTTTATTTATAACTGGTGCCAATAACCGATCAGTATGAAGGAACTACATGAAAGAGAGAATCCAGATAACAAGAGTCCAAGTACACTGGAACACATTTTTCATATTTCTGTATGTAGGTCAAAGGGGAGAAGTTTTTTTGGAGCCTAGCATGCAAGCTATACTTCAATGCTTTCATAAATTTAATGGCAAAGGATGCTAGATAATGTCAGGTCAAAGATTAAATTTGTACAAACTGCTCCCATGTGAAAATGCTTAATGTTGTTTCTGCCGATACAAGAGGATCTGTAGGATTGTAACTCAGGGGTGGCCTATCATATCTAGACAGGGCTGTTGTGCATGCGGGTTTTCACTGCAACTCCCTAATTAGATTACTAATTAGAGGACTGATTGCCTGAAGAGTCCTCACACCTGGGTTTGAACAGCTGACCTTAAGGCTATCCCGAAAACCTGCATACACACTGGCTCTTTGTGGATAAGATTGGCCACCCCTGTTGCTACATGATCTTACAGGAACCTCACAAATAAACCCTTTAAAATGTCTCTGACCACCACGTTTGAGGCAGTCCTCCTCTGGAAAAGCAGGCTGCTGGCTTTCAAATGGAAAATGGATATGTTCATTTTGACAGCACTTTCAAAAATGGCCTTCTGCCCTTCAGCACAAGACCCTGTATTTCGATTTCAATATGATAACATGCCTCAAAACACAAGAGGACATCCCCTGTTATTGCAAGTTGGAGGGAAGGACGCATGGACTTTCTAAACTGAAGACCCCTTTGAAATCCAGGGTATGGATGCTCATGGAATTCTACAAGAGTTCTGCTCAGGGGCTGCAACAAGAAAAACAATGCTACCTGCAAATGTGCAAATGGGAGCTCATGTGTACAGATCTGAGTGGGCGTGTGCTGAAGCCAAATTATAATATCTGCATATTCATATGTTCCAATTTCTGGCTGTTATGTTGCGGGTCATATCGTCCATAGGTTATCAAAACAAACCAACGGAGAAGGGAGCCTGTTTTCAAATGGGGGATATAAATCTGCTATTGCCAGTATTTTAATTAACTTCGAAAAGATGAGGAAAGTTCTGGACCGCTATGTGGCTAGGTAAGAATTGACACTCTGCAACCACATGTGGGACTTCAGGTATTGTTTTGAACCAGGGTACCCCCCAAATATCAGGGGTAGTTAAGAGATGACCATCAAGCCAGTCTACTTCGACAGTGCCTAAGCTGGGATGGACAGAGAAAGACTGGCAATGTGGCCAGCATGCTGGGACTAACCGTTACACTCTGAAGAACAGTGTCTTCAGCAGTCAGCATGACTCAGAACCTCGGTTTAACATCTTCTTCAAAAAGGAGCAACCTACACAGGCTTCAAATGATGCCGCTCACCACAGGTACATACATCAGGCACTAAAAGTTCTGGGAATTTCTACGTCTTCTGCCTTTTGGCCTTCGATACATCCTGCACATGCAGTATAATACTGAACGCTACCCTCAAGACAGGACTTATGCTTTCCGATAATATAGCTTTTATAGTAAAAAAAGCAGTAAAAAAAGCATTTTCTCCCCTCTGCATGCAACTTGGCTACATCTAGCCATTGGACGCAACCCAGCTTTTAATGGTCTATGGCATTTCTGAATGGCAGAGAACGATCAATTATTTCTCATCTGCACCGGATGTTCCATAATGAAAGCTGAGGGATGGCAGGATGACTCACTGTTCCTCTCCTACCCTGGCGACGCAGCCATGGCTTCTGTGGAGCTCAACAAGCGTCGCTCACCCTGCACGGTCTACTACAGCTCCGACACAGAGTCAGCACACAGCCGGACGTGTACCTTTCTGCCCGAGCTTGAGGGCTGAGCTTCAACTGACCCCCACGGAACCTTAAACCCAAAAGAATGAAAATGACCGCTGTTCATTTAAGAAGGAAAGCCTCATTGTAAAGCCATTGTGGCCTGTCTGTGCATCATGGACACAGCAAACCTTACCTGTTCAAGATACACAAATAAAGGGGAATCACACATTTTTTTTTAACAGATGCTTCTATTCAAAGTGATGCACATTTCTTAAGAATGTAGAATCAGATAATCCCTAAAGCAATGGAGGGGTTAGTTAAGGGTCTAGCTCAAGGCCCCAATGGTGAAATCACTCCACTAACCCTGGGATTCCAACAGGTAGC
>JAAGVU020000002.1:13371175-13396533 GCA_011763525.2 Mormyrus iriodes
GGGGGAGCGGGGGGGTGGGGGGGGGGGGGGGGGGGGGGGGGGGGGGGGGGTGTGTGTCTGGGGGGGGGGTGGGGGGGGGGGGGGGGGGGGGGGTGGGTGGGTGGGGGGGCCTTGGTGTATTTTGGCACTGATTAAGGGGGTGTCTTTGCAATATTTTGCTGAAAGCATTCAACCAGTTGACCACCAATGAAATAAAGCATTACCCATTAATCATCTTCTGCCATCAACCAGGAAGCATGCTGAGATCAACGGATGTGTTGAGCACCCCTGGTATATAAGCTCTATAATGCTGGAGTTGAAGGAAGACTGGCCCACCGGGAAAATTCCCAAATTTCCAAATGGTCAGTACACGACTGTCGCTGCCCAATGAAAAATGTGTGTGTAAATCCATTATTTCAAGAGTGTGGAAAAAATGCATTCTCAGAAAGTACTTTACAAAGTAATCCTAAAACAACGTAATGAGACACCTTTACATGGACATTCGCGCTTTTCATCGGACAATGATGAGATGCCCTCCCAACATCTGGTTCCTGCCTTTGTGCCCCAGGCATGCAGTGGGAGCCAATCATCTTCAGACAAGCATTCAGGAACATTAAGGTATCTATAAAAAAGAATAAATAAACAGTCCCCAGGGAGCAGTCACTGCACTAAACGTGTCAGGTCTCGTGATGCATCCGCAGAGCCCAGAGCGCTCTCTTATCCCTTCAGGGTGCTGGACAGCTCGGATGAGCGTAACATAACCGCACGGGACAGAACCGGGCGTCAAAAAACAGGCGGCCCGCAGGCCTAGGCGGGGGCTGAATCATCCGAGGGGGCTGAGAGTGGCATCATCAGCATGCCGTGCAGTCTGTGCTCCAGGCCCCCTGCCGAATACACCTCCTTTGGCTTCGCACGTCGCAGGCCGCAAATTACTCACGCTGCCTGTTTATACGACATGCACTCTCTGGCCGCTCAGAATCACCCAGCCAACGCCTGTGATTCCTTACCTGCCTCCTTTAACGGCACATGAGCACGTGCCACGGCCAACCTGCCGCGTGTCGAGTGCCAGGTAAACATTTACACAGACATGGCATGATTTTCCTTGCCCTTTTTCACCCAGGGACGGGGAAACGCCGGTGCTTTAGCCCCACAGGCTACGTGGGCTCTGGTTCACCCTCAGTTGCCTGTGGTTTAATTAAAGCAATTATGCAGATAATGTAACAGCCCATTTTTAATGCTTTTACTTAAAGAGGAAGCGGTAATAGAAAGCGTGCGGATCAACATGCAGCCAGGAGACTTAGCCGCATGATAGAACAGAAGCAAAAACACGCATCTGAAGAAAGATAAGCCTGGAACATAAAGTCATGCAGTATGTGGAAACAATTCTGTCTAGTCGTGTATGAGAATTAATGGCACGTGGAGAACAGTTTTGGACCGGTCATGTCTGCTACACCAGGGCCAAGTAACAACAGAACAAATAATGGCAATGATTTGGACCCACCCTCACATGTAAAAGGACGCCAGCTGAAAGGGATAAATTAACCAGGTAATGAAAGGTACCTCTAAACCTCACAAAGGTGCTAATCTCCAGGTGGAGGACTTGCAAGTTCCTTATTTATTATTGAGGCTGAGGTACACCGTGTACAGTCATTTACTGGGTTTAGGTCCATGCAGAATGCCTGGCCTGGCAATATACTCAGAGATCTTCTGCACCTTAGTGCTCAAAAAGCAGATAATTCATACCCACGAGGCTAATAATTCCCACCTCAAAGATCAGTTGTTGACATTTTCCTCCATCTTGCAGAACAGCGATAACACTAACCAGCAAATAAAATTAAAAGCAATATTGAAATTCACAGCCAGATCAACAGTATAACCTGATATAAACTGATAAAAGTTCTTAAAAAATCCATTGTGGAAGCCAGAACACATTTTAATTAAAATATAAGCTATCTATAAAGTAGATAGAAAATGTATCTACATTTGTACATAATTTGTACAAAGTCACAGGCAACAATTTCACCCTTTTTCCAGACAAAGAGACAATAGCACAAAATTTGAATTTATTAGCAATAAACAAGCTATGCATTAAACATAAATATAAATTCTATATATGATCAAATGGCCAATTATCTCTTACTCCTGGTCTCCTAGCTTATTTGTTTATTCCCTGGCACTGTCAATTACAAGCTCCGTCTGGAGGGCCGTGCTGTGTCTACGCGTCCGCAGGCAAGCCAAGAGCTAGGGGAAAAGAAATCTCCACTGCATGGGCAAAGGTGCTGCTTAGATTGCGAGACAGAGTTTTGTTTACTTGAGTTATTTATTTGCCAACACTAATTGAGAGATGCTCCGAATCCATCTGCAGCGCGTGCACAACGGTAGCGGGGGATGGGGTTGAATGGGGGAGGGTTCTGCTCTCCCAGGTCCTCATGCCAGTTTTAGACACTAACAACACTGCTGATTAAACCAGAAATGGCTGGGGGAAGACTGGGGATCCGCAAAGGACATATTTATGATCCGGTGTAGCCACGTCATCACAGCTCTGTGGATTGATCCCTGCCTGAACACTGTGCAGTGACACTGTTGACCTTCTGGATTTTCACATCACATGAGGCCATGGCAGCAAAGAATTCCCACAATCCCACCCATCCACAAAGCTACCTGTAATTCTCCTTTTATTTCCTCCTATTCTCAATAAAAGAATAACGTTATATAATAAAATCCTGCATCTATATTTTCATCAAGTATCCTTCCAAAGTGTCACCCCTCCCCTCAGCTATCCTACCAGACATCACTAATCCCTGAGACCCTCTGATACTAATCAGATAGAGCCACAGAAGCTTGTTCAGTTGTTCAAAAGTTTTCTAAAATATTCACTGTCACTAGATCTCATTTATCTAGCCTCGAATGCCCCCCACAATTTCTGTGCAGATATATAGCTCAGTCAAATATATACTATATGCCTACTTCGCTGAGATGGATGGTAAAGTAAATTTCTTTTTTTCCCAATGAAAATACTGTTTATACTTCTCAACATGCAAGCAGAAAGGATACAAATTCCATGCAAAAGCCAACTGAATAATTCAGAAAGTAAAACGAGTTCACCTGAAATTAGCTAAAAAAAATCTTTTACATATTTGCAAGCCTGCAGTTATTTTTCACAAGGTTTGTTTGCAGGAGCTAATCTTAGTGGGGAAAACGTAGGATTTTAAATTTTTTTTTTTTTGTTTGGCTTCCAGTTGACTGTTTAAAAAAGATTTCTCTGCCCGCTAACATCACTTCCAACTCCGACTGGCTGAGAAGAGTGTTTGCTTTGCAGCCATGGAAACGTGCAGCCACCAAGGAAATGTGGTTTCAGGCAACTGATACAGAAATCATATTGTATGGTACATAACAAAGTGCTCAGCAATCTACAGTGACAAGTGAAAGGCCAAACAGATACAGGAGCCTTTGTACAGCTGAAGAATATTCTCAAATAAATGTCTTGATATTTACAAAACCTGCACTCTCTTTTAGCATAAGAATGACAGAATTATTACATAAAGTACATGGTATACCATGCAAAAATGATCTCTGATGTGTTTTCTGATGTACAATTCGTTAACTGAAAAAAAGTTTATTCTCCAGTTAATTTGGTTTAGCGATGGCTTGATCCCAGAAGGCTAAGGAAACAGCTTAGACAAACTTACACACACGTGATCCACTTGCTATGAAGACCAAACACTTCAGCTAAAAACTGGCAAACAGCCACTGATATCAAACCAGTGGAATCACTTCTACTAAGCCGAGGTCAGCGGCAAGTGTTCTCGACGTAAAATCATTTACCATCAAATTATTCTGAGAAATTTTTAAAAATGTATCTGTAAATCGGCTTCCAACTGTGACTAAACCAGTCACACTAAGGTATTACTGAGATCTATCGCTTCAGGCTCTAACGATGATGTGTTTTTACGGCCTCGGAGCTCAGAGGTGTAGGCCCATCGAAATAAAAACCCCTATGGCTCATTAATCTGGCGCATTGCTGCTGATCAGTTTCTGAAACGTAAAACCCGTTACAATTGATGTAAATTGCCAGGAATGGGATACCAGGAACAAAACACAAAAAGGCCATTTAAAAACACAGTCAGTCATGATGCTCCATATATAGCTTCTGTGAAAACACCACCAAAGGAAAAAAAAAAATGGGCCAGACACCCTTCAAGTTTTTGTTTTCCAGCAGTGAGACAAGTCGCTCCTCTAGCTCCGTGATCTGCAGAGCGTAAAGAGAGCATCACACCGGCAGAATCTGTGTTGGAGGAGCGTACGCCACACACAAAGCATCCTGGGAAGAAACCAACCACCTAAATAAATAAATAAACAGCAGGAACAACGCGCTCCGTCGATAACCCGCACACATCAAAAAACCCCGGCGGTCCTTTACCGACGGCACTTCCCGGGCCTCCTGATTGGCCGGGCGACCACAGTGAAGGAGGCTGAGCTCAAATGCCACTGATGTTAATGGGAGGGACATCTGTTCGATGGAATGGAAGACCCGTTTTACATATGCCGCCGCAGTCGCTTTCTGGATTGCAGAAAGGTACCACTGACGTCAGGCCCGAAAAAGGAATAACATGGGCTTGCGTAGTTTGAACGGCGTTATTCCAATTCAACAAACAGTTGAGCTATAAATATATGTTTATGCAGCCTGAGAATTCGATTTCTTCAATTCAGGAATCAGCTGGACCAGATATTTGTCGATGCTACATATTTTTTTGCTACCAAAGAATTCCATTTATCAGATTCGGGAATCAGCTGAATCTGATATTTGCTGATATAACGCACATTTATGCAGCCCGCGATTATTCACATAATTGAGCTGGGTCTTTCATTGCTGGTGCTCCTCTTACCAGTCTTACACCACACCTTGTCTAACTGACAGAGATGATCTAATTAGGATCTGGATAATCAACAGAACTGTTAACAGATGGAGAACGGAATGAAATGAAGCTTTAATGGGCAAGTTCAATACAGGAAACATTTATTCACATAGCAATCGGCTGTTATGGTTTTAATATGCAGACTAACAGCATTCAAGTGAGGTTCATTCCTAAGGCACCAGCGAAAATATGTTTTTCTTTTAAATACATTGTCCATGTAGGTATTAAGCCTGGCATTAATTAATTAGTGCAAATGAACAAAAACAGTGGCTAAAAATAATGCATTGTCGAGCTCATCTCCCCATGGATAAAAATACCTGTGATAGGTAACAATTATCTGTTTTTTAAATGACAAGCAAAATGAAAGTACCACATCAATGCAGATTATCCTGCACAACCGGTGATGCATTTTCTAAAATTACTCGTTTTAACATCTTTCCATGTCTTATTTAGACACCTCTTTAATTGTGTGCCCTCTCCAATAACAGATAGTCACAGCCCTTTGGTTTGGCTTACGTATCTGTTAAATAATTAACATTATCAATCCCTTATGAAAATCATCTTTACAGTTTCAAATTGAGATTGATTTGATATGTATAACGATGTCAGACACAAAAATGTTTATATTTCAATAAGGACATATGATTTAAAAAAAAAAAACATACTTGATACTTAAAATATATACACTTACTAGATATATACATGCTCAGGGGTACTGCTAGAGATTTTGGGCCCCATGAAAGCGTATCATTTGGGCCCTTAACCCAGACCAGGCCAATTATTTTTGAAGTTTCTTAGGGCCCCTGTCAGTCAGGGGTCTTTGGAATCATTCTTACTTCCCCCCTTTTACAGTGCTCCTGTACATGGTAGATAATCATTCTGAAAAGGACCTTCTGTTTATTTTTTTTTTATTTAGCATTTTAACAACAATAATTTTTACACATTACCTCTACCTTCAGGAACTATTAACAATATTATTGCTTAATTCCTCTTAATAGGTACACATCTTTGAATGTACATTTATTTTCAACAAACGATTTTAGCCCAGTCTGCCAGCCAGGCAGGACATGGAGATCCACAGAATGTGAGTAATACCAATAATGATAACATAATGTGAAAATAATCAAATACAATATCATGGTGTGAAGTGGCTGCAAGGTAGCAGGCCTGGCAGGCCGATGGGAGGTGCACCTGCAACACATGTTTGATTTATCATTCAACCGGCCAAATCTGACAACAGGTTAGAGCTGTTTGCAAAACTCACGACCTGTGCATAATGACCCATGACCCTTGTCACGCAAGATCTACTATTTTATGGGATATCCACTATTTTTTGTATTTCCAGCTTTGGAATACAGCTTTGGAAAGTCAATAAAAACAATCAAGCGTAATGTCACGGCAGACTCTGGACACACGCATGGACGAGCGTGCACATGCGAATGCGCACACGCCCGCTAGGCGTTGTCAACACTGGCACAAACCCATGCCTAGAATGATTTACGACCATCAGAAGTAGGGAATAAGAAGCCCCCCCACCCCATTTTATGTAGAAAACACAATAAAGAGCTTTGAAAAGAAAGATGACATCTTTTACAGAAAATATAGATGCATTCTACACTCAATATGCCCTCACTTAATCTTCCAATTCCTCACTGATGTCACTAGCCGTACATCATGTACCCGGCGTGAAATAAACCACTAAAACTTCAACCAATCACAGCCACTGGTTTTGTCTGAGCCACAATTGCAGATGTCAGCTACACACAACAGACATTAAATGCAAAAAAACCCCTATCTGTACACAAAACGAGTTTTTTTTTTCTTTTTATTCACAAGCCATCCCAAAAGCTTCTCCAGCTGTTTGTTTTTGCGGTTCTCCGAAAGCCCAGCAGGCAGGAGAGACAGAGAGCGGCCACGCTCTACAGAGGCCATATCTGAGGCTGCGGATCCAGCGCCCCGCATGTGTGCGCGTGCGACGCCCCTGGGGAGCAGGGTAATGACGGCGATTGGTGTAATTTGTCTCTTCAGCTCGTCCCCCAGCAGCTCTCAGAGTCGCCACCCCAGCGTCTCAAGCAAATGCAGGTTTCCCCATTTATGGCTAAGGAAGGCATTCGCTTGACCGGCCCTGCTGGCTCGCTTTGGCCCGTCTGTGCGTTCCTGCACGTCTCCTCCTGCCAGAATTACAGCATCTATAACCTTAATGTCGTCAGTGAGGAAGGAGATGCATAAACCAGAAAAAAAAATTGTGAAAACCCACCAGCACGTCTGACATTTCACCACAAGGCAACATGAAGGACTTAGAGGCGTGGGGCCATTATTAAAACATTTTGCCAATTATTTGGCTGAAAGCAAAATATAAGCATTAGTGTAAAAGGCGATTTTAAATAAGACAGGAACGAAGCAAACATTAACGGCGCTTAACAATCTCTAGTCAGTGAAGAAAAAAAGGCTAAAAGAAACAAAATAAGACATGAAAGAAAACGCTTTTTCCAGGGGCAGCTGCAGCGTGAGTCGTAGCCTTGAATATTTCATGGGGCTGCAGGATATTCTGTTCCCCCCCACCCCTGCACCTTGAATATGTCAGATGCACCCCAGTGCTGGCCACTCACTTAATTACACAGTCACGCAGCCACGACAACGGTGACCCTCGCCCTAGACACCACCCCCCCAGCCAGCCCCCTCTCCCTCACCGTACACATCGCAAATTTCCCATGTTAGCGGCCCCTTCATTACCCGTCTCCCGCTGTAGCTCCAGCCGTGAATCGCACAAGAACAAATTTTTTGTAAATCTAAAAGTGTTTTAAAAATCAGAGGCCCTGTGTCTTAGAGCAGACCCACATCCATCTTGCCACAAGAATCGGCGTGTACATGTCATTCGACGAACAGCATCTAATTAACATATTTCTAAGCTACCTTAGGCAGGTGTAGTTTCATTCAATATAATTATCCACACCGGACAATACCTCTGGAGTGTTTTAGCGTTACCAGACTCAACATCTTGTTACAATTACGAGATCCCTCCCAGACTGTGTAAAAATTAAAAGCACCTATGCGGAATTAAAAATGTTGCCGGTCGACATCAGACAGGGTCATGCTACACCACCGGGGCGCGTTCTCGCCTGCGTGCTGCAGTACCAAGAGAGAAGGTTTAACGCTGACTGGGGAAGGGGTTAACTTTTACCATCTGTTATTATCTGCCTTTAATTATCCCACTGTTGACATTCATGTGTTAATTGATAGGCAGTTTGGAGAGCTCTTCTCATAGCTTCTTATTGCATTTTTCCAAACAACTCCACACAGTCAGGAAGCAGACCTCACCATGCAGCTTGAGAGTCGAAATTGCTCTATTGTTGTCTTAGTGGGGGGGGGGGGGGTTGTCAAGAAAAAAAAAACAGGAGGGCAAATAATATCATTCCCTTTCTTTGTGCAGGAAAGAGGCCTCGGCTTGTGTTCTCGAAATTGTTTGTTACGAGGCAACCTGTACCATTCTTTCCTTAAATTCTCACTTTCCTGGCTCACTCTGAGTACGGAAAACCCCAGCGGTCGGACAGCGCGTTTCCAGCAGATGAACGCTACGCCATGGTATACCACACGGTGAAGCCTAGCGCTGATCTGTGCACCCGGTGTGGTTTCCCTGCTCCATATGCCTGCGTCCTCACTCAGGAACAGTGTGAACAAAGAACACTCACCCCCCTGCCCCCTCCCAAGCCTGACTGACAGGCTACACCAATACTGCAGAGAAGAGCATCACCAAAGATGTCAGCCTGGTCAACTTTGTTTTTTACAAGGACAGGGAACTGCAGGGGACGACGCAAGGCTACTTGGAGCAGGACAAGCGCTCAAACAAACATCCAAGAGCGCACAGAGTTACAGACAAAGGAGACTCCTGTCTAAATGTTTGTTTGAACATGATCAAACAGAACAACTCAACAGAACATACTAAAGTCGCCAAGAATTGCCGTTCCCTATGAACAATAAGTTCATGTTTAATAATATTATTACAAAATACACCAGGATCCTGTACTGGATAATTACTTATGGAAGATGTATGGATGGATATACTGCAAGAATGTCTATAAAGAACATTCAGTGACACCTGCACAAGCATTATAATGTTTAATTTGTGTTTTATGTCATTGTGCGTATACTGAACACACACACAGAAATACATATGGATTGATACAGATATTCAAATATTACTGCAGATAGGTGTGTTGTATTCACTACGTAAAATGTCGCAATGCTTGTCCAGGCACTGCAGCTACACAGACACACTTTAAGAAGGCTTTCATCACATTCGATCACATCAGTTGACCTGCTGGGGTTAAACTCTGTCACGGTTCATTATGAGAAGAGGCAGATACCAGCACACTGCATAGAAGATCCCCATTATAAAAAGATGCTCACATGCTATACTGTAACTAGATTGCTTAGTTTTTTCTTCTCTTTCCAGCAGTCCCCTGAATGTCTTTGTAAATACCAGCTTCCACTAGCAATTTTTGTTTTTTCTTTGTCTCAGAAAACAGCCACCTCAGAGAAAGCCACCTGAAACCCCAATGAAAAAATATGTAAATGAATATGGGACTGCTAAACCTTAGCCACCTATCTTATTTACCTGTACCACTGTTATAATTCAGTCTGCCAAGTGCACTGATGAAACGAAAAGAAAAAAATCTATGGGACTGAGGCCTCATTGCTATCAACCAGAAAAATTCCAGATTCCTTCTCATCCTAAAAATGTGATGTCTGCACGACACCATATTGGAATTCAGATGTGAGATCAGGCTAATGTTTGATGCAGTACGGTTTCTAGGAGGTTACACAAGAGATCAAGGGAGAAATCTGGAGGTGGGTGGGGGGTAGTAAAGTCATATGCTTAAATAAGAATTTGCAGTGAAAGTAAATTGAATATAACAGAACACTGTGTGCTTTGGGTGTTTATATCATTAGCTCAACCCAACTTTTCGCATTAAACTGAATTTACTGAAGACAAGATGTGCATAAGTGTATTCGGAAATGTAATAAGGTGTGTTTTATGTATATGTATAAATCTGTTGTTTAAGGATGATTGTTCAGCGTTATTAGGGTTGAGGTTCAAAACGAAAATGGAGACTGACAGTGGATTTCTGGGCATTTCTGCTACACTAAAGGATCACCCATTCATTGTCAGGTTTCTACAGCGTTGCAAGACACATTAATGCTTGAAAATGCATTCTAAATATGAAAAAGGGTGCTTACAGTAGTCAGAGGCAATATAAATTGCATTAAAGACCTTCTACTCAACAACTAATGTCTTGCTACTGGCTTTCCCCCCCACACACATTTTTTGATTTAACCATATACATGGATGACCCAAACAGGCTGCCCGTAGAGACCTTTCATTTTAGAATGAATGGAAACCTATGGGCTCGGCCATCATTGTCATCCAGGAAGATTCCGGATTACTCTCATCATTTGCTTCTCCCTCTGCCCTCAGTCCAGAATAGCAGGGAAGACCCAGTGAGGTGTTAAAAGTTGATTAGGCAGTTAAAGGTCACATATCCCTGGCCCTGTCAGGATCCCAAAGGACCATGGCCCCAGAGTTAATGAGTTGGAGACAGCCGTGTTCAACAAATGGAAAGTAGGTGTTTGTGTCTATTCTCCGGGGGGATGTGGAAAGACAATGCCTCTGACAACTAGCATAGCTTCGTTGGGGGAAAACAGGCACTGATGGGCCATAGAAGGGCGGCTCCTTCCTACAACATTAAACCAACGGAGCAAATGCGAATTACCACTCCAGAACATCTGCCAAAAAATCTGTCGCATCGTGCCTGACATGATACAATCAAACGGGCACGCAGGCAAATGACGAAGCGGTACATATTCTTACTGTAAGTTCACCTTGTCAGCCAGGGGTCCAAAGACACCCTTAATCTGCAGTCATCGCTGTTAACGCACGAGCTGTTACAATTCAATATAAATGTGTATTGGCCAGCATATTGGCCCAATGCATTTTGGCTGATGGGGATCAATATTTTTTATTACCACTTTAACCAGCCTCCGTCGCTCAGTGATAGTAGATGTAGTTCAGGAGCCAAAGTCATTTATTTGCACGTTTGTTTGAATGTTCCTGTAAAATCCTCTACCAATGAGGAAAAAAAAAAGGACTCAGTGTTCACCAGTTCTGACGTGCACACATTCTGTCTAACTGCAACGTCCACAATTCCGATCCCTTTGTTCCGCCGAAGCTTAAGTTCAGCTTAAGTCCTGTCAGCCTGCTGCGGTGTCTTGTCTTCCCACTTTATTCCTATCTTAGCTTCACCCCAGTTAGCCAATAGAGACAGCAGCACCCTGGCAGCCATGTGAATCCTTTACGGAATCGCACCTCGGCGTGGTGACGGACCGAAAGGCCCTTTGCGAGACCTGGAAGGGGCCTCCTCTCATCTTTCATCATCTAGGAATTGAGTGAGGAGAGAACAGACAGCAGTAGCTGTCAAGACATGTGACCCATTTGTCATGTGACGCGTGTAACACATAGAACAAAACACGTAACACCTTACAGAATCCACATTTTGAACCATTTTATGACGTATTATGTGCGAACAGAAGAACAAGAACATCGGCAAGACCGTGTAGGAGAACTCGGAGAAACAGCAACATAATTTAAATTTTAATTAAGGCTAACTGTATCTAAATCAAATGTAAATGTTAAATGGAATGTGTCAAGCGTGACTGCAGATCTAGTTTTTAGATGAAGGGTAACCGATGAGTGGTTAGACCTCGCGTTTTATACACGAGAGATAAAAAACAAGGAAAGTAATGACCAATAAGCAGGTTTTGTGGAGGTGGGCAGGGAGACGCGTATGGCGAGTGAATGGTCAGCAGCGGGGGCCTACAGATCAGCTTGCCCCCTGAGGGCCTGGGAGACATGATGGAACCCCACCTCCCAAATAACCATCTTCTTATGCAATTCATATCTCATCCTTGTAACGCCACCCTGACATACAGGAAAGGTAACTATGACAAATGAAGACAGGAGAATTTTGCCAACAAGGCAGAAAGTGGAGCAAAAGTAAAAACCGAGTCAAAACTTTCTAAAGGAACACATTTTAAGGGACACATTTGCAAGATATTTTTATATATCTCACAGTATCCATCTGTTCAGGAATGTGTGTATAATGGGAACCAGACAGTGATAAGTGAATTGAAATCACATAGATAATTAACATGTAATAATAATCCATCTTCCAATAGCATATAGAGTATAGTGTCAGGGTATAATAATATCATATTTAGTATAATATTTTGCAACAAAAACAACAATAATAATCATCATTATTATTATTATTATTATTACTATGCTTATACACAGCTTGTTTAAACCAAAATCATTAATATTTCATTCCCCAACCTACTGTGTATGATAAAATAAGCCCTGACCACATATATCTTACAGGTAGCAATGGTAGATATCGGGTGCGAAAAGACTGTCCCCTTAAGTGCTGTGGGAGAAGGGAGTTTCTCCGAGTTTCTTGCGACAGAAACCTGACGCGTGAATTGCGGCCGGCGGAAAAGACACACCGCGCATGTGACGGATGCTCCTTCTCCGCTGACCGAGCCCGTCTCATTTGCAGCGGCTGATGGAAGATAATAGGCGCGAACGCACGCGCGCTGCCCACGCGCTGTCCGGAGCTGCTCGGCCACCGGACAGGAGCACGAGGTGACGCCGTTGCGCGGGTCCCTCGCGTTCGATTGGCGCCAACACCTGAATTTCTCTGCAGAGTTTATCACGCAACCCATCCCCCACCCCCACCACCCCCCCCTTTCCACCTTCTGTGAAGACGGGGAGTGTGAAAAGAGAGGAATAAAGAAACATCCCCGTTCGCTTCTCCGTGTATCTGCTCCCCTTGAATAACAACCCGTGCTGCTTTGCTCTCCTCCGCGAGCTCCCTCTCACACGTATTCAGCCGCGATATCGTCCGCGTGCAAATAGACCGCCAGCTCGCGGTGGTGGATAGTGGTTGAACCGGCTCGCGAGCTCCCCGTCTATTGTTACCCATTATCGTTATGCCTTGATGGCGCACTTCTTAGGCGAGGCAAAAATATGTTTCCGAAAGAAGCGACAGTACCTCTGCACGGCTTTGTGTTTTAAATGAAACCGTGGTCCGATCATCTTCTCACTTTATGGTTTCTCAGAGACCCGAGATGCCTTTCAGTCTTGCCAGCCCAGTGCTGTAGCCATTGCCTTTCTTAATGCAGTAATCTCCTTCTCCTCGCTACATCATCAGGTAATACATTTTGCATAACGTACATTGCAGAAAATTAAATGAATACATGCAAGAATGTCTAAAGAACACAACATTTTACAACATCTACCCACAGGTGGTATTTCCTGCCTTGGGGCTTGTATAGTCACTGGTTTGTTAAGCACAAATTAAGAAAAAGGTCTAATTCGAAACACAGATAATGATGAAAGGATCTCTGGCAGCTTCATCATCTTAAATACTATAGGTGAATATTTAAAGCTCAGATGGAAAGGTGACAGAGCTGGAACAGAATTACCATGGACCTAAAGGTCATTCCATGGACATGGTATGAGGCGGGGGACACCCATGTGAACTCCACAGACACAGAGCGTCGAGTCGAACCCCCGACCCTGGAACTCTCAGACTATAGTGAAATAGAGCTACGATGCCACCTGACTAAAGCTACCACTGTCGCGATATATTTCTCCGTTTTTTTTGTACATTCCTGCTGATAAAAGTAAACAAAATGCAATGTGAGTAAAATGTAAATGCAAATTGGTTTGAAAGGCATTCATTTTAAAATGGTGCTTTCATTAAATAATCCAGAACAAAGCCATTATACATCCCACAGCCTGGACTGTGCACGTTGAATTTGTGTGTTCACCTCCTGCTTCACTGGGTGCTTCAGTGTCCCTCTGCATACAGTTAGGCAAACTGGCATCTCTAAATTGCCCATAGTGTGTGACTGCATGTGCCCTGTGCTGGACTGGCATCCTGCCCAGGGTATTTCTCTGCCTTGTGCCCTATGCTGCCTGGGATAGGCTCCAGGCCCCCCTGTGGCCTTGTACTGGATAAGCGGCTGGAAGATGTATATATATTTTGTATATACCTATAATTCATGAATAATATATAACTTGAGCATGACATAAAATACCAACCTTGATAAAATGCTTGCCTCTAAAATGTTCCTGTTCAGTTATTTGCTGGGACAATATTTTCCATATGTTTTGTCCCTTTCTTGAATAACAAAGTGTTGTAGTTCCCTCGGAAAGCAAGCTGCTGGGGAAAAACAGCTCTCATTTGAAATGGAAAAGATGTTGTTAGCTGCCCATTTCTCATTATAAATGATCTCGCAGTCACACTGAAAGGACTCTGAAAAATCATTATACTGGGCCAGTGTCATCCTTTACCTCTGCCTTTCTCAGAATCCACCGCAGAAGCCGATCGCAGCCAGCGGTTAGCGAATGCTAAGACGGACATGCTAACTTCCCACGTCTGGGACTGTAGTCCTGGACATGCATCTGTAACAGTAAGTAAGAACACTGCAGTGGGCGTCACAGTGGATGAGGACACTCTCTTGCAATCTGAATGTTTCAGGTTTAAGACCCACATGAGGCCAATCTCTGTACCCTCGGCAAAAATTCTTCACTCAGGTAAAAATACAGGACTTTGCTAGTACAAGCGACAGCTGAGCAGCACAATAACATAAGAGAGGCCCATCCAGCTGAAGCTTTTAATTACTCGAACGGCACAATGATTTCACCCTGCTGCACGCTTCCTGACTTCACGTCAGATCGGCCCCCTCGCTCTAGGAGACTGGCAGTTGCTTTTGAATTCACTGGACCCTACAGCAGGCGGAATGTGATCGGAATAACAATAATTCTGTGAATGGCGGACACCTTTTTGTTCTCTCTGCCGTGCGGGGCGCCGTACAGAATTCGAGCTCACCTTTCTGGCACAAGGAAGAACCCCAGCGACGGGTGTACGGCGGGGTACAGAGAAACCCATCGCCGCTGAGTGACACTCGCTCTCATATCGACTCTCTTGGGAAATAATTCCTTAATCCGGCTTGCACTATTACGCTGAAAGGAGACAGGGACAACTTGGAGGGGGATGTGAAAGGCTTGCCGTGCAATTTAAATAACGGGGAATAAAATAGGAGAGGGGGTAAAAAACAGGGTGCCTCGTGAAGACACAGGGGGCTGAAGTATCGGACGAACCAAGGGAGAACGGCCTCGAATTCATCCCCCCTAGCCCCTGAGGGAGACACACAGGAAGATCCTAAATCAGCAGTAATTTTGAGGACACCCCCCCACTGCAAGTTACTTAATTAATATAATTTTTGTGACCCCCCCCCCCAACTCAAACACAGTGAAGGCAGAAATCTTACAGGCAGGATCACATGACACCTCCTCCATCCGAATTCCTGCAAATTGTATAGCCTGGTTGTGGTTGACTGCATCCTGTCAAAAACAGGCCTCATCCCCCTTCCTACAAGCATCGGTGGAAGTCCGAGTCTGAACTGTTAGAGAAATGAATTTTCACATTTACCAAAGGGCTGCAAGCAATGGGGGGAAAAAAAATAGGCGACGGTCTTCAGATTTATAATTACACAGTGCATATGTATTATTCCTTTTTTCCCCTTGTCAACATTTTTGCATTAACTAATTACAGCTGTGGCTTTAGTCATACAGTGATTAGGTAAATAAAAACCACAGGTATTCAAGATTCATTTACAGATCGGAATCACTCAGTGTTCCTCTGACTTTAATATCTGACTGTTTTTTTTACAATAAACTACATTTAATGGTACTTTGGGAAAATCAACCAACACCTACGAGTTTCAATTTTTGTCCATTTTTCCTTTTTATCTGTCGTATTTTGCGGTACAGAGGGTAATTTGGCCATGCAGTACACCAGAGGGGTGTTGGGAAAATGGAAACGACTGCCCTGGACTGGCCAGCGGGTCTTTCTCATCATCCTTTTTAGCGTTGCGTCTCAGTGGAGCCCATATGATAGGGCTGTCATTCATGCCACAATCATATAAGCGCTCAGTACAAACAAGAAGGATTCTTGCGCAAACCCTCGACGCCGCATTAATTATGGAGTGGCTTCAGGAGAGTGGAGCTGCAATGCAGGTTCGCGGAGATAACTCGGAGGATGGCTAATCGGCGCACGTTATCGCTGACGTGGTTGCCCTCCCCCCCGGTGGGCAGGGCCTGGAAACAAGCCTTGCTTTCACTCTCCCCACAACGTCTCAGCACTTCTGCCACATGCTGGTGCCTGAGGTATCTTTCTCCAAGTTCCCTTTATAACCTGTTTATAACATCGTTATTATATCCCTATCGAAACGTTATTTAAGCGCTCGCGGAAGAATGTCTCCTTCCAACAGGAGGAAACACGTCATTGGTCCCAGTCCTAAAAAAACAGCGGATGTCAAAGCTGGGCAGCATAAGCATCTTACCGATAATCCTTGATATGACAAAAACAGGAACTAAACTCATTTGACAATTCCCCCTTCACTGGCCCCTCAGAATCTATCACCAGCTCCATATAAATCATCCCCAACACAGCCCCCCCATCCCCATTCCCAAAGCTGATCTCTGGCTACCTGTTCATCCGACAGCTCCACTTTTCTTGGGGTTAAGGTGGACACCCGATTGCTCCAGGATGATGTGCTTGCCACAGGTATAGCCCACGAGCCTGTGACAGTGTCGCAACAAGACATGGCACCCCCCCTGCCACCACCACCACCATTTCTGAGCCACTCATGCAAATGCAGAATACACAGCTGCCAGGTGCCAACCGGTCACAATCATTAAACACCACCCCCCTCCAAATCTAATTCACTTCTACCTCGGTACAATATGCAAAAGACTTTATTAAGGACTATACCTCTTGGGTATAGAAGTCTAAGCTTACCGTGTGCATAGCAGCATTACTAAAGAGAATTCAGGGCCGCATGCATTCACACACACATAATGAACACTCCATTTTATCATAAACCCCTCGCTTCTCGGTATACAGTAATTGTGGGTATTTTTGGTCTTTGTTGCGAGAATTCACAATTATGACGTTCCCGCTGTGCGAGTGGGTATAGGGAAATAAAAATCTCCAACATCATCTTCTTACAATGCGCTGAAGCGATTCATGATCAAGGCTGTTCTTTTAAATCCATGTGTAATGTTTTCCATTTTTTTGTGCTTTCTGTTAATTCTACACGAAAAGTGATTGAAGTGTAATAGTAAGGGGCCGTCTCTAATTTGCCCAGATGTGGAACTACCTGAGTTAAAACTCCATTCACCCAGCAACCCTGTATTGCATAAGGAGTTGGAAGATGGATGCATGGATGAAGGGATGAATGAATGAATGAATTTTTGTGAAATTCTCATTGGCGGATGGATGAATGGATGAGTTTTTTAGATCACTCACAATCTGGTGACCTACAATCAAACCTTTGTTTCAACGTGATCTCATGGTCTCTCCATCGACCTTTGTCTTGTGCTATCTCCTCTTTTGGCACTACTACTTCTCCTGTTTTCCTGCATGCACCTGTCCCCTCCTCTGCAACTCTGGCATAAGAATTACATTGTGTTCCTGGGAACACATGTGACAACAAAACTTGAAACTTGGATATGTCAAATGAAGTCACGTGACTAAAGCCAGCAGCAAACCAATATTTACAGCAGGAATGCTGGCCAGGGGCGCTGCTCTGAAGACATGGGGCACCGTGCACATCTGAGGGCCTTGGCAATTATGCTCTTTTTCTGAGCTGGTGATAAATGCACGACACCATAGTAATGAATGGAAAAAAACGAAAATCCATTATTTCCCATTACTTTGTCATGGTAAATTAAACTGCATTTTTTTTTTTCAATGAACGAACACGATTCGGCACACCGCGCTTCCCGAGTTCTGCAGCACTGCGAGGTATAACACTTTTCTAACATACTTGCGTCTGTTTATTTTTCAGTGGCACCAGCTTTATTTACATCATATGTACAGTTAACATGTTTACGGCCCCGTGAATCTTACATGCAAGGGTGGCACAGTAGCTCAGCGGGCTCTACAAGACTGGTAGACCAAGATAAAGCTGTTATTGCAAGAACAAATGAATGCTTATCTTAGTGAAAAATTATGCTAAATGATTCTTATAATATCAGGGTCGCCAACAATGTTCAGCTGGCTGGAGTGAGATTTTCAATTTGAGACAAGTCTGCACACGCATTTACATGTATGTTACAATTTTAGTACCTTGTAAATAATCTGTAGGGTTTCCAATCTACCCCTATGTTTTTGATGTAGCTAATTTTAGGTTTATAATGGAGTAATATAGATTTGCCATAAGATTTCTTGCATGAGTGTGAGAGTCTGAAAGTGTATCACGCCAGATGCGTGACAGTTGGCAACCCTGTAATATATACCCTTCATTTACAGCTGAACACACAAATAATTTTATTTTACTTTCATTTACAATAGATACCTAGTAATGATGGCTCCATGGGCAGCAGAGTGGCCTCACACCTCCAGGGTTCTTGGTTCGATTTCTTCCCCTGTTCTGTACGTGTGGCGATTACACAATTCCCCTCTTCACATAGCTTTCATCTGGCTATTCCAGTTTCCTCCTACAGTCCAAAAAACATGCCGCTAGGTGAAATTGTCCAGAATTTGTGATTGTGTGTGTGAGTGTGTGACCGGCATCTCTGCGTTAGGCCTTCCATAACCCTGTACCGAATAAGCAGCTTTGAAAGATGGATGGCACACATGCACATAATGCCTAATTTGACCAGAGAGGCACCTCTCCCAACACCCAGAATGTATGGTTGCAAGGCCTTAATTTCTAAGCACATGGCACTGCCCATAATCGTGGCTATGTCTAAAGACCAAGCTCGCCTTACAATGCTAGTTCAAAGATCCACTGTTAATGATACCATAACGATGATGGCTAATTCCATTTGTATGCCTAGCTATAAAGAAATGTATGCTTTATTAAGCAATTTTCAATTTTGTACGTTTTAATTACTCATCTGTTTACGCCTGGCAAATGAAAAACACTAATGCATTTATTGACCTGGAAACGTACCGCTAGCTTGCAACAGCAAACTTTCAAGTCCATCAGATAAACAACAAAAAATTCTGGTAAAGTAAATATTCCTGTCATAGCTCAGATTTAACTTGCTAAAAATCGAAGAAAAAAAAAAACTAGAAAGTTCCATACAAATAAGCCACAGAGAAAGAGAGAGTGAGAGAAAGAAAACAGAATTTAACAAGCAGTTAAAGACCTAAGCAATATGACATCTTATGGAGAATATAAATGTGAATACACTTCGAAGATTTTATCATTCCAACGAAATTTTTCCCAACCCAAGCAGAGCTTGAATCTATTTTAAAACACAACCATAACGGCATAAATCATGAACAATGCATTAGGTTTAATTTAAATATTGGCCACATTTATTCACAACAGGTGTTTGGCATATCATTTAGAATAAAAATGAAAAAAAAAAAAAACTGTCATTCATTCATTCCTACAACAGCAGTCCTTCCATAGCGGATTCGCTTAAACAACTAACAATAAATCTGATGGAATACTCGCCAAACTAAATCTATTATCCACTTTCTTCCCATCCATCCATCCATCCAGGGTCTACGCTAGATGGGTGCTTAATAATAGCACTTTCAAAATGGAATAATCTGTAGCTCTATTTTTCTTATCGTACAACACGAATGAGCCGCTCATGAATAGTTAATAAACAGTCGCCCCCCCATTACGTCAGACACAATACGACCGACGTGCCCCTCTCAGAAAGGTGGGGGAGAAGCTGCCTTATCTGGAAACCCTTCAACACCACTTAAGAACGCTGATTCACAATGAATGCACTTTAGCAAGCCAGCTAATCAAATTGGTGTGACAGGAAAAACAACAAGCTATATGTCTTCTTCCATTAAGCCAGGTAGCTAAACAGCGGCTGGAAATTCAGAGAAAAAGTTGAGTGCCATGCACAATAACCTTAAGCAAAAATGTTTTTATAATTCATATACATTTTAAAAGTTAATTCAATGTTTTCATTTAGGATGGTTGGTTGGGTTGTATCTAGTTATACACAAAATACATACCTGGTATCTATCCAAAAACATTAAGAAGCAAAAACATTATATGCCAGGACAAACTAATGACCACCATGAACCTACATGAGGCTAATATTGATTGTTAGAGTCAATGCATGAAAATATATATTTACAAAAAAATTTTACATAGAAATTTAAGCTAACATAGAGTACAAAAGCTCCAAAAAGGCCTTGTGGTTAAGCTCTAGAAGTTGGAAAGGCCTGCACCTGGCCAGAGTTCTGAGCGACAAGCGATAAATGACTCCATTATGGTGTTGATTATTATATATGCTAGCAGGGGCGCAGATCCGCAGCTGCACGTACAGCCTGTGGCTTGAGTCCTACGTCTGAGCAGCCATACCCACGTAGCACCAATTTTCATTCGGCCCAAACAACTGTACGGATGACGTTCTTTTACTTCAAATTATGACAGAGATTTAGTCTTCATGAACCCCTCATGTATGCTTTTAAATGCATGTTTAAGATCCTCCAGCACAGATTCGCCCATTACAGCGCTGTGGAGGGGGAGAAATATAGTGCTGGAGGAGGGCCAAGCATATTACCCGAGTTCAAATGAAAACTGCAGCTGACCTCAATTACTCAAGGTATGAAGGGTCAAGGTCAACGATCATATTTCTGCATCACAAAAGAAGGAGGGGTGTGGCTTTGACGTGCCATCAAGCGCCCTGGCAAACGGCGGTCTAAAGCTGACCGATTAAACCGCCATTTAGGAACAAAATGTGGAGGGCGCGGAATTGTGAATGCAATGTTATGCGTGTTTTGTTGTGGGGGGCAGGGGGGTTGAGATATAAATGCAGCCCTCATTAGAATTGCTTGAATAGCACTGCCAAACAAGGTAGTGTCTGTACATTTTCATATAGTTAGGAGTGACTGTTTCCCCTGATTATAGAAAATGTTCAGAGAATGAATGCTTGATGCTCGAGAACCTCCTACCTCATTCCAAACTCTCCTTGCCCTCTGGCCCTTATTGAACAACACTATATGATACCCTTGTTTCTCCAAGTCCTGTTGACATCTGCCTTGGGTCTGACACCAATCACCTTACATTGCAGACAAGAAAATGGCACAAAGTAGCAGTTTGAGGAAACCCAGCGCTCACAAAGCGTGGTGCCGCAGAGCGGGCAGCCGTCAGGATCCTCCATGGACTACAGAATGCCAAAATCCGATTTGTGCCTCCCTGGTTGCCTAAGCTTCTGAATCGACCTGCTTATCTACTCGCGCCCTCAAATTCTCACTCTTAGTTGTTCTAACTCGGCAGGATCACATCCCTGGAATAGATAAGCCTGGTTTAATAACTTTGCCATACCCATGGGACACTAATCACAGGTCCACTAAGATTCAACTGACCAATGAATGGTAATGTTTTGAATTAATCTACCACAGGCCCAAGCAGACAGTGTTGTTGACTGCTCACAGGGGTAGTCATATGTGGGTTGGGAGTGGGGTGGACTCAAAATATGATATACATCTCTTCTGGAACTTCATGGTGACTTGAGCAGACCTGAGCTCATCTTTATGAGGATCAGAATATGAAATCGGAAAACAGCAGGGCGAATCACCAGTCATGACCGATGCTTTGGAAAAAAGGAGAATCCGTTCACGGTTGCTCATTTTCTCAACAAGAGTCTACATGAAGTACAAGGGGACCAGGGGCCCAAAAAGACCTTTTGGTGGTAAACTCAAAGAGTGAGAAATGTCTGCACCTGGCCGGCGGGCTGTGAAATGAGTGAATAATGCCATTACTGTGTCGATGAGCATACATGCTAGTAGGGGCACAGATTTCCAGCTGCACGTACAGCCTGTGGCCTTTGTGATCTCTGTATCTGGGCAGCCATACCTCTTTGGTACCTACTGTCTGCCTTTTCAGCCCACAACAGCGTAATACAACATCTAAAGATCTGGCTTAACAGATAAAAGGTATGCGATCTGTTTTTATTACCAGATTGTTATCTCAAAGATCATGTGTTCTGATCAATAGTATTCCCAACAAACAGCTACTTCAGTAGTCAGGTGATGCTGGTACCTCTTCTGGTCACTCTCGCCATTTAATCAAACCCTTAATTTCTTACATGCGATCATTAATAACTGGAAAGGCAGCTGGCCAGGATATCGATCAGGACAGCAAAATAGATCCTCATCACCCTCGCTAGTCCACCTACCGTCTGACCTTCTGCAGAGAGCCCGAAAAGGCACAGAATCTGGGATCAATCGTTAGGACCACAGTGATGAAAGATGTGGCAGGACAGACAGAGATTCAATAAAGCAGAATGCATTTTTTTTTTAGTGGGTAAAAATTACTGGCTTGTCTGAATGATACTATGAGCATAAAATAACAGATTTTGACAAACAGTTTGAATTGTAAGCAATAGACTGTTACCGACAAACTGGTCCTTGTGTAGGGCAGGATATGAAGCAAACAGAGCAAAGCAGAGGGGGGAGAGAGTCTCCGGGAAGAACACCCAGGAGAATTGGTAAAACACCATTCATTTATATCAGGACAAGGCCCCCTCTCGTAACTGTGGTAATGCACAACATGCAAGGGGACTCTGGGATTTTAAAGGGCCTTGCTTATATTTTTCATTTCTCTGCAGTTACGTTTCCCACTGCGACAGGAAATGGAACCACGTTACAATGGGATGGGAGGGAAGGGAAGGTTGATTGGGAGATTCCATTTTGGTGTTAACAGGGACTGGGCAATATAAGGGTCGAGACAGACCCAGCAAAACATCTGACGAATCATGGAGGAACCACAGGGCCCCCTAGACACGAAACAAAACTGATGGATAGCTACAATAACCTGCATGAAATTACAAAATGCCTGAAATGTTATGCTCGTTATAAAGAAACTGCAGTTTAGGTATGCCCATTTTTTGTAGCTATTCATTGATTAATTGGACAAACGACTGCGTCCAAATGGACCCTCTGGATTCTCGGGGTAACAACCATGCTGAAAAACGTCAGCTCACTAACGATTATTAAAGGCAAACCACCGGCACCATTTTTAGCAAAATGACAAGCTGGACCAAGCACAGAGAGAGCGAGAGCCATTTGAGCCAAGATGCAGATGCAGGAGAACCGAAGCTAAGGAGGCGGGATCCAAAGCATGTGTGTTACTGCCCCAGGGTCCTAAAAGCACATCCCCGTCCGTGAGGCCGTCTACAGAGAACGCCCAAATATGAGGGCCGACACAGTGCGTGGAATCACAGTGCCATTTCTGTTCCAGTGACGTGTCTTTCATGTGCGGCCCCCCCTTCCCCGGCACAGCCTAGCCCAGCTCGGGCCTGGCTGCTGCAACAAGGATGCGCCGCAAGTCCCAACACCGACGCAGCTCCTTATTCTCCAGGACAGACGAGCAACACCGAATGGCTGCCGCCTGGCGTGCGGCACCCAAAAAAAAACACACACACACAGCCCCGGTACCAGGTGTGGCGATTCGGATTTTTAAAGCCGATCCCCTCAGGCTGACGGGCGGCCCTCTTTGATGTCAGGCGCGACTTCATAACGCCCTGTGGCACTTCGGCACGGCTGTGGAATTACGAAATGAGAGACGGGGGAGATGTAGAGAAAGAGGGAGCAAGAGCAAGATGGCAGAGGCGGGGAGAGAGAGAGAAAGAGTGAGAGAGAGAGAGAGATTTGTGGCTTTGTTTCCCGCCGGTCTCAAACAAAGCAGCCATGATCACACGGTTTCCCATGCTGCACTGGGGGCCTGGGCCTAGGTCCAGTGACAGAGGAGCGGCAGGGCCTGTGCCTCCTCCTCCTCCTTCTTGTCCTCCTCCCTGCCTGTGTCCCCTGCCTAAGCCTGGCAAACAAGTTGTTCTTCTTCCTTCCAGCTAATATTAACCTCACAGCAATGGTCCAATTACCTTTGTTGTTGATTTTTTTTTTCTTTGCCTCCTAAAATCAATTACATGGGAATCTTCCTGCTCGTCGTCTTGATATTCACATTGCGGCCCGTATCTGACCGCCGCAGGCTCCACCTCGACGTGCTCTGGCCGACCACTGCAGAGCGTCGAGGCCGAGCAAGAGCACGGCTGTTGCCGGAATATGTGCCATGGCTGACAATCCTCCAGTAATATGGACACGCTTCTGCACTCATTCCCAGGGCGGTGATGGCATCCCCCCAAGACGGGCACAAATACATGCAACAAACATGAGTCTGTTTTTAATGATGGGGGCACTGGTGATCTCACGTCTCATTAGATCAACGTATCCGTGAGGCAAGCCTCTGCCAGGCTCTGTTAGATACATGTGAGACATCGACACAAAATCTCCTCATGAATTACATCCAGCCGTGCTGTATACCGTAAGACACCAACGGGCCGGTCCCCAGAAATATGAGGGAACGCAACTGTAGACAGCATTCCCATTCCTGGACTCGAAGGATGGAAGAAATCCCACCTTAGGAAGTTGCACCAAGGATTTCAGGAAAGCCGTGCTGGAACTCGCCATGAAATGCAGCTTGGCACGCCAGTGCCATTCGCCAGGGCCGTCCCCTCACGTCTGCCAGTGCCATGTCACAACTGACAGCCGATAACAGCCCTGCGTGGCCCTGCCATCTCCATCGCTCTGCGATTCCTCTGCCTGAAAGCTCAGCCCCGACAGATCACACCAACAGTATACCCCCCCCACTAACAAAATCAACATACACAAATCACACCGCCATCAGCACCTTTGCGGGTAAGAGCGTGTTTACCTGAAACAGAAACATAATCATGTCTTCCTAATCGTGGCATGTTATTTTTGCTTAAGCTAACTATGTAGTCCCTTGGGGGGGGGGGGGCAGATTCTACCTAAAAGGAGGCATTAAAATTTTACAACAAAAGGGAGCATTCTTGGCCTGAATGTCAATCAATACATGCAAATGAGGAGAGGCAAATTGAATTGGGAAAAAAAAAACGAAACAGAAAAAAATATGGAAATCCCCGCTAAATTGCACAGGACCAGGGCAGGTGAATGACTGTGCTTTTCATGAGCACCAGTGTTCCCGGTAAGTGGCTCAGCCAATGCACCTTAATGTCCGGCCCACTTATCAGCCTCCGTGGAGCCAGAGCTGGAGGAGGGGCCAGTGCTACTGCATTCAGAGAGGAGCACCATGGCTAATTGTGAATCTCTCCCTCTCTTTCCACATTCAGGCAGCTGCCGCCACTTACGCAGGGCACATTTCAAATGGCAGGAGGAGGGTGTGTGTGTGTGGGGGGGGGGGTGGGGCGGGGGGGAGGGGGGGGGGAAGGGGGGGGGGGGTGCGGGTGCGTGGGCGGGCGGGGACGGCGGGGGGGGGGGGGGGGGGGGGGGGGGGGGGGGGGGGGGGGGGGGGGGGGTTGCCATACAC
>JAAGVU020000002.1:13402465-13454589 GCA_011763525.2 Mormyrus iriodes
CAAGCCAATAACACTCAAGTTACAAAGAGACCCACGCATGAACTGCCTTGCCATGTATTAACATGGCTTCCCCCTATCCACCATATTCTATTACGTTTTCATCCTAGTTTATTTATATTAAGTAGCTATTTCTTCAATAGTCAATTGACAGCCGCTCCCTCCGTATTTTTCATAAGGTGTGAAAACGGTTCAATACTGACAACAGGATTATATCTGACTAGGGGCAGAAAGAACAGAAATGCTGCTGTTTTTATACGGCTCTGCCAGAAACAGTATAAAATATCCTTATTCGTGCAATTCAAGGACGAAAATACCTCTAACGAAGAGGCTGCCAACAGTTTGTATCACGTCAGGCAACTTTATTGGACGTGCTCTCTAACCAACAGGTGGAGGAAATCGCAATTTCGAAGACGTGAATATCTTAGGCGCACGTTAAATTGAAATGCCACTCCTGACAGTCGAAGGGGAAGTTTTTAAACTCCACCCAAATCAACACCCACAAATAACATGCGTGCCTCATGGTTCCCATGACATTTGTACACGGTATCCCTACACATTTAACCAGTTTTATATCCTCTAGCAGGGGCTTGTCATCGGCCATCGGGCACCACCACCCCCTCCCCTGAAGGTATGTGCCAAAGATGCACAAGATTTCATTTGCAAAGAAAGACACAAACACATCAACTTTGGGCCCTAAACTCCCAACTAGCCCTGTTTGATACACATTCTGCTACAAAACAAGCTGGCTGAGCGGAAGCATTTTCAAACATGTATCGAGTTTGTCCGTTTGTCAGCTGCTCCTCTGAACATAGTCGAATCCTTTCTATAGCAACCACAGGCGGCAGCACGCGCCTCTCCGTATCCGTGTTTTCCGTGACTCGAAGACGATCTTCTCAAGAAAAATCATTCCCGGGCCTCCTTCCAACAAGAGGCAAGGCAGAAAAAAAGGAAGACGGGCACCACCTGGCCTACAAACCATACTAAGGGAATGACTGTAAACCCATATTGCTTTGCAGCTTCTGTCAGATGAATGGAATTACCTTCCTCTGTACTCAACAGGGACACTGACGTGCGGATGCCAGTGAAACCAACGCTACCTGTCAAGAACAAATAAACTGAATTGCTGTCTTCAAAGAAGTTAGGGAAGGTCCCCCTGACTTGAACACAAGGAAGTTACCGCACTCTTGTGTTTTCGTCTCATTTGAGATTTAGCAACATGACGCCACTGTCCTGGAAAGACGATGTGACAAATATTGATTCAGCGTAAATCTGTTTACTCTTAATAAATCATTCATAGCAGTTCTCAGTTCAGATTTGCTGGAAAAATTATGTGGATGTTAACGATATTTCTTCGGGCAAGTGCTTAGTTTTCAATCTGTGTCCCGGTCTTTCAGTTGTCAACTAAATTTGAGTTAATTGACGCAATTGAGTTTTGTTGTTTTAGTTAAACGAGACGATCAGCTGCAACAAGTTGTCATGGTGATATGGTTCGGGCAACTAAATGGTCGAGCGACAGGAGAGTGAGGAAACCACACACACATATATAAATATGCATACACAAAACATACAATAACCCTTTAAAGACATACAAGGTAAATAATAGGGAAAACTAGGCCCTCCCTTTTCTCCACTAATGGCCAAAATCCACATCTAGTAGGCAAAGCCCACAGAGAACCTGTCGTTTTGGTTACAAATGAGTCCAGTCTGCTCGTTTCCCACTCGTAATCAGGCATATTGATCTGCACGGCCCATCGAGCCGTTTCACGGGAGACCCCACCGAATCAAGGCAGAGGGGGTAGGGGGGGTCAGGCATTTGCTTCAGGGTATTACATGGGCTTATTTGTAGGGGCTACCGGGACACTGGCTTTTCTCAGACGGATCCCATCCCACAAACATGCCTCTGAAACCCAAATAGCCAGTAAAACAAAGCTTAACACTATGCAAATTCCAGGCAGTGCCCCTAAGCTGGAGCCCCCCCCACCCCATGGTGACCTGGCTCCACCCACTTTTAAAGGGTTCACCGCCATTTTAGGCTGCCGCGGTGGCGGGCAATTAAACAAAGCAAAGGGGGATTAAAAAAGAAAAAATGCTGGGCGCTTCATTAAGTGGATAAGGTTAATGAGTTATTTATATGATTGGCATACTCCAGTGGTTCGAAAGGTTAGGCGTCTCTTCTCGGGCTGCCCTTTGGAGTTTGGGGGGGCTCCCCCATCCGCGTGCCCTCCCGGGTGACTGTAATGAGGGTCACGACCCTGGTGCATTGCTCCACCTAGCTTGGGAAGGGTAGGGTGGGCCGGGGGTTGGCAGGCAGGCGGACCAATGAGGGCAGAACACTGTGTGCCCCCTGTTCTCTCTCTCCTCTCTTCTCCACCCACTTCAGGCCGCGCCACCAGGCTTTCTAGGGACAAGCTCCGTTCATCCCGTCCATCTGAGAAAGGGTCTGGGGAGTGGGCCAGGCTGAGGGGCTCTCAGCGATGACGCATGGCGGAGCCTGATTGCACTCTTGGGCTCACAGTGGCCTAGGCTTTGTTTACCAGTGCAGACTTCATAGGGATTCTGAAAGGGATTCAGCCACATTATGCTTTCTTTCTATCAAAAGGTATACACTGTAACGAGAGCTTCTGAATGAGCCTCAAAAGCCACTTTCCCACTTGCAATAATCACCCCCCTCTCATTTATCTGTCCTTCTTTAAAAATTTTTTGCTTTGGCTGCTCACTCCGGGCCCCGAGCCCAGGCCCTGCTGCCTCAGGGACCATCACCGCCGAAATAAAAACTTTGCACAGTACTTCTCACTTAATGACTGGATTAATGTATGACAAAAAAAATGCATTGTCACAGAGTGCGCAGCCCTGAAACGTGGCTAAGCGATGGGGGGGTACGGCGTCAAAATGAAGGAGAAATGAAACGAGAGTACAGCAGACCAGAAAGTAGCACGTCCTGGAGGAGGGAGAGGAGGAGGAGGACATGCAGTAGATCCTTGAACCTGCAGTTTTCCACGTATCTGGCTGAAGTTCAGTCCCATGTTTGACTCTTTTCCATGTCTCATGCACCACAAAGGTCAGACAACTTCAGTGGGGGGGGGTGAAGGGGGAGGGGAGTAATCGGAAATGCGTGGGATTGGACGACGCCCAACAAAGCGGCTTCATCGGCACACCAAAAACGAGACCAATGCAACTGGCAGGAGAAATGCGACCGGAGCAACAGTGACCACAACCAGACCGTATTTCTACATGTAGCGGGTGCCTCCTATGAGTGAGTATTGGACAAATACAAACAAATGAGGCAGCGAACAGTGACTCAGTGCTCTAATGAACCAGTGTATTGACTCACTGAATTTCCTCTCTGTCTGCAATGTGTGGATCCCAGCTGCCACTCTGAATACCAATTACGGCACTGCCGCGGATGGGGGAGGGAAGCGAGCAAGCCGCCAAACAGCCGGGCCGGCGTGCGGGGATGCGTGCTCTCGTCAGAGCCGGAGAGGGGGCTGCTGGGTAAGAGCCCGCGGAGGGAAGGAAGTGAATGCAAAGCAGAGAGATGAGGGGCAGTGGGAGGGGAACAGGGGGGAGGGGTGACTGCTGGGTGGGGGGGGCAGTGTTTTTTTTTTTTTTCTCCCAAGCCAGCCACTTCTTCGCCTAAGATCAGAGCAACAGAGTGATTAATCTGACCATGGTCAGGATGTGGTGCCTTCTAGGTGCTCTGCATGGCATGGTGTCATCAGATGCAGGAAGGGGGGCTCTGCAGCACCAGCCCCCTCACGACATCCCCCACCTCAGTCCACTGCGTCCCTCATTTGTATCCATTCAGCCTCCTCGCGATTCTCATGACAACCTTAATGAGCATCCTCGCGTTCCGCACGATACCACTAATTTGAGAAATTTCCTGCACAAAGACATAATTAGACATCGTAATTAGACGCAAACTTCGCCACGCAGAGATCCTCTATTGGCGCGAGCCGCCCGCCTACCTGCTGAGGCGGCCTGTGTCCTCTCAGGGCGCACCTCTGCGCTAATGCCAGCACAGCGGTTCCTACCGCCGTGGGACGGCGTGGGGATGCCAGTGCCGAGCCTTGTGCGTTTGTCACGCTCCTTGTCAGAGGCTATCAATCATTAGCCCACGCCCACGCTCGCCTCGTATTAACCCGGCCTCCTGCTGGGCTTTCATGCACACAGACACATGTATGCACTCACACACACACACACACACACACGCACCAACCAGCAGGCCTTCCCAGCCACGTTCAGCATCAAGGCCAATTGGTGCACGAATTGCAGCAACTACTTGAATGCGTCTGGCTGCACCGTATACATGACTGACCTCGGGGATAAGGCGTGACGAGATATTTCTGTGCGTAAAAGCTAGTGGTACCTGGGCATACTGCCCTGCACTGGGTTGGCCCCATCCTGGGTTATTCCCTGCCTTGCACCCATAGCTTCTGGGATGGGCTCCAGACTCCCACAACCCTGCATAGGACAAGCAGGTATGAAAAATGGATTGATGGACAGATGTACGGACGGTACCTGGGCATGCACCTAATTGATAATCAAAGCGATGTAAAACATTTCATTTCAGGGCATTTAAGGTTATTTTTAATGCCGTTCTGCTGGGTTTGACGGCCAGACAAACAATGTAAACATTGGCATTCACCCACATGCCCTCGCATTTGGCCAGCCTTCACGCACCTCTAGCGAAATGGTAACTCAGTGAATCTTGAACAAAGGATCACAAATAAATGACTGCTATTGTGGTTGTTCAATTCCATTTCCCGGGCCATCCGTCCTAAAAGGCTCACGCTTAACTCTCCGTTATGCCTCTACCTAACTACGCCCAGCCTGTCCTGGACGGGCACACCTGTAGTTTTCTTAAAGCGCCCATCTGAAAGCTAATGAACATTTCATACCAGATCAAATGCAGAATGATACTCCACAAAGAAGCAGAGCCAGACTATCTTGCTCCACAGGTACAGTACACAAAAAACAAAGAGCTAAAATAGTCATTTTTTTCACAAAGCAGAACCCTGCAATTCTGGTAGCTTTTGCCCACCTGACCTGACCTGAAGGTGGACGTGTCCCCAGCGGCTAATGGGAATCGCAGTCCAATCGAAAGCACCATCCCCCCCAGTCCACTTGCATGTAACTTGCAAGGTTCATCATGTTCTTTACACCTTAGCTCAATGTTATTCTTTCTAACTGGGAGCATTAAACTGCCAGTGAATGGTTGTGCTGTCAGTAGGTCAGTAAATGCCTGAAAAAAATATAAATATTTTATTGCACATCAAAAGAAACATCTAGAACTGAATATGAATACAGTAAACAAAAAAATAAAGGGCAGTGGTCTCAGGATGGTGAGTCATGTCATCCCACCGGATCACCATTGTACTGGTTATGTTTTTCCTTCTGGCACCAGTAAACTTAGACCTGGGTCTCACTAAAGGTAGATCCAGTCACCCGGCTAAGAGTCGTTCACTCTATCCTGGCCGGAAGGACTCTTTTTTTTTTTTCCTCCAACCCATCCTTGAAGACACCTGTGGCTTTTCAGATTGTTTTGTTGTGCCATCTCTTCCCTGTTCCCTTCCCCTGTTCATGCTTCTCCCATTCGCCTTGAACAGGGGTCCTTTCCCCAGTCACATGGTCCTGTCTTTGTCCATGCTGTCCATTTCCTTTCTGTGGTTCGAGGACAAAGCATCCTGGAGTCGCAGCACAAACCATGCTCACTAATAACATTCCTGTTAGCGTAGTAGGCTAACATTAGCCTCCATTTAGATAGCAGCCATGCCACTTTTACTTAATGGTGCAGTCAGCCAGTGATATACCAGCAGTTAAAAATTAGCCAGCTCCATACCATGCTCCGATCAACCTGAGTTTTCCTTTGAAATTAAAAAACTGCAGAAAAAAAAGAAAAACAGGAGAAATTTATCTGGCTGGCTAGTTATCCATTTTCCGAAATTATTAGATGGGTCCCTGTCTGTCTTCCTCATTAAGTCCTGTTAAATAAACTCCTCGCCAAACCATATTATCTCTGAAACAGGCAACAGCATTATTAAAACTAATGAGATTAGTTAACTAATGGTTAACTTGGAACTTGAAACAGAACAATGTTTTTTTTTTCTTTCTAATTTTTTTTTACATTTTCAGATTAAAGTGTACAGTCGCACATCTATTAGCGAGCACCATGCACTTTTCACAGGAAAGGTTTTATGCATACTAGGTGCCATGATAATTAATTCAAATTGGCTATTGCAGAACACAATGGAAATTTAGTCATGGCCTCGGCTGGACTGCCGCTCCCCCACCGTGAGCTGTCCCGTTCTTAACCCTCAAGGGGGGGTGGGAGGATGCTTGCTTCCCCCATCCTAAAATTCACCTTTTTGCATGCTCCCTTTTGTTGGAAAGAGTCAACAGTTTCCTGGGTCTAAAACAACCTTTTTAAGGTATATATTTTTAGGATGTTAGGATGTGTGATGATATCCGTGTTTTCCCCTAGACAACGGAGAGCAGGAAGGCAGTTTCTCATGTTTCAAAACGGAATCCCAGTAGCAGAGAATAAAATGCTAGCTTGTTCCCACTGCTTGCACCCGGAACACCGGACAGTCCTCCTTCTCTTATCTCACCAGCCCCCCCATTCTGGTGGGACAGGGGGGTACTCTTGCAAAAGGTATCTACTCCGAGTCGGCGTGGCACACGCACACACACATACACACAAACATAGACACACACGCGGATACGCAATCATGCCAATAGGCAGCTGTGCTGGCAGGACGAGCCAGGCTGTGCCTCTGAGAGCTGTGAGGTGAGGGACAGGCCAGTTGGCCACCATCTGCCATGGCTCCTTTGGGCCAAGGGCTGGTTCCCGTGGCCCACGCCATGTCGCAAAATTTGGGGGCGTCGCCCTTCGCCCACGGTGACTGGTAGGCCTCCAGTGGGCAATGAGCGTGTCCTTCTCTCAGACAGGGACGAGAAAGGTTCACTGGGCCAGGGGTTGTTTGGCTTGCGCCCTGCTCCGGCATTTCCTACAGAGGTGGCCCGCCTGATAGTCCCCGGGTTACCCGTGGCAACAAATGCAGCACTCTCCTCCAGGTCTGCCTCATGGCACCACGTGGCATGACAGACGTCAGCTGGCAGGAATGCAAACTGGACGAGAAAACGCTCGCTACCTTAAACGCCTCCTGTCAGCCGTGAAGGTTTTTAAGGTTGGCCAGACACTGGACACCCGAGACTTGGAAGGAAACGAGGGTAGGGAAAGCCAGTCTATGGCTTCCTTAAAGCTTAATGTTTACTGATCTGATATGATATGATAAAATAAATAAGTGGCCAATAGCACAAAGTGATTTATGAGCTTAAAGGTATCTGTACAATGGACGGGCTCCTTTTCCAGGGTGTGCGCTGACTCACATCCAGCTCTTCCTGAGATGGGCTCTAAGCCCTGCGACCCTGTACTGGATAAACAACACCTTAACCTGCTACTAACCACTTCTAAGCATGTGGTTTTGGAGGTCAAAAATCTGTGGTGTGTAGAAAAGGTGGCGATGGATGGATGTAGAGATGTATGTTTCCCATTATGAGGTTGTCACCCACAACCTTAAACCAGGATTCAGTTCAGTTCCGGGACTTACAAGATTCCTCCAAGATTCAGAATATAATGTTCTACCAGAAATCAAAATCTTTTATATTCTTACTGGTCATTACAGAAAACAGAATGGCTTGATGGATGGATGGATGGATGGATGGAACGTATTTTTAAATATAACTGTAAAAATCAAGTATCACATGAATTTCTGAACAGCAATGAGAAATGTGGATATTCACCTTTGATGCAAAATATATTTCAATAATGCTTTAGTTAACACCAGAATTTAAATATATATATAATATCAGCATTGATATAATTTCAGTATTGATATAATTTCAGTAATTTCTTTTTTAAAAACATGCAAAGATCCTCTGAATTTGTACAAAAAAAAACAATTATACACATCACACACATCCACAGAAAAAGGTCAGACAAAGAGCCTTTGGTATGACAGAGCGTCACGTGGCAATCATTTTCTTCGGCAGTTACCCAAAAATGTGCAATGGTGACCAGCGCCGAGGGCAGTGGGGTAACGCGGCTGTTACAGAGAAGGACATGCAAACCGCAGGGCTGCCAGCTGAAGTCCTACAGAGGGCTGGTTCTAGTACTCTTGAGCTTGGGTACTTCACCTGAACCGCTCCAGTGAAATACCCCTATGTACAAATGCGCAAAACGGTAATCTGCTTAGAATGAAACATGTCAGCCGAGGCAACTAAAGAGGAAAGGGCATGTGCTCGACAGAAATGCAACATAATGAAACTTCAATTAAATAAAATGCACCTCCTTGGCACAAGGTTAGCTGATTGGGTGGGAGGCTGTTGCCTTTTTCTACATCAGCTGCCCATCCCCCTTCCCACAAAGATGAGTGTCGTGGTCAGGGATGGGCGGAGCCCTGCCAGGAAGGGCCCGCCCACAAAAAAACACCATTCGCTGCCACCGGCCAGCACAACGAGTGCATCCTGGTAACGCCGCGACACCCATCGCCAAACAGTACGCTCTGTACAAGGGAAAACTGGAGGGACAACTGAGGTAGATGACCAGAATTTAAAAATTAGCGATGCTAGAATTAAATCAGTGATGATAGAATCCTAATAAAATGTCCTCCAAACACGAGTACAGTTAATTAAAGCCTGCGTTCTGAACTGGCAGATGATGGGTAACAGTGGGTTGGGTATTAACCAAATATAATGCGGTTCATTATAACCCAGCCCAAATGAAGCCCATTATGAGGCTTTTAAAAATAACAATAATAGCAGCAATATTAATTAAAGAGTTTTAATTTAATGGGTGGCTCAGATGGTAGCAATACTGCCTCGCACCACTAGTGCCAGGGGCTTGAATCCCACTTCCTTCTACAGTCCAGTCCAGAGTCAGGATAACAGAGTATGACTGTGTGTATGCACATGCCCTGCGATGGACTAGCCACCCATCCAGGGTAAAGCACAGCCTTGGAGCCTTTGTTGCCTTGGAGAGGCTCCAGCTCACCCACCCATGCCTCTGACCATGAAAAGCGCTTAGAAGATTGATAGATGGAGTTTTAATTCAAAGAACAAAACAACCAGCCAGGAATAACAGCACTAATGGGTGATGCCTGACCGGTGGGTCAGTAATGGTCCCATCCCCCTAGAGATAGGAAGCCCTTTCATAAAGATGTAGCCATAAGAGATCAACAACACCAACTTGAAACTCACTGGTCCCATTCTGTCTGGACGTGCAGAACAAGATGTACCAAAAGATCTTCACTGCCCAGATACAAATTAAATTGTGTTGTATCTCATACTACAGTGTGAGCAGGTTATTATCAACAAAAGCTATCACTGCTCTGGCTTGCTTCCATACACTGAAGCATTAATTATTATCTTTTTTTGTGATATTTGGCTTGAGGCCTCGTGTCCCTCCACAGCTGGAGATGTAGAGGGCACATCCAAACTCATCCAACAGATCGAGGAACATCTGGGCAGCTGCGGGTCTTGGTTTTTTCCTGCCATCGCCAATCTTCGAAGAGTAACATCCCGAAAACCCTAACATCCCATGATCCCTCCACGGATGACATTATTTACGACTGACTGGACTGGTGCTCCTTGTCTCCGATTAGCAACTCCCTGTGAAATGAGGAGAGTAGATCTTGCAGGAGTTGAAATTCCTTAGTCCCTGGTAGCCATTTTTGATCACCCAGAGGATGTTAATTTAAACAGAATGAAGTCTGACGCCAAACCAGCTCAACCCACCATCATCACGACTTAAGGACAGTAAGCAGGGTACAAAAGCAGCGCTTTCATAAAAACAAAATAAAATTCTTTTGGCAACATTGGCAAGCTTCTACATGACACCTCAAAAACAACAAATAAACCCTAAAATTCAGTGGTAAATTCCCAAATCCACTCACCAGAGTGGAAGAAAATCTGTTACTACTTTTTACATCACTCAAAATTTTAACAGCCACCACAAGCTAATTGGGTGACAGGTCCCCTGACCAACGAAATTTGAACTTCATAATCTTACTTTGAGTGTCTTGCACCCTAGACCTCCGCAACCAAAAATTTGGGTTCTCTGCCATAAGATGCAGCAACTTTGCACTCTAATCTAAATTTACAAACAGACCTTTTCTGGCTTTTATTTCATTCATATTTCCCTTCCATTGTGATTAAGCTGACATACCTGAACTAAGATTTACCTGCACATATATTCAAGACAGAAAAAGGGCACAAAAAAAGACATTTCCTATCCATCCTCACAACCATGAAACAACCTTTTTTATCCCTATTCCTCTGTATAAAACAAAACAGCCTTCTAAAAATGTTAGCCAGAATTAACCCTAATCTTGACCTTATCTTCTGAAATGGGTTTTAGAACAGCACAAACTCTGTATTCCACATTCTGGTCTTTTCCCGACATTAAGGGACCTTTTTGAAAATCTATTTTCGCTTTCTTTTTTTTTGATATAGCCGACAGGTCAATTTTCACAAATGAAAATCCACTTGAAAATAACAGCTCCGCCTTATCCCCCTTATTGTCTGTCAGCATAACACGTTATTCAACTTATATTGCCTGTATATGCAATCTTTCAGAGAAATGCACTTTTACTGATGAAGCCTCGGCTTGGTTCCTGTCTGTTGAGTACACCGTTTTGCTAACGAGCACAGAATGCTACACCTTGGTGTCTCTGACAGAGGATGGCGCAATAATTGGCTGTTTTCAGAAAGGGCAAGGGGAGAAAAATGGCACTTTTTAATGAAACAAAGCACCACCAGTAACCTGATGCAAGCCAGGTACCATTAGCTCGCATTCATGGAAGGACTCCAATGGCTATAAAATGTTTCCCCTGAAATTCACAGTGTTATACTTACCTTGGGTTTTGGGGTCCAGATTTCTATGAAGTTACGGGGACGCTGGCTAACAGCTAGTGCCTCAGAAGAAAATACGCCATCATCACTGCTATACTAAAGCATCCCATATTAGACATTAAAATCAGCCACTCAAAAAGGTGTGAAACAGATTCAACTGGAAACCACCAAGACAGAGAGTAGGTTTGCTTTATGTGTTCTAACAAAACCATCCCCTTGGCCAAAAAGCATGTTTATAAATGGGTTTCCGTTCATGTTCGGCCAAGCCATCAAGGCATCGGGTGATGTGGCAGGTATTCATCAGCTTTTTAAGATCATCAAGAGGAACACACACGCACACACTCACGCACACACGCACGCACGCGCACACACACACACACACACACACACACACACACACACACACACACACACATACACCTGTACTCATATCTTTGTGGGGACCGTCCATTCGTTTCTATGGGCAAAACCCTAATCCCAACAATGACAACCTTAACCCCTACCCAGGCCTAACCTTAACTATTAGTAACCAGACAAAGTACAAGACTTCTTTACATTTTTAGCTTTTTGATTGAAGTCACAGATTTTTATAAAATTTAATTTCCCCTTGTGGGGGCCAAAAAAATGATTATCACATTATGGGGACACACACACACACACACACACACATACACAGTCATATGCGTTGTTGAAAAAAAGCAGTATACATCATCAGGATTAAGATGTGCAGAAGAGCCTTCAGAAAAAAGTGATTGATTGGGTCCTTCCAGTGTAAATCACTGTTGTTCTAACAGAAAAACCCGCTTTTGTTAGCCTTTGCGGTAAAATGAGAAGCCAGGGGACACATGCAGAGAGATCTTTTGTTCGGCTCCCATAAATCCCCCCGGCTTCTACGGCCGTCTCTCCACGCCGGCGCTCGAAACCGGAGACTCCGGCATGGAGGGTGAAGCAGCACAATGGCCTCTTGTCATTCTCCAGGCCGGCTCTCACGGGGGGGACCCGCCCCCTTTCCAAATTCCACCGAGGGCACATCCCGGCAGGGTGGCTCCCACCCCTTCAGTTGAGAGGGACGAGCGTACCTGGTGGGGGGGGGGACCGTAGTGCTAATGGTGCTGTAGGCATTCACATGGCCCTTATATAAACATAGCTTTGACCCCCCCCCACCGAAGAGAGAGGCTTGGGAAGCGGTGAGAGGCACAGAGCGGGGTGCCAGGTGATCTCGTCTGTTTATCTCAGTGTTTGTTTAACCAGGAGCGACAGGTGCACCTGTACCCACTGCAGGCTCCCACCCCCCGTTTTAACCAAGTCAGCCACGTCGGTACACTCCTCCATGTAGTCCGTCCATTGCCCCCGCCCGCCCTCCGTCCTGCCGGGCTTTTTAGGATGCCCTCGAGATTCCGGCATGTGGAGAGCAGGAACAATGGGGCGGGGGGAGGATGGGGGGATGGGTTCACGTCCGGGTCTCTTGCTTAATTGGGCGATGAAACTCAAAAAGTCTCGCTCCGGCATTCCCGAAATCTCACCGTGGGGAGAAGATAAATAAAAATAAGGAACGGAGGCGTGGCTCAGGAAGCAGCCGCCGCCACAGCTAGCCCCCTTCGGGCCCCTGGTGCAGATGTGTGCACTGAAGTGGGTGCCCTGGGGGGGGCGCTGCCTGCCAAAGGTGCAGGTAACATGATGCAACAGGCGGCGCACCCAGACGCATGGCGGACGGTCGTGCCACAAAGGCACAGCTGCCTGTCTCACCCGGGACGTGGCTGGGAGCCAGACAAAACCGCTGTCCCCGCCCCCCAAGGCCCTCCCAGGAGCCCCGGTGCACCCACCAGGTCCTTTCTCGCCAGACTGCCAGCAGAGGCCGTGGGCTTAGCATTAGCCATGCTGCTGCTCTCAATGTCACGTTTCGTCGTTCCCCACGCGTGCGCTTACACCATCCTGCCTGTTCTCCTCCCAATGGGGGGCGGTCTCACGGCACAGGGCCACCACACTCGGATTACCAATCCCCGGGGGGATGGCGGGGAGGCACACCTCTACCCATAAGAGCAGGCCGGGCCATGATCCTCCACCACAGACCCAGCCTGCTCGTTACGTCCTGGAGGACGAACACTCGACTCCTTCCCTCTGGCCACAAAAGGCCGATCAAAGGGCCCGGCCGTCTCACTCGGACCTCACCTCTGCGTCTGATTACAGCAGGGAGCTGCCGCAGCTGTGCGGTCTGGGGGGGCCAGCCGCTCCGCAGTGGGCGGGACAGTCTGTGGTGGGTTAGCGCTCATTGAGGCAGCTATCTCAGGCCCCCCTACTGTCCTCGGGCACATCCCGCCACGCCGCATCCCGCCCGCAATCCCACTCATCCAATCTGAAGCCACCGTTTGCCGTTTTTATTTACTTGTAGTTTTGTTTTTTTTCCCCCGTCACGTCATTTACCTAGTGCGTGACAGACAGCCGCCTCATTTGTGATCGCCTGATGCCAGTTTTATTTCCCCGACCGGTTGCTCTTGGGCACCACGTTAGCGCTATGCAGCCGAGTCACCGCTAAGCGACAAGCTATACACGTCCTCCCCGCTTCTGTTTCTGGACAAAAGGAGAGGGCACCCGATTTTAATTTTTTAATGAGCGTCTGCTGCCGTGCGCCGAGGAGCATGAGAGGTGAGTCGTTTTTATGGATCAATAATCTCCAAATAATAAACACAAACAGGGTGTCCGCCCTCCCTTACACAAACACGCACAACACACAAGCATAAGAGGTCCACTTATTCACAGCCTCAAGGCCGAAGGCATAGAATGAGCACTGAAAGAACAGAACGCATCTCTGTTCAACCTGTCGATCCTTCTATAGGCTATTTCCTCACATTTCCTTGTGGTTTGTCGATTGTTATTCATACATCCATAAACACAAGAGGATCTCCCTTGTATTGCTACTGACCCATAATAAGCTATAAAACGGTACTGTGATAACAAGTAGCTATTTTAACAAATAAAAGCAGTCTGAGATAAAGAACATGAATTCTGTCATACAGATCGAAATAAAGACACGGTAACAAACAGCTATTAACACAGTTATTAACTAGAATTGTTTCAAACTGAAACGTTGTACATGTAGCTAAACAGCAAGCTTCTGGCAAGTTGGCGCTATGCGTACAGCACGTTGGCATGGCCTTGTCAGCTGCCCCCTTACATTAAGGCCACCCGCAGCTGGCACGAGCTCCACAATGCCACCGACTCCAGTGCAGAATCCACGCAAAACCTCGATCCCGCCCCCCGGGTCGGCTGTGCACGTCCCTGCGGTTCCGTTACGCACGGGATGTCATGTTGATCAAAATGGCCGTCCCATCGCCTTTTTGAAGGACTCGGCCACTTAACATGTCGATGACCTGCATCAAACCAGGAGCACTAACCCCGGCCCCAGCCCCAGCTGAAAGAACCCTCCCGACGTCCCGAGGCCGGCCTGTAGGACATCGATCCCAAGGGCCAAACCCCACTTGAGACACGAAATATAATCAGCAGCACTGCTGGGTTTAGGGTCAGAGTTATCTGAGTTCTAAATGAGGTGAACTCTACAACATATCATACCGTACTTATATAACTGGGTATGGAGTCTGGATTTTTCATTATCATTTGGAATTTTTATTAAGACAAGTGTTCCAAAAAAAGGAAAAACAGGCAAAGTTCAACAACAAATATATCACCTTGTAAAAGTAAAACTCTTGAAGATCGTATTTTGCACATACATTTACTGAGTTCGCCCGTGGTCTGGGGCGCTGGTCCTACCAGGTGCCCTTCCGACCACATCCAAACATTCGGAAACTAAAGTAAACCTGGCGCAAGGATAGGCAGACCTGGCAGGGACAAGATCCACGGCTCTGTGCCGAAACACACCGAGAGCCCAACGTGCCAAGAAAACTCACCAACTGGCTCATGTTTGCTTTCTAAGCAAAAAGTTTCTCTCTCTATGACACCTACAGTCTCTTAAGCTGTCATTTGCCAACGACATTACTGACAGTAACAACACCATAAATGCTGTATTACTGTTAGCATTTTTTTTTGGTTCTTATAGCTGCTGTTGTCATTATGATTAAAGCCCTCACAGCAAATAAAAAACAACGTGCATGGTTCAACACCAAGACTTCAGCAAACTTTCAAAATAATAATCTCTAAATGTAATGCATACTAACTGCACATCATTTTGCATGCCTTTAAAATAATAATAATAATGTGGGGAAAAGACAGGAGGCAGCCATCCTGCACTCAAACGGCCGTGCTGGAGAAGCAGCGCTTCACGGCGACGATGCTCAACCCCGGGACATCCTCTGACCATCTTGCGGCGTTTACTTTGTTGCACACCGAAACAGGTTTCCGTGATGTGCACGGTGAAACCTTCCCAGTTTCCTCATTCCTGAAGCGTGGATGGGGAGGGGGGTGCCTAACACAAGGATCACTATATTTTTTTTAAAAATCAGGCTTTATAATAATGGAAACATTATTATAACTCATCTGTTCCAACAAACATACAAAAAACCCTACACAAAAGCCACAATTTTTTTGCTGAAGGCAACAATACCGATCCGGGCAGGGCAATCGAGATATTGCGGTCCTTGGGAAAGCGTCTCGCACGTCCCTTAAGCACGGCGAAGGCGGCGCGTGTGGCAGCTTTCAAAGCCGCACGATCCGCTGCTCCTTGCATTTTTCACTATTATGGAAACGCATGTTACCAAAAAAAAAAGTAATACAAGGAAGGTCGTGAGACATGCATCCCATGCAAACTGCACAGCTGGCTCCCGGAGATACAGCCGCGGCTGTGCATTTGCAATGGACGTTATCCTGCAAATAAAAATAAAGAGGCCCCCTTTTCTCAAATGCACTTCAAAACGGGTATGAGCACCAGCGCCGTCCGCATTCCCCCGATCGGCAACTGATATCCAACTTACCTCCCGATGGACCCAAACTGCGCCTTTTCCTTGCCACCGGGACCCCCCCGTCCCCCTTTCCCGTTCAGACAAAATCAGAAATCGGTCTTTTCCCTTCAACACAGGCACTTCTCCATGTTTTCCCCAAGCCCGGACTTCCAGTATGAGCAGGTGGACGCGCCTCTCAATGATGGAGACAGCGCGCTTCTCTCCCCCTACCACTCCATTTTAAATTACGGCAGTCTTCGTTTTCCAGGAAACAAATTGAGACCTTAACTATTCCATTCGCCATACGATGGCCCGGGTTTTTAAAGCGGAGTCATGTCGATCGAGCTGGTATTCCCGAATCACGGTGCCTTCAGTTGTTTTCCACCATCTACGAGGTGCTCGATGCTGCCATTGTTATGTCGTTTTTTTCCTCTTTTTTTTGCAGCTGGACCCCCCCTCCTTCGCGAGCGCAGGCTCGTACGCTCGCTCGCTCGCTACTCTCCCTTTCCCCGTCTCCGACCTGTCATAAAGAGCGCGCCCACCGAGTCCACGCAGGGCCGCGCGCCATGTCGAGGACGCGCCGGGCAGAACAGGTGCTTTTCTCAGAGAGCTGGCGAACTTGAGACGGAGCCGAGTGACTTGTTAGCGATGGAGAGGGACAATGTGCAGCGTTTTAAGCTGTACTGAGAATGGCATATGCATGTATGTATGTATGCGTGTGTGTGTGTGTATATATATATGTGTGTGTGTGTGTGTGTATATGTATGTATATATGTGTGTGTGTATATATATATATATATATAAAAGAACAGAATATAATAATGTCATCTTTGCTGTCGTATATAAATATATATTTATAAATTATATCTATATAAATCTAATATTGGCCTACTGATATATATTGCGTACAAGCATGCATAGACTTATTTAGTGAAACGTGTTTGTCCTTTCTCAATAAGGTTTATATGCACACATAATCTACTTAAATTAAATTCAAGGGCAGAAAAGGGTATGCATCGAATATAATGAAACCGGTAGCAGTCCAGCACTCCAGATTTATGAGCAAATAAATTCTGTTGACGTTAACACATTGGATCTTATCAGGTTTACTTAAGTCTGCATTGCAAAACAGTGACAGAGTGTAACATAGCAAAAAATGTATGGGTTACATTGTTGATTAAAATTAAGTAAATTGGACTTTACAACTGCTTATTGCTTATTCTTTCAGTGTTTAGTTTCTGGTTTATAGGTCTATCCAGGTCTGTGCTAATCTGGTTTATCTATATTTGACCAATACTTTGGGTGAGTTGGCCAACTGGACACAAGTAAAAGTAAAAATAGCATCTTCGAGGAGAGTTTTTCTGTCATCTTGAACATTTTTATTTGGGTTATTTTGCCATCCCACGCTGAGACCTGTTGAAGTGTACTGTAATTAAATGAATTGTAATTCATTTAAAAACATGTGAAGGCCAAATATAGACCTTCCAGTGGTTGGCCAATTGCAAACTGACATATAAAGATGTTACAGTGTTGCCATTTTTATTAATTATTACTAGATTATTAGTTTTCACTTTAATGCAAAACTATGCTTTCAAATTAACAGGTCACTGCTCTCCATCATATGTTGTCCCATAATGCATTTCCTCTGAGTGATTCATGACTAGTCAAGTCTCGAGCTATCCTAATGAAGCATTTCTCCACTTATAATCATGCTTTTCTGGAGTATTTCATTTAGTAAACACAAGAGAGTGCTTATGAACAAGAATAAGGAGTTGAATGGTTCAGACCACACCCACATCTGTCCTTTTTAGTTTTGACAAGTATCCAGACAGATGATGGCCGGAACCTTTTTAGGGAATGCAAACTAGACATCACACAGGACATATATACACCAAACCCTGGAAGGTGGAGGTAACAGTGCAGTATGATACAGGCAGATAAATTACCTATGCTTTTTTACCAGTTGAAAAAGAGTGCTTTAATTGCATTTTTTTAATGAATAATTGTAAAATAATTCCATACCAAACCATATTTATTCTCCGAAATACATCAATATTCACATATTCATATTTATACTTATATATGTTTCACCTAAGTTTTGTCCTACATCCCTTTACTAATTGTTTGTCCCATGTCTTTTTATTCTGGTTCTGGCTACAGAAAACACACAAGTAAGTATGTCATCGCACTCCGTATTTGTATTAGTATAAATGACAATAAACCTTTTGAATCATTGAATCCTCTGAATTTTTTTTATGTAAAAATATACATGTATAATCACATCATGCAGGTGATACAATTCAAGTCTTGCCTAAAATATTCAGAATCATTTATATATCTCGATTTAGAAATTTGTTGTGATAAAACTGGGAATTTTGATACAATTAGATCTTATCGGTCTTCCAAGACTGCTTATCCAGTGTGGGGCCACGACACTGTCCCAGTAGGCCTAGGAGGCACAGACTCACACACTATGGGCAATTTGGAGACACCAGTTTGGATCAGAGAACTACTATCCAGTAGGATTTCTATTCTACCTGGCTTCCAGTGAGCAACATCTGCTCCTGGCATTTACCTGAGAACAGGTGTGGTTCACCAGAAGCCAGGTAGGATAGAAAACCTACTGGACAGTAGTTCTTCAGGACCGGAGTTGGAGACTCCAGGCTTAGGAAGTATGCATGGCATGGAGGTGATGTGTGGCTCAGTGAGTCAGGCTGCCATTGATCAGAAGGTTACCAGTTTAAATCCCAAGGTCAGCAGAATGATTTCACCATTAGATCCTAGAGCAAAGCCCTTGAGGAAGACCTTCTACCTCCATGTGCGTCAAGGACTGGCAGACCCTGCTGGGCTTCTGAAAGTTGCACAGTAACCGCTTCGCAAAAAAGTCAAAGTGAAGTGTCTGTTTAAGTAATAAAAGTACAACAGGGGTTCATATCCCAAGGATATGGAAGACTGTTTATATTTAAGTTCACTCGGACACCCCCGGTCTGTGCTGTCCCAGTGATGGGAGCTTAATGACGGCAACATGATTTAAAGAACTGGCGTAAGCAGTGAGTCATGGAGAAGAAGAGGCTGTGGGCACTTCTCAACTAAGGTACTCCTCGTTGCCTTCCAAAAACAGACCGAAGGGGAACACGCGCTGAGTTGGTGCTACTGTCAACAACACCAAAAAGCTCAAAAAGGAGAGCATGTAGCATCCAGACTCGCCTGGGAGGGGTAACATTCAAAAATTACATCCACTGAAGAACATAACTCAAAAACAGAGGTGGCAGCCTGACAGCCACTGTTTCAGCGATGGAGGGTAGAAACGAAAACCTTGCAATGAGGAGTCGATGAGGCTCACCGTGGAACCAACTCTGTGGGGTAAACTGAACTTATCCGGATAATCACACTGTGCATGGGGGGGGGGTGCACATTACATGGTCTCAGGGAGGGAAGGCAGGCGCCCCCTTCAGAAAAACAGCTTGAGACAAAAGAGAATTACATTGTGAGTGAGTCACAAATGCTCTGAAAATAATACAGGGATGTGTGGAGAAACAGATTTACCTTTTGATAAGAGAAAGCCATCACTGTGTGTTCATGTACCACGACCCCTGTTAGCTGAGAATTTGGTTCTTCTGTAACATTCTTGGTGTTCGTTACCAGAGAAAACAGATCAGAGAAATGGGCACAATGCTCCATCAGCTGCGAGCACATGGAGGGAGGGGGACGTCAAATCGTAGGAGGATATATGGTGCTAAAAAGTTATGGCTAGAAGCTTCTATTAAGCAAATCAATAAAGAAATATGTTTTTTTCAAAACCTCTGTTTTTTCCCTCTGCTTCCCCCTCATCATCAGCTTAAAATGACAGCCAATTAACAATCCAATTAAAAAAAAAAGAATTCTTTTTGTTGGTTAGGCGCTAACTAGCTATATACCAAGATACTGAGCTGTCATGAGAAACAGATAAACTAGTAGTGTAATAACCTTAATTACACATTTGCATCAATTTTAATGTCTGTTAGTAACCGATTTAGTAGAATTAAATACATTAAATTACAGTAAATGTGGATATTTATTGTACTATTGAATTCATTTATTCACTGTATAACCAAGTATGATTTAACATACAGGCATTTGTATTTTTCTGGCTTTCATCTTATGGTTAAAAACAGCTTGCTATGGGAAATAGCTCTTACTTCAGTTTAAAAAAAAATATTGTGAGATATGCTATAATTAAGTTGCTCGCATGACTGTGATGGGCTCTGCCAGTCCTGTATCATACACGACGCTCTCCCACGCTCAGAACTAGTTACAGTATGTGAAAGATTCATTAAAGATTAATTAATCAGAAAGGTATCTGGAGAGTGATATTTTTCACTCTATGTGCTAATATGTTTTCCACGGAGAGCGCGGGGTGCGTCCCTACTGAGCTACCACGGAACAAGCTGCTATCAATTCAGCTCCCATCTATTTGGAGAAAGTCTGGCAGAGTGAGGATGTAGAAACGGTTTCACAGAACCATGAACGGTACAGACGGCTCACATACACAGTAAGGATTTTGAAGATATTGTTTTCATATTTGTCACCTCTGGCAGACTCACGCTGAATCCATAAAACAGCAACGTCAGCAGTTCACGTGAAGTATTCAAGACGTATAACTCAAAACCAAACATCACTAACAATGGGAAGGTTAGGAGATCATCAATGTGTGTACCTTGCCTTGTGTATAACTGATAACCAGTAATTTCATGAGTCCCATTTCACACTTGGTTGAAAGCCACAGAGTCTAAGTGATCGCCATAGTAACACAAATTGCAACCAAACAGGTTTTAAAAATACCTTTTCAATGTGATGAAAAGGTTATGAGGTCAGTAGCAATGTGAAGAGAAAAAAACAGTAATTGACGCGGGTGCTTAGAACCCTTCAGACCTGAATGCAGTGTTAATCAAATACTCATTTAGACAATTTAGCTTTTTTTTTTCTCCTTATTCTTCCAGCAGCAGATCACCAAGTATGCTCGGGTAAGTTTAACGAAGAACCTACCACTTTTTCCGCTACAGCACAAATCACAGCCATGCCTCACCACTCCCTGTCACAAAGACAATCCTTGTCTGTGAAGAAGGCCGTATTTTCTCACATTTACGGCAAATAAGATTTGAATCACCGGGAGTATGAACTACTACCACTGGTAAACAAAACAGATAACTCAGACAGAAAAAAAACAAAAAAGATCTATTATAAAAGAGGACTTATACTTGATAAAGTGTATATCGTATTCCTTCAAGTAGGCTCCTTTTACTGTCAAGATGACACTTCAAACAATTTTCCATATTTTTATGCCATTTTAACTGTCAAACAGAATCAACTGTGTCCACATGAACTCCTGCAATACATATTCTTGCCATACACTTGAGCAACGCCATACTTATCTGGGTGCTGAGGAAGGACTGGCAGTTTACAGGCCTGTAAACATAGCCGTAGAAGGCTGTTACAAAGTGGTCAAAGCAGAATCCCCACCTCGTAGTAACGTGTCCTCCTAAACAGTATCATGCCAAGTCATAATTGGAGGAAGGTAGCTCGGTGGCTCAGTGGATATCATCGTGGTCTCACACCTCCCAGGGCTGTGGGCTTGATTCCCAGCTTTGTGTGTGTGGAACTTGCATGTTCTCCCCATGTTTGTGTGAGTTAGGTGAATTGTTGTGTCCTGTGAATGAGGCCTGAAATGGCCTGGCATCTCACCCAGGGTATGTCCTCCCTCACACCCCATTCCTTCTGGGATTGACTCCAAAAAAAAACCTTAAATCATACAAGCAATTATGGAAAATGGATGGACAACTGGCAGACACCCCAGTCTCCCAAAACCTTGGGAATCCTGCCAATTGTACTTTATATTGTCAAAATGCAGGTAAAGGCCACAGATATTTTCATTTTCAGTTGCCTTTTAAGTTAAATATTTGGTGCTGTGCATGATGACATGACTCCCACTCTCCAAACCATGTCTAACAAGCTCAGAGACTGTCTCATCAGACATACACAGGCGAGTCTCCCAGATGTCCGGAACCTCTGTTCCGAAAGCGCTAGAATTCACAGTGGCATTAGCACACAGCTGGAAGCAGTCACATGACCTTTACTAGATGTTTAATGCCACACCTGAATGTTTACAAGATATAGCAGGTAGAACAAAGATGGTACCATGAAGAGACATGAGAGAGGAGTGACATACATTTAGCTTCCTATATTTAGCTAATTTTAGTGTGTGTGTGTGTGTATATATAAATAAAAAAATATGCTTATCTTCTGTACTATTGTTTTCTGTTTTTGTTTTCTTTCAAACTAAGAATGTCATTGTGTAGACACTGCACCTATGATAATAAATTGCTTGAATCTTGAATCTATAGGTTGTTGCTTGAGGTCATTACAACAGTTGTTTTTAGTTAAATGACTTTTAAGATGACATACCGACAGAGTGCATTCACACACCTCACATGGTGTTTGGGTTTGAGCAACTCTCGTCATCCATCACCAAAATGCAGCTCACAGCTGGGTGATGCCTCCATTTTGCATACCCCTGACACCCCCGGTTTACAATGAGTATAGCGCTGAATCGATTTTTTTTTTTGTCTAGGGTTTAATACCTCTTCTCATCTGATGCCATGGAATCTGCAAAGGCCATGGTAACCCACAACTTATGGTATTTACTTTGCAACAAATCGGGCAGGCAGCAGCTTGCTCTTTCCAGAAGTCTCTCATCCAAGTATTAACAAAACCCAGCACTACTTACCTTCAGGTGTTTGGCAGGAAAACATGACAGCATGGCAAGGCAGATGACAAGAATACTAATGTTGCAGTATATAAACTTGAGAGCAACAACAGCATGTTCTGGATGCAGCTTTTTTCATGTTACCATTTCTGACTGATGCCTATAAAAAAAAAACGGTATCAGTGCCACCTGAATTTCTGACAAATCGTGGCCTTCTCAGTAGTTTGGGACAGGCAACCTGAATACTGAAATATATTCATAAACCATACAGTCATGCTTGACAGGGATGTTCATGTTAATTCTTATGGCTATGAGCACCTTGGGCAGGATGCTTCATGCTGAAGGACCTCTTCAGGTACATCTTCAAGGTAACGGTCTTCCTGACCTTACCAAGAAATGATGACCTTTACCTGACCAGGAATGGGGAGATGTGAGAAGGATGGAGATCCCACCCCCAATGCACATCCAGCATGGCATTACCAGTACTCTATATGCACAAGCACACCACAGAGAGCATTATGGGTAAATGACTCCAGCTGCAAACTGTTGAGGGTGACTAAAACTCACATTCACCACATGCACAAAATCGTCGTCTCCTTTCTGCAGGGCAATAATAATAAGGTTTTCTTCTGCCTGGGTCGAGGATTTTTATATATATATACACACGTACATATACAGATACATATATACACACACACATACACACGCACATAAAAAACCTTGGTCTTCTCCTCTCTCACGTTATGATGAAGAAAATCAAATCCTCATCAGTCCTTCATTGTGCATCCATGGATGTATGTCCTTGGGGATTACCGCGCTAATGTAATCCGCAAGTTTTCGTGCACTGACGTCTTTTTTCTTTTTTGGGATTTAGCAGGAAATGGATTATATGCAACACCACACTTGTCTTATAAATATGCCATTTCCTCCTTTGATGATCAGCATCTGAAAGCGTTGGTTTGGGTCCAAGCTTCCTCCCCTACCGTCGACCAGCGTCGCCGATCTTATTACCGGGTTTTTGTGCGATTCTCTGTGCGCTCGAGGGATTTATTCTGGTAAACAGAGCGAGGTCACCTCATTACCGACTGAACTCCCGCAGCAAACCCAGAGAGACGGCGGACCAGAAGCTGGCGCTGTGGACATCTGCGGCTGGTGCACTTCATTTAACTCTCCGCGCTTGCATCCCAATGGTTGCGGCTAACGCGGTTTCCTATAGGCATACGCCGATTTCAAAAGCCTCCGGGTTACACTGGCGCACCATGACATACAGGAGAAGGACAGAACGCAACCCGGGCCACGCCACCGCTGAGCCACAAAAGACAGCAGTTAGCTTGTTAGAATTCAGCCTCCGACGAGAGGGTTCATGCTGGACTCTGACATCACACAAGTTTTATGGGATGAAATAATCATCTTGTAAAGAAGCTGGTCAATGACTATTAAATCGGTTTCTTTCTTGGTAAAAAGCACCCTGAGAAATTAAGGTGAAAAACCGACTTTTTGTGACAGAATTTCTTCAAGTGGCTTCATCCTGGAACTAAAACAAAAAATATATATATTTGTGACACAAACACTAACTATACTTGATCTCTCGCTCAAATATAACAATGGAAGCTGTTGTAGTAAAATTATTTATTTCAGAAATTGCTGATGAGCTGATAAAACATATTTACAGAGCAAGTTTTGTGTGATTTTCAGGGTGCCTGCATGAATACATGGGATATGACCATAACTCTTTCTGGCCAATTCTAAACGCAGCATACAAACATGACCTATACGGCCACTAGTTAGACTTCACCAGAAAAAACAACCTTGGCCTTGTTACTCATTTCTATGTAGCATGAAGAACAGCTCAGTGCTTAAGTCTACCTACATATTCAAAGAATTGTATCCTAATTAATACCACCAGCATCCCTCAATAAATTAACAGGTCAGGCAAAGCATATTGACTTTTAGAATTATACAGGGCCTTCACAAGCAAAAACATATATGAACACAGCTGACTGGTGGACAGTTTGAGTGGCCTTTAATAGGAAAATAATTTTACATAATTACACATAGGCACTGATATTTTTTTGCCACGCTTACATCCGGACTGTTTAAAATGTGCTTGGACCAATTTCACTGGTTTCTTTAAGTGTGGGTTTGTGACCTATAAAAGCCCTCATGTGTAGCCTGTCCACATCCATCTGATTGGCTGTTTCAATATGATACTTAATTCCATACATCCAATCAGGAAAGTGCAAACAGAGTAACAATGATAATGGGCTAAAATTCTGCATGTATCAAGATGCTTAAATACATTTCAAACCATGTCAGTAAATAAGCTCATGGAAGCAGACTATGGGGACCGTTTGGGGTACTTTATGCAATTGAGGTTATACGCTTATGACCCGCCTACAACACCGGTTACTGCATAGAAATCACATGCAATAAAAGTATGACCAGAACATCCGCTCAAAAGAGTGTCAACAAGTTTAATGTCATCCTGCCACCACTCCGCAGACTGCAAAAGGCCGTCACAATAGGTTTCATATCTTGGTCCTCCTGGGACAATCTGTCGAGAAAAACGGTTTAAAATCACAATGCCTGATGGCACATCACTCACGTAGCCAGCAGAGCCTGAGGGTCCCACACAAAGTGACTCTACTTTGACTGACTTATTTATATATTTCCTGCCGAACCTTCTTTTTTTTAATTATTGGCAGAATCCCTCTCCTACTGTCTTCAGTGCATTTACCTGCGTGTTCAACCCAAAAAAGCAACCCTATGTGGCACAGAACCAGTACTTCAGACCCTCCAGCTGGAGTATGCTTCACCTTTCATAGCAAAGTATAAACAGACACGGGGTGGGTGTGTGTATGTGTGTATTTGTGATGCCCAAAGACATTTATAAACATCAGCACAAAGCAAGAGCAAAAATACACTTCCGATAGTGTCATTAACGCATTGTTAATGTCTGAGGAACAACGAACACACTCCAGAACGATGGCTCTGATGCTCTTGAGGGCTCAGGTTGGACCAGAGGACCAGCACATGCGCCCCCCAGTGTTCTGAGATTTTAGTTATTATTATTATTTTTACAGAGTAGCTAGGAGCACTCCTCTGGTGTTCTTCTAAATACATCTCATCGCATATATAAATAGCTGGGTGTTCCTGCACATATGACGTACATTCAAGCGCTGAATGTCAAGGCAACGAAGTTCCTGGAATCTGCAGTCTCTCCAAGTCCTGCTTCTTGACGCAGCTGATGCCCTCAAAGGCAAGGTGAGGTTCCCTCAGCTGCCCCTGCCTACCCCTCACCACCCCAACAAATCCTAGAGTACAGTCCAGACGGGAGAGCAGTTAGTGCCAAAATATAGAAATTTCCCACAGGAGTGTCCATCCTCACTGCCTACCACGCAGAACTTAACAGCAGGTGTTAGTTATTTACCGAAGAAACATTGACCGGTGCAGGAGTTGCCTCACTCCATCCAGATTTCCATGAAACAGAGATACACCCTGAAGGAACGCCTCCACTTTATGTCAGAATCCTATGGGTTCAGTATTATGATATGTACACAAACTTAATAAAAACAGCTATCAAAAGAGTTCCCCATTACACAAGAGAAAGATAATCATTCGGCTAACATGAAAATAAAGGTATGACTGTTCTTCATTGAATGATAACTTGGGACCGCAGAGTTGTGATAAAAAGCGTACACCCTTCGCGGATAAAAATACCTTCAATTTGCATCGTTTTGACCTGAAGTAAGTCTCTCACAAGCCCGTGCTGGAGGTTAAAGGCTCGGTTTCGGTCGGTGAGAGACCCAACGAACAGTTTTTATTTTTTGTTTTGTTTTTTTAAATATAAACAGAAAGCTGTCAAAAAGTGACACTCTCTTGGTTTCCCACTTTAATGAGCTGCATCTCCAGAACCGAGTGCGGGAGGATACAGGTATTAGAATGAGTGAGTACAAGCAGCTGGGGAGGGAGGTGAGGCGGAGAAGGAGATGGAATTGGTTCCCTCATGCCAGCAAAGCCCCAGAAGAACATCTGGATGGCCCACTGCATTCAGAGGTCAGAGGTCAGGGGTCACATGTCAGTAGGCCCCTCAGCAGGAGCAGTTCCCGCAGCCCTTGACACTGTTAAGAATCTCCTCCTGTAGCTTCTTCCTTTCCTCCTCTTTCCTGGACAGGCGTTCCTGCTTTAGCTCCGCTTCCCCCCTGCTGTTCAGGATCCGGCTGTTTTGCGTGTTCCACAGGTCCGAATACAGGCTGCTCGGCCTGTTTAGCAGCTCCTGGTGGGTGCCCTGCTCTGCTACCTTACCCTGAAACACAAAGCCTTATGGGTAAGGAGGGCCCAAATGCTGTCCCGTCACTGTCACATGCTTGTCGGAGGGTCCCATGGGACATTCATCCATTGGCAATACAAATAAATGCATGGTGGCACAGCGAGGAATGCCACACCTCAAGGGCAGTGAGTTCGAATTTACATTCAATTGGTAAATCTGTTAATCCCTCTGAGGACTTACTGTATATTATATTTATATGGTTTTGTTCACGCACACAAAAGCCCACAATGCAAGACTAAAAATCCAATGAAAATAACTCATAAATAATAAATAACGACAATTAGATGTAAATTCATATACTAGATAAGCATGCGTTTAGTTTTCTATGCGTGACAGATAACCGGTGAGTGGGATCCAAATTCGTACAGTTCCATCGAGAGCAACAGGCCTGTTCCATAGGCAATAACAAAAACGACATTTTGACCTTGTCCCATCTGGTCTGCATGCAGAATTATTCAGATTCTGCCGGAGGGAAGAATGTTTGTTGTTCGGGCCACACAGGTGAACAAAGAGGCCTCCACCCAAGTCTGGCTGTCGTCGGGCCATTAATCCCCAGTTAGAAATCTCCCTTAAGGAAATAACAGAGGTTTTCTATCAAATTACTCAATTTTTTAGCCCCCTCCAACAACACTTATGTAAAGCACGCCACTAACGCTAAAAGCTAACTGGGATGACAGAGGACCCTGACAGCCACAAATTTAAGGACGTCTGTCCGTCTGGGCGTATGCTTGTGCCCGGCCACTTCGAGCTGATTAATTAGAGCAAAACCGATTTCCCCAGAAATGCTGGCAAAGAGGAGGCAAGGCCTGTCGCTCAGGAGAGCCCAGCGCTTCGCCACACTGCCCGGAAAAGGCCTCTGGACATGAATGTTATGCATTCTCCCATTGCGGAGCATCACTAACTCATGCTACAAGGCTACCGCTCCTGTAGCCTTTTATGAGGGGGAGTGCTCTGTCAGCACCAGATTCACTCGCCACTATTTACACAAGTCAGATTTATGCTTCCCACTCAGCCTATTAGTGGCTAACATGTGGTCATGTGCCTGCTATGCATGTCACATGACCGGACATGATGGCTCGTCAAATGTAAACGATTCCTTTATGCTCAATCGATCCAGAGGTATCTGAAAAGGGGCAAGTTTTCCCTAATATTCAGCAAATGTGTTTACCATGGAGATGGTGGGAATCTGTCCCTATTCAGGTACTGGAAGCTCTTTATGAGAATGACGAGTCCTAGGAGGACGGGACCTGAAAACTGGACCCAGAAAGACCCAGGGGAGTGGCGATCCTTGAGTCCCTCTTTGGCGGACAGCGAGATCCGGAGCAGTGGGGCGCGGCTCAGCTCGAGCGGCAGAATGTCTCTGAGCAAAGCGATCGTGAATGCGGACAAGAAGCAGGACCCTCCACCGAAGGCGAAAGCATCCCAGCTCCTCTTCCCTGTGCCCCCCCACTCTCATGCTCACCCCGTGAGTCTATGGCTGCTGCTCGAGCCCCCACCACGTGATGCGTGCAGACCTCCTCTGCACCCGCCCACGCAGCCAGGCGGGAGTGAAAAGGGTGTACAAGCAGAGGGGAGTAAACAAAGGTGCCGCAGTCGGCGGTGCGCATGCACGACAGGATTGGGGGGGGGTTACTTTCACTCATTATTTTAATGAGCCCCCCCGGAGCGCTGGCCGGCCCACCCATCTGTGCCTCCACCACACAAATGCCTCCTGTCAGGGAACTTTTGATCTGGGAACCATCTGACGCAAACGGCGACTCCCCCCCCCTGGGTGGCTGAGCAGCTCCCTGCCTGCCTGCTTCTGCCTCCCAGGCCACCCAACACGGCCACTGAATTTTGAAATGGGGGCGCTGGTTTTCCCCAGTCTAGCAAAAACGTTCACTGTGTTAACGCAACAGCTAATGTTTGGGGCTGAAAATGCATGCCATCTGATGGACGGATGTTCGGTTTTTTATTTTTCGGGGCGGGTTCTCAACCATACTCTGTATCTCACTGGGCTGCCGTAGGGTGGCATCTCACAAGGCCGAGGACAGAAAAAAAAAAAAAAGTGTCTCCGAGGCACAGTTCCAGGGTGGCAGACACTAATGCTAACATGGTTGTTCTATTCGCTGTACATGAGCTACTAGGGCCTCATCAGTAAACACCATTGAACAACCGATTGATCACGAGGTACGTCTTACAATTTGGGAGCTATCCTGACGGCCACTGACGGTGGGGGGGGATGCAAGCTATTCTGGGTGATGGGGGCAGGTTGACAGACCTCTGGACTTCACGGGGGGGGTGGTATTGGTTTGACTTGGCTGGCCCAGTCCACATGCTAGCCACTCGGACATTCCGGCTCCCCTGTCTCTTCCTAATAAATTCCGACAAATTAATTCAGTGGCAGTGTTTCAGATGGGGTGGGTGAGGTGAGTCAGACAGAGGGGCCACACTGCGCACAGTACGCGCTCATTTTCATTTTAGCCAATTCCACAGTTGCCTAATTGGTCTAATAAATTTACTGCATACAATTATGTCAAACCAATATTATATAATTACCAATCAACATATTTATAGACTTTGGGGCATCTTCTTGAGGTTTTTTTGAGCTTTATTACAGATGTGAAAGGAAAAAAAAAAAGTACAAAACAACAAGGGCTAGATTAATTAGTGATTAACCCCTGATGTGAGGAGCAGAAGAGGCCGTGTGTAGTGATACCTAAGCGTGGAATTAGCAACATCTGATCATTAAGGGATCTGTTTGGGGAGAATGTATAAAAACATGATGAAAGACTTAAAAAAAAAACAAAAAAAAAAAACAAACAGCACAAAACACCTAGGCGCTGTCAGACAATGCTCGTACCTGATCCAGGACAATGATCTCGTCGGCGTCCACAATGGTGGACAATCTGTGAGCGATGAAGATAGAGGTCCTGTCCTTCACCATCTCCTTCATGGCGCTCAGAATGTTCTGGAGGAGTTATAATAAAATTCGTCACAGCACATCAGATTACAGCCACCATCCTAGCTGCCCTGAATACAGCGCTACCCTCAAACTAGCATAAAAGCTAAACTCTTTTTTAAGCCCTTCACCAATTAACCATTCACCAGGTAATCTGCAGTCTGTTACGCACGAAACGAGGGCATGCTATGCAGAGGCTCCCTTAAATGCCATTTTAAATGCCAAAAAAACCATTTTATATACTTATCCCACACATCAAACCTACCCACTAAACCTCTTTTTTAATTATTTTTGTTTAAATCAAAGACACCTGCTTATCACAGCGTTCAGAGCCATGAATGCTGCCAGAGATGCACGCAGGTGAACCCCACCGCTCTCAATTTACCTCACGGCCAACAGCGCTAGATTTAATTACATTGTAAATCCACAAACAAATTCTACGCTATTGGATTTCAAGGTCTAACAGGCGACTGGTGACAAGGCATGATTCATTTAGAGCTTAGGAGCTGGGTGCTGATCTATTTCTGAATCTAAATTAAAGGCAGATGATCAGTGACTACTTATTAAACACAAGCCCAACCCCAACATAAAAAAAAATCTATAATTCAACAGCTATTGAATTTTCAGGTAAAACCTCACTCCTTATCTCAGCTTCCAACATTATAACACTAAGCAACAATCAAATATCTCTGGTGGTCCATCAAAGTGGATGTTAACAGAATCACACTGCTAGTCTAAAATCCCATTTAGCACAATTCCCATACTGAACACAGAGGTCATAAAAAAAAATAAAAATTCATAAGCCCTAACCCAACGTATACCTGAGCAAACACAATGACCTTAGATTACACAGCCTCTCCTATCTCTCCAGTTTAAATTTTATTTGGAGAATCCGCTTCAGCCATCGGAAAACGATCCGCTGGTCGCTCGCAAACGCGGCCGGCCCAGGTAGAGGGAGCCGAAAAATATGACTGTACGACGATGCCAGATTGTTCCTTGACCGGGTTTGGCTGCCCCTGGTGGAATTGTTGCGCAATATCTAATAAGTGGCATCCTGGCTTCAGACACCCCAAAGCACCTTTAATGTTCCAAGGCAAGAGCAAATACTGCCGTGAGTGACAGGAGAGTTATGAAAAATGCCTTCTGAGAATAAAGGGGGGGAGGGGATTAAGTTAACTAAGCAAATAAAGTTTTGTTTTGGCAATAACTTTAATAAAATTGTACCCAGGGTTTCCGTTTGTGTAATTTTTTTATCTTTCGAGATGATCGAGAGGGCTTACAATTTTCCATCATCAGATTTTCTGCATTTTCTTCCCATTATAGGGCTGAGGAGAAGAGGGGTCATGTTTTTAAACAGTTCTTTGACAATAATTCTTGGCAACGATTTATTTATATCAATGTTTTGAAGGAAGAAAATAGCTTCAAATATAGCTACAAGTTTGGATTAAGTGCATCCATGTCTCCAAGATGCCAAAACTGGGGGCCTACCATTTACTGGTCAGGATATGATTTAATTAGCACCCGATTCACACCTATGACACCTAACGAACAGCCAACCAACTCCCTCGCTGAGAAATCCGAGGGAGAGCGAATCCTAGCTCCCCCTCCCCAGGGAACGCTGGCGGGCGGGATGGATGATACCCCCAGTTGAGAGGAAGAGTGGCCCCCGCTCACCTCCTCAGTGATGGAGTCCAGTGAGGATGTGGCCTCGTCGTACAGCAGGATGGGTGGGTTCTTCAGGATGGCCCGTGCGATGGCCACGCGCTGCTTTTCTCCACCTGCAGGGGGCAAAACGTAACGTCCCATCAGTTCCCCAGAATCCAAGCCAATTCAGGAAACCTCCATGCTTTCGGGCACCATCCTCCCTGGATGAACCCTGTTGCTTCTCTGCTCTAATGCATAGCGCGCCTGAGCAGGGGCCGAGTCACGGCCGGCGGTGCCACCGCTTCTGCCGTTAACGAGCGACAGGTGCTCGGTCGGGCCGCAGGTGAGCCACGGGCCACGGCGGCGTCTGCTGACAGAGGACACCTGCCGCCAGCGGATATAAATAGCCTCTGCGGAGGACGGGGGTCATGACCCGCTTGGCCTCCTCCTGAACCATACAGTGAGCCCCAGCCAGGCTGCCATCACAGCCGACGTACGGAACAGACTCCTGGTGGGAGACGAAACTTTAAATTTAATCTGGCTGCACTTTCCTCCAAGAGAAGAACGCGTTCATTTAATTTTTTTGCCCCATGCTACATAATAAGCTATAGCTGAGAAACTGAGTCTAATTTATGTTTTTCTGTAACAAATCACATCGGAGGGTCGAATACAACAGACGACAGTCTAACGCCAACGACATTTTAACAATTTAGCAAGAGTTTTTATTCAAATCGATTGTACATTTTTGAGAGGAAGCAGGATCAGAGAATCCAGGGATCGATAGAGGTTGTAGGGCCTTGCTCCAGGGCCCAATGGTAAAATCACTCTGCTGACGCTAGGATTTGATCCGGCAACCTTCTGATCACAGGCATCCTAACCTGCTGAGCCTCACACCACCCTCCTTCAGAGAGGATGCCCTCACATCAGCAGGGCTGAACCGCTGACAGGAAAGCCCCCACATACCTGACAGTTTGAGACCTCTCTCCCCCACCTGGGTGTTGTACCCATGGGGCATTTTTAAGATGGCATCGTGGATGCCCGCCAGCTTGGCTACTTTGTAGACCTCGTTGTCAGAGGCATGAATGTTGCCATAATGCAGGTTGTAGTAAATGGTGTTGTGGAACAGGACGGCATCCTGCGAGAAACGAGAGCCGGGCAGATGGTTTAGAAGCAGAGGGCTACCTGTTTCCATCCATCTATCCATCCATTCAATAGAATCAAGTCCTGAAGCTCAACTTGGCAAAGCCAGCCAAAACTAACAGAGCCCAAATGCTTCATTGATTTTCCTTACAGAAGCTCTGCTCGGAACAGAGACATAAAAACTCCCCCCACGGGTCACTGACCTGTGGTACAACCCCCACGGCCTTCCTCAGGCTTTCCAGGCTCACGTCGTGGATGTTCTGACCCGCCACGTAGATGTTGCCTCGCTGGGGCTCGTAGAAGCGAAAGAGCATCCTCACGATGGTGCTCTTTCTAGAAGAGACAGGGCAGATAAAGACATTAAGGGCTACAGGTTAGGGAAACATGCACAAAAAAAAACAACAAACTAAAGAATACACTTAACACATAATGGAGGTTTCATACAGCCCAGCCAATTGCAATACAGAATGGGCTGGACCAAATCTCTCTGAACACAAGGGGGCTGTAACAGGGATAATGACGAAACCGCTGTGCACAGAGGGCTTATCGATCCCCACTGCCCGTGAGGGGTAACAAGCACGGCTCACCAACAGGGGGCTTAAAGGTAAAGCGTCTTTAAAGGAAAAGTGTCTTTAAAATGTGTGACAAACTGATCTGGGGGGGAGGGTTGGCTATATGAAGGGTATGGGGCTGCATTTTGTTCTACAACTGCTCACTCACAAAAGGACACGATTGCAGAAAGAGCTTGGGGCACTCAAGAGAGGTAACACGACTTTTTTTTTTTTTATTTTTGATGCGGAGATGAAAGCCTTTAATGGCGACGTCACGCCCGCACTCACCCTGAGCCGCTGCCACCGACGATGGCCACCTTCTTTCCAGCAGGCACTTCAAAAGACACCCCGTCGAGCACCTTCTGGCCCTCCAGGTACTCAAAGTGCACGTCCTCGAAGCGGATGGTGGCCTCCTGGGGTGTCACCAGCAGCGGGGGGGTCAGCTCCTTGTCCTGCGACACACAGAGGCGGCAGACAGGACCCGGTCAGACAGCCAGGTAACCTGTAGCAGGTGGTCACGATCCTGGGAACGGTCACGGAAGCAGTACCAAGGGACGGCGGGCACTTAAGCTCGTTTTACATCAGCATTAATTCAAAATCGCATCAGAGGGTCAGAGAGAGCCTGATGAGATGGGACCATCATGCTGGGAACCACAAAGGATACCATTACCACTCGCTGGAAACAATTGGACAGATTTTAATAACGGTGATTAGTGGTCGTGCCTAAAGGGGGCGCATGAAAAGTTAGTCTCATCAAGCAGTAAAAGCCTCATGGCTGCCCAGCCACCGGTTGGGCTTATCTTCACCTTTCTAAAAACCTTTCATTACAATGGGCCACTAGATTAGGGTTTCCCAACCCCTAGACGATTATCACTCTGTGCCCATTGTTCCACTGGGCCGCAGAACACTGGGTGTGGAGCTGCCACCCATCCCATACGTTACGGGATTTCATTTTGAGAATAAGAAAGCTGAAACCCTGAATTTTGAACATATTTTGTATGTCCGTATGCTTGGCAAATGTTATTGTGGGTCCATGGACATCAGAAGGTTGGGAACCCATACGGTAGATTAGACACTAGACGGATACTTCAGTGAATTGAAATTAAGCGGATGGTGGTCCTAGAGAGCAGAGGTTATTATGTTGAAATTAGCAATTATATATCACTCATTCATTGTGGAGTCCCACAAGGACCTATGCTAGGGCCCCTCTTATTCAACCTCTATATACTTTGTTTATATTAAATTCTGCAAAATAACAATGTGGGCTAGGCGGATGACAGACATATCTATCTGGCTCTATCACCCAACGATTTTGGCTGAATGAACTCCCTATGTCAGTGTCTTCAGCAAGTAAAATCGCTGGATGCAGCATAATTTCCTCCAACTCAACAAAGACAAAACTGAGGTAATTGTTTTTGGCAAGAGAGAGGAGCCACTATAGGTTAGTCCCTACCAAAAGCCTAAAAAATCTAGATGTTGTATTTGATCTGGATCTTAGTTTCTTCAACCAGATTAAGGCCAAATCTTCCTTTTATCGCCTGAGGAGCATCTCTGCAAGCCTAATGTACAAGTATGACCTTGAAAAACATGTTCATGCCTTCATCACCAGCTGACTGGACTATTGCAACATTGTCCTGTATAGCCTTCCCCAAAAAAGACTTCTCCAGCTCATCCAAACTGCTGCCGCCATTATGTTAACTAGGACCAAGTAGAGCAAACACATTACTCTAGTCCTTCACTCCTTACACTGGCTTCCAGTTGCCATTAGAATCCACTTCAAGGTGATGCTGCTTATTAACAAGTGACTCAATGGTCTCCTCCCAGCTTCTGATCGAATATAAACCTAACAGGCCACTAAGATCATTAACAGCTGATCAGCTAATAGTGCCAAGAGTGTAAAGTCAGCAAGGCCAAATCGCATTCAGCGGTTTTGCCACTCATAACTGGAACCAACTCCCTGAAAAGGTTAGAAATGCTCCAGTGTTGCCACTTTTAAAACCAGGCTAAATACATTTCTTTTCCACAGTGCCCTTGAATAGCAGTGCTAACCAATGTTGATGCCTTTTCTATACATATTTTTTATTTTTGCGCTTACATTTTTATTATCTTTTACTTCTCAAACGAAACCAAAGCATCAACATCCACACTCCATTTTTGACACGAGACGCTGATTCAAAAAAAACTTTTGGGTTTAATTACATTTCATAAAGCCAGCTCCACCTTTTACAGATAACGGGACGCCTCTACAGATAAAGGTCCAGAGGTGTTTCGATCAGGAGGCCCAGGTGGCTTTTACCTTGATCTTGGTGTCGACACTGAGGAGGGTGAAGAGCGTGTTCATATCGATGAGGGCCTGCCGGGTTTCCCTGTACACCGTGCCCAGGAAGTTCAGCGGCAGGGAGAGCTGGAAGAGTAGCCCGTTGACCATCACCAGGTCCCCCACAGTCATGGTCCCTGAAAGAAGCACAGGTGGATCAAACCTTTACAAGATGGGTATTAATTTGCCTTTGGGGTCAGAAAGAACAGGGTGTGAGATGCTACCAGTTAATTGGACAATGGCAGCTCACGAGTAGCCAATCATAAGGCAAGCCATAACTATATTCCCAAGCCTGGGGGGCACTGTGACCAAATTGTGAAAATTGCTAATGCTACACAAACTGTACTGTTACGAACCCCGGGTTCGTATTACGATCTCCCGCCCCGGACATTCGGACAGTGCTTGCCCCATTGCCATCGCTTGCTACCCGTCGCCACATCCCTTCGCCGTCCTTCTGTCAGACCTCGCCACAATTCGCCCGACTTCGCCGCCTTCGCCATTCTCCGTCCAAGCCTTCGCCATGCCTTCGCCCTTTGACCCTCTTCGACCTTCGCCCTCGGACCCAGATTATTTAATCAAATCTGACTTTGCTCATCGCTCTCACGCTCTCGCTTTTGCTTCCTTTTGCTTCCTAGTATACTTTCGTTCTGATTACCGTGTATGATTGTTTTGGCTATTCGTTTCTGATTTCTGCTTCGCCCCTTTTCTTGATACCTTTGCTCTGGATCTGCTTGATTTCTGGTTCCGACCCTTTGCTACCCTTCGACTACGATCCTCGCTCACCCCTTTTCTGGACTGTGCTTAGGCCTATGTGTTTACTGTGGCTGTACGTGCGGTGCGACTGTTGTTCCGTTTTCGTATGTGTGACGTTCGCGTTCGCTCTGTGTAGTGAGTTTGAGACCGTGTTGATTACTTTGTTTCTCTGTGTCACGGGTAGTGTTAGGTTAGTTCGGGACGTGGTTGCTTGTTGTTTTGACTTGTGTCACTCCCGTGGTTTGTTACACCTTGTGTTTGCGATCGTCTCTGTGCATAAAATAAAAAGCCATAAAAAAATCCCCTCGTTTCCAGTGTTCCCTTTTCCCATTCCCTGGTTGTCCCGTTTTCTCCCCTTCCCCTTCCCAAACCTTTCTGTCGATCCCCAACCCTAGACTAGGGATCGTAACAGTACTAAGGCGACACGCCTAGAGCAACACCGCGGGGGCACACTCACCCGATAAGATGCCGTGGCTGGCCAGTACCATGATGGAGGTCAGGCCCACGCTGAAGATAGTGTTCTGCCCAAAGTTGAGCATGGCCAGCGTGGAGGTGGTCTTCAGGGAGGCAGACTCATATGTTTTCAGAAAGCCGTCGTAGCGCTCGGCTTCATACTTCTCATTGTTGAAATACTGGATGACGCCAGCAGGGGGCGTTTGGAGTGGTGGGGGAGGGGAGGCAGTCAAAAAGCACATGCATTGTCAAAATTCTGCGAAAAATAAAATACATATATATATAAAAAAAAAAAAATGGTTCAACCTGCAGCGAGAGATACTGTGGCTTAAATCCTAATTCCCTCCAGCTCCCTCTGGCGTGAAGAGTGTTCGGCGATTGAGTTGTTCAATTCGCAGGCTTTTAAGATGCCCTAGAGAGATGTACACGCTCGGAATGGGACAGAAGCCCCCCCCCCCCCCAACGTCATACCGCTGGCTGAGGCTTTCCTGGACACGCGCCCGCCAAACCACCCCACCGCCACTCCCCCACCGGCCATGCTCTGAACAGGAGAAATTATCGAAGAGAGAAATCTGCCAGGCCTTCTTCGGTGGGAAGTGTTTTTAGAAAAAGAGTCAGCGCCTCTGTTTCCATATCTGACCATATTTCTGTTTTAAGCAGAAGGCGTGTGCAGATTTCCAATAATGTTAAACACCAAGGGAACATTACAAGTAATCACCTACTGATATTAATTTACACAAACATATACTTGAGATTTTCCCCACGCATAATGAAATTGTTATAATAAAAAAAAACCTCCTTCTAGGTGGCAGCTTCCAGACTATATAGATTAATTTACCTGCCTGCATTTGTTTGCAGGAGCTTTCAGGTAGTTATTATTATTTTTTTTTTGTTCCCCCCCTCCCCCCCATGGTTAACGATGAAACGTGGTTGGCTGGAGACCGGAGACCGTAGCAATTTCAGCAAGAGCGCAGCTCTGATGTGAGGAAACGGAATCACCACATGCACCTACAGGCGGGAAGGCAGCAAGCGGCGGTGTCCGCCAGCTGTCTCCCTCACATCACATTTAAAAATGGAAAGGGGGGGGGAGCTCATCATCAAAGAGCGCCCTCTACAGGACAGACAGAATGGTGCAGGCATGAGGCTTGGTGTCCACTGAGTACGAGCGGGGGAGGTAGAGCGGCACAGAAAAGAAACAACACGTGTCACAATTGGCATCGCCGTAGTTACAGATGGGTGCAACGACATCCATGCAGCATGAGATCTTACCCCAGGACAGGACAGCCTGACACACAGAAAAATCAGAAATAAACTGGCCTTTATACACTGAGAGTCGCCATACTGCACGCCTTATTAACTTTTTAAGGTTTTTGGGTTTTTTTTTGGTTGTGTGGATCACAGTTGGAAGCTGGCAGCGACCACCTTCGGCACCTTTTGTCTTTAATGTGAACCTGTTCACAGCATCATGGGAAACAGCCCGACAAGGTTGGGGGGGGATTATAAGCTGAAAAAGGTCAGCTTCACGGGATTTAATGTACAGCTGATCAGTGCAGAAACATCTGGAACACAAACAGCGAGTCTGAGGAGAGCGCTGCCCAAGGACGCTAGCCGAACAAGTTTGACCCAGACCTGAGGTAGCGGTCAGGGATACGTAACCCAAAGGTCAACTGAATGCGAGACTTAACCTTAAGAAGATAAGATAAACAAATGAAGTAAGCAACAAAATACAGATAATATACTTTTTGGGGAAAATGTCTCTTTAAGTTGAGGACACACATAAATGAGATATTTATTTTTGAGGTCTGAAATTTGTGTGGATGTCAAAGTCATTTTTGCATAAGAAACATTTACAAAACAAAACAAAACAAAAAAAAAAGATTTGGGCTTTCAGTCCTGCAGATTTTCGAACGTGGCACATTTCAGCAAAAAGATGCGGAAATCCATCAAACGGCCGCGGAGGCAGGGTGGCGGTGGCGGCGCTCAGATGGGGGCGCTGCGGCAGCGCATCTGGCATGGGGGCGCGGGGGAGGCCTTTGTGCGGCCGAGGCGGATCTCGAGTGGGAGGGGGATCCAATTAAGTATGCACGCCGGCTTACAGCGATGCTAAAATAAGCCACGCGAGGAACCACATCTGCGGCTAGGAATGAAAGGAGTCCCATGAAAACAAGATGGTCGCTGCAAGGGGGAGGGGGGCGCCGAGAAAACGTACCACGTTATTTCAAAATGTCAGCAGCCAGTGCTGAATTGCATATTAAGTAGTTTTCAGTTCTTTAATTTCCTAGGAATGGGGGGGCGCCAATTACAAGTCAAATCGCAGGATGGCTGTCTCTCTATAAGCTTCTAGTGTTAGAGCAATGAACGGATGAGGCTCATCACCACCATGCTAATGCTAAGAGATGCAGTCGGGTGCAACAGGGAGAGGCCAGAGGAGAGGCCAGGGGTGGGGGCTCACCTTCACAGTCTCATAATTCAGGAGGGAGTCGATGGCTGCGTTTCCAGCTTCGTTGTCTGCTTTGTTCATTTCTATCCTGAAGCGGGTTCTGAGAAAGAGTAATAAGGACCATCAGAATGACAGAAGTCCATCCTGCACCCCCCCCACACATACACAGGGACAGGGAAGAGACACACACACACATACACCAAGTTTCGTACACAGAGAATGCCAGACTACGTACCTCCACTGTGTGAACGCGATGGTGAAGGCCGTGTATGCCGAAAGCGTCCCCAACGTCACCAACGCAAACTGGCCTCCACACTTATAGTACTGAAAAAGGGGGTATAAAGCAGGGGTTCTTTAAGAAAGGATTCACAGAGCCAACCGGTAATCAGTAGTTCCTGAAAATGTCACTATTGGCTTTCAATTTCCATAACAGCAATTTTAAGTAACACTGTCTTATATAACTACACTTCTATGATAATTGAAATCTCCTAATTAAAACTAAGGTGGAGTGGGTGGGGTGGAGGGGTATCAGACGTACTGGGAGAATTATCCAGCTTTATCAAGAATCAGTGCAAAATGTGGACTATTTTCCTGTTCTCTCTGGGCATGGAACGAGATGTATTTAAAGCACTAAAGCATCCAGCGAGAGATCAAACGTTCTCGTCTCCTTGACGGCTGAGCCCTGTTCGGAGAATTTTTCCCCCAGCATTTTGAAGGCGCCGCAGGTATGAAATTTAAGCCGCCGTGAAAAAGCCACTGATAAACATCTCTGCCTGCACTCGCTGCGTAACCAGATTTCTGCTAAATTCGGACAGACGCAGTCGGGGTGTGTTTTATAAAGCGCCCTTCGCAACGCAGCTGCTTAACAGTGATTTAGCCGCAACACTAAATGTCAGCTTTAAACGAGTTAGGAAAAGCATCAGAGACAGACAGATCAGTGTACACTGTTATTCGGCGTTAGGAAAACACATGGAGAAGAGCCAGAAGACACCATATAATAGTAAAGTAATATGCGGGCGGATACAGATATGCTAACGTTTTACTAGCAAAAGTAAGTTCGCCAAGTGCCATTAGAGGCTAAATTAACAGCAGTGTAGTGGTCATTTGATCCTTCAACTGTTGGGTCCGCCAGTGACGTTTTGAACGTTCAATCTACAGCCGAAAACGTCCACGGCGCCCAGGTGGGCACCCATCTGAAGAACAACAAGCTGACAGTTTTCAAGCCACGTCGGAAGTGTCTAAATTGCACGGTGCCAAAATGAACGCGGCACTCTTGCAGGATTCTTGCAGACGTTCTCCAGCCGAGTTACAGTAACGTTAAAACAGAACCCCTACAAAATGAACGACCAAACGACGCAGGTGAGACCATTTTCAACTGGCCCCAGTCCTCTTTTTGTAATGTAGGGGTCTGACGTTTTCAAAAATGCCTCTCTGTTAAAGTGTAAGGTTGCTGCTATTCATGAAGTGGAGATGGGGGGGGGGATATCAAAAGCTAGCGAAAAAAAGCCAGCGTTTAATGAAATTCTGACTGGCATCACCCAAGTTGTTTCCAGGTAATATCTACTCTAGGAGTCTTCTGAAAACTTAGCTGACTGGACAGGACTCCACCGGTTCTGCCCTTCCTTGACACACGTTTTATATTCTTCTCGAAATATCTGCTACCCTGAAGGGCATGGAAATACAAGAGGATAAAGAAAACACCATAACAAAAGATCATGATCCTAAACCGAGATTTTTTTGCCACCCAGTGTTGCAACAAAATTGTAATACAAAAAACAGACCGGCTTCCTGGACAGAATTTTCCAGCAAACTGTGAGGATATCAGACATCCGTGTAGTATGAAGTTAAGTGTCACGGGAAAACCAGAGCCGAAAATACCAAAATTTGGAGGAAAGGATGGTATTTCCTCAAACAATGCTGCTTCACACAGTTCATAACGTATAACAGATTATGTAAAATTACAACCACAATCAAGCTGACACTCAATTGAAAGATTGATTTGTTTTTAGCCAGGAAAATTATAAAGTTGAAAATTTAATATGTTGAGATAAACATTTTTTCGACACTTTCTTCTGGAGCAACACTATTTATTGAGTGCAATTTCTTATAACAAGATGACAGTCTGAAGCTTTTACGTAAATTAGTAACCCAGTAATGCTTTTACAAAATTGCCGTCTTACCAAGATACCACTGACGAGGGCCATTTCGAACACCGTGGGTCCTAGGTTGAAGACCAAGGCACTCAACACGAAGCTGATGCCCCGTGTGCCCCTGTCAATGGCCTTGGATAGCGCCCCCGTCTGGCGGCTCAGGTGAAAGCTTAAGTCCAGGTTGTGCAGGTGCAGGAAGACATTCTTGGCAATCCTCCGGATGGAGCTCTGGGCCACTTTCCCAAAGACGGCGTTCCTGAGCTCGTTGAAGAGGGCGGCACCAGCTCTCGACACGCCGTCTTATGGGCAGACAAGAGGAACGCTGTCAGCTACGTAGTTATTTCCAAAAACTTTCCTACTATCAAGCAACTCCATAACATCTCATGTATACCCTTAATTTCCATATCATTTTCAAATATATTTCCATGATATGTTTTCTTTCTTACAAAGTATTCTACAAAGTCAGTCATTAGGTGAGTCTCAGATTGTCCGATTCTGATAACGTCTAATTGCTGACAAACAGGCACGGGTTTAAAATTTTTGCACGTGAGCAGAGGGTAAGATATAAAAAAAATTAATTAAAGTGAGACAAAGGGAAAGAGTGAAGGTGATGCGGCAGAGCTGGGGCCCGTCGAACAACCAGATAGTCATCTCACTCACAGTTCCCAAGCCACCTGTTCCTCACCCCCCCCAATTACCCCCCTGTGAGGTTCACCGCAGTAATCAGTTACAACAGGGGTGGGGAACCTAATCCATAGAGGGCCGCTGTAGGTGCAGGTTTTGGGATGACCTCTCAATCAGCCAGTAATAAAACAGCGGTTTTCAGCTCCAGTCCTGGGGAACCACTGTTATTAGCCGACTTACAGATCATCCCAAACCCCGCACCCACACTGGCCCTCCATGGAACAGCTTCCCCAACTGTGAGTTACAGGATCCTCTACATAAGGAACACTAGTCCCTAGGAAGAGTAAGGTGATTATGGTCAGGAGACTTTAGTCCGTGATTACAGAAGCCTGGCAATGACTCAAGGCCCACTTAGTTGGACGACAGCGTTTCGTTCTGTTACCTGCTTGCTTCCTTGCCACTAATACACCTGGAAAGACCTCACTGAAGACAATCTATGGTAGGTTTATGTGGCATTACGGTAATATTTTGGGTGTACTGCAGTATTTAGGGCATAGTTTGGCATTTTGAAATCTTGGCGATAAAACTAGCAGTCGGCAATATTCATGGCTCTGCGAATTTTTACTGAAACACTAAAATAGCATCACTTTTGAAAACACCATCAAAATGTAATACTGCAGTATAAAATCTGGACGATATAAAAAATTACATACCACCCAAGCCTACATCACGGTACACCTGAGGACACGTTGCCCTGCAGACACTATAAATGGCACCTTCCGAATTACACAGTTCATTTTGGAACAACACAACAGGCAAAAAAGACAGGGTGATCTATGTAAAAACATGACTGTCACGGGCATTACGAAGCTCACCGCGACGACGCACGCACGCTGCACGTCTGCATGTAACCTCCAACGTCAGTAGTGGGAACATCTGTCACACCGGCATAATCCAGCGAAAATTGTTTTAATTGACCCTGATGAGCCGCCCGGGTAGGCAAATGCACTTAAAGCCCCTCCTGGACACTGATTGCTCCGGAAAGCATTGCCGAAAAGCCACACGCGCTAATTTTATTCAGAGGAGCACGGCTTTTAACGCTTGACAATAAATAAAATAAATAAATAATCTCACCAGCCTTTTGTTATTTTTTTTTTCTGAGGGAACCAAACCTCGTTGTCACGGCTCCAATTAATCCTGATGCGGTGTCTTGTGCATGGACCTTAAATGGGCCTCATTAAAATATGCGGTTGGGGGGGGCAGCCAAGGCACCGGCGGGTTCTGCCCGGCGAAGGGGCCGACTCAGCCGGCTGAAACGCACCACTGTGAGTATTTATTTGATTTCTTCTCCCTTTCATCCGGGTGAACTCTGCAATCAGGGCTTGCTTTTATATTCATGCACAGAACCGCATGCAGCCCCCACTAACACGACTCATGTGGTGCCAGTGTGTGTGCGCGTGTGGGGGGGTGTGGGGGGGAAATCGCCTCTTAAAAGCCGGATAGCCAAAGAGCACGGAAGGAAAGGCAAGTCAGGCCAGCGCAGCGAAGTCCTCACTGCTGTGAGGGCAAATCCAATCAATCAATCAATCAATCAAAGGCAGGACGAAGATAAAGAAAATACACATATAAATGAAAAATTTATAATTCTAGTTTCCATCTAATGTAATGCGTGGCCATTTAAGCTTAACTTCCCATTCCTTACAAAATGGCAGGCGACAAGATATCTTCTAAAGTCTCTCACATGCACGCTCACACACACGCGCATTCCACAGTGGGAGGCTTGTGCTACCAGAGCACAAATAAAAGCTTGATCAAATCACCCTCTGCCGCTGTTCAAAAAAAAAAAAAAGAACACGAGAGAGGGAGAAAGTGAGAGAGAGGGAGAGGGAGAGAGGGAGAGTGTGAGCACGGCAACGACACACTTTGCGCAGAGCCGGCCGGGATTTTCCACGCAGACAGGCAGTCAGATAACAAAGCCGCTGATCTCGTCTCCATAGTTGGCCCATTACTGGCAAATCTTTGGCTTTGTGCCTGTCAACAGGATGCCAGCAACAGGCCAAAATTATTTAATGAATCGCGCAAACAGGGAGCAGGACTACATTTGCAGTAGCTGGAGTGGGGGGGGGGGGGGGGAGGCGGGCAAGGAGGGGGCGAAGGAGAGGAAACAGTAAAAATACGGGAGGTTCAGAACGATTCGGCTAAGATAAAAGGGGGGGGGGGGTCAGCTTCTAATAACAAGCCGTCACCTTGGCGAGAGGAAGTCGACACCTGCCAGAAGATAACGGCGCTACACTTACAGCCAATGAGCACGGCCGTTGCCATGGTTGCCACCGTGTTTGGTGCCTCGCTCAGGTTCAGCACGTTTCCCGACATCTGGTTCAGGCCGTCCACCACATATTTAAACATGAAGGGCACCATGACGTTGGTCACCTGACATGAGGGGGAGAGAGGCAGTCTGTTTATTTAGCATACAGTGGCCCGACGTCACCCTTTCTGGTAGGACGCCCCCCCCCCCCCCATGGAAAGGGGGTGGGACAGCCAATTGATGGCGGTAGTACTGCTGGTAGAACGGCAGCTGTGCTGACTGTGCCAGTGGAGCTTCACGGTGCCCAACCTACCGGACCAAGTCCTGTGACCGTTAATACGACGTAGGCTGCCGGACCTGAGCCAGGACCAGAACAACGTGGCCCCTCCCCTGACCGGCGTGTCGTCCACACTACATCCTGTGTGACTCTCGGACATCCATGGCCACCTGCTGCCACTTAATTGCTTCTCCAGACCCATCCACAAAAAGTAAAACACCTACCCACCAACTCACACATCATTCACACCCTTCAAATGAGGAACCTCACACTGAGGTGTAGCTGTAGCTTTCTTAAACATCATACCCAGCTTCAGATGTATGCCCATGCTTTAAAAAGTCATGAGTCATGTGACAGGACAGGAGAGAGCGGGCAGTCGCGTTCCTGCCACATGAGCTATAGGAAAATGCTTGTGAACAGTGGAGCTGATCCAGGGGCGGAGCATGGTGACCTTTTGGGGGTGGCGAGCGTGGCGGAAATTTCTATTCGACCGCCGCCGCTGATTCTCTTAATAGCCAATTACTGAAGACAGGAAGTCAGGCTGGCATTCGAGGCTCGACCTGTCAGCACCCCGCCCGCCAGCACCAGTACAATTTCACGTCTAGACTTGCTTTCTCACTCACTCCTAGAACTGGCCTGCACTTCCCATTCCGGACGTCAAGTCCACCTCAGGGAGAGCCTTTCATCCGAAAGGGGGTATTCAGACCTCAGAGGCGTAATTGTGGTCTCGGTCTAAACTCAGCTCAGGCTTAATTTACAGCCGTTTATATCAATTCATATTTTTTAAAAACAATTGCAAGATTTTTTGTTGTAGGATTGAAAAGATTTGATAGGAGTCTGTCGGCTGAGTCCACAAATGCCACACAGAAGGCAATTTAGTCGTCAACCTGACGCTGCCATCACGCTAACGAGTGAAAAGTTCATGTTTCGCCCTTTTCACTAAATGGAAATTATTTGACGGGGGGGGGAGGGTCACGCCTTAAATAATACAATTTAATGATGTGGAAAAGTCAGAAGTTGAGCTCTGTAGGCAGCTTTGTACTACAGAGTTTTTGATCATTGTTTTCTCCAAAACAAGAAAAAAAAAACTTAATAAAACAGCAGATCATTTGATGAATGCATGCAGGGGCCTAGTTTGTGGTAAAAGACCACCTCTCCTTTTGTTCCCCCAGATGCATTGCCCCCCTCCCCCCTAAACAAACACACTAAGCTAGCTAACTAACACCGTCTTAACGCTCCTACTGCCTTTGTTTCGAGTTCTGCGCCGTTTTTCTTCGCCACATGTTGTTTTTTGCTCAGGCGCCAGAACACGTTGCAAGTGTCTCTGGTTGCCATGAGCAACAGTTGATGCCGTTATGCGTAGAATGGTCCCGCTTGCTACGCGGAGTGCGATTGGCTGCATAATTATCCAAGAGTAAATAAATAACTAAATAAATAAATGAGATCTGTGTTTCCTCTTAGCTATGCCTCGTCACATTCCTGGGGAGAAACAGCCCAAAAAAACAGGACATGTAGTAAAAGAGAGACCCCTTTCACAGCAAGTACTGAGTACTAAATCGTTTTTTTTTTTGTTTTTTTTTAATGTTTGACTGGTGGCCTATTTCCGCAGAATGGGCCCTGATGCCCCTTGTCCATGTCGATGAGTGCAGAGCACTGACACAGATGATAGTACTGTTAACCGTGACTGGCTCTCAAATCTCAGACTGAACAAGGCGGAAACCAGGACATATTTATGGTAGGAGAAGGAAGAGGCAGAAGACTACAGCCTCTTGGCCTGGAGATTCCCTGTTCATGTCCCACTGAGGGGCTGCCTGTCAGACTCTTGAGCCAGCCACTCTTCCCAGAATCGCTGGAGTCAAATATCCGTTATGCAACAAATTAATGGAACAGAGAACCCACGTGAGAGATTAACAGGTGGTCTGGGTACATTTTTTACGACGAAAGCAATGTTCTGCTGTGGAGGGATGACAGAGAGCGACAGCTCAGCAAGACAGAGCCACTCTGATTAAACGATAACCGCGGTTTATCTTTCCCTTCGCAGAGCCGACACGCCAATCTTTATCTTAATCCTGCACATACGAGATCTCATAAAACGTAGAGTCGCCGTACCCCAGACTGCTGCAAATCCCCATGGTCTGAAGAGAATGTGGAAAAATAGATAGAAATCTGGCCCCATGTGAAAACCAGCCCTGAAAGCTAATTAATACTAGGAGTTACAGTCTGAGAGATGGTCTGAGATCGTCTCCAGTTGAAATGCTTGTCGTCGTTTCCTGCATTGGGGGTACAGTGCAATCTTTTTATTTTTAAAATTTAACTAAACCTGATCTAAAAATATAGGGGAGAAGAGTTGGCTGTTAAGTGCAGAGCTCCTATGGTGAGGGGAAGCAATTAATACTCAGTATATTTTACATGACATGTTAAACTATAATTAAACGTCAAAAGGAATGAATGTAACATTTGTTATTTTAAGGAATTCTTACTTGAGCTGAACGAAGGTAAAAGTAGAGCCAGGGGAATATTTGGGTGATGTTGCTGATGTATCCAGTCAGCCGAACACCAGCACCGTATTTCGTACTTATTGTGAATTACGATGCCGCTACGCATGACTGCAGTTTGACCTCACAAAAAGCTCAAACGACTGGTCATTCGAGGAGCATGAGTACACCCATGCCAGGTAGATGCGGAGTTGAGATTTCGTAGCTAAAAGGGGTCTTTTTTCCATTATACACCTCACTTATCAAAAACAGACAAGACAGTCTCGACTATTAGGCAGAATCTGGAAATGCTGGCGATATCAGTGGATGCAAAAAAGGATCTTTTAATCAATCAGTCAGGGTGGGGGGCAGAATATTATGGCCCTAACTGAAAGAAGAAGAGCACTGAGGAGGATTTCCATCATCATACGGCGATGGGGCTCAGGTGCATTAGCCAATAGCGTATCAGCTAAAGCCAAATTAGCATTGTCATTAGTGAATCAAGTGAGGGAAAAGGCTGGTGGTTACTGAGGAGCGATTAGTCAATTCTACAGGGCACCCTAGGGTACATCAAACAGTAAGGACTCCAGAAATGAGACACATGGCACCGAAGACTAAAAAATAAGCCGGTGGATTGTCGGGCACTCATGGGAGTTTCTCTTACACAAAAATCTTCTGAGGGCAGAACAAAAAATGATTGGTTATCTCTCTAAACCAATCAGATTGTAGAGGAGGTAGGTCCAAGTAACTAAAGAAGGTGGGACAGAGACATCTGATTAGTTCTTCCCACCTCTTCTAGTTGCTTGGACCCACCTCCTCTACAATGTGATTGGTCAGCTCCGTCTTGCGCGACTCACAACGAAGGCATGACATCAGGTAGGCCACACTTGAAAGAAGGTGAAGAAAAAAAGATCTGCCTACCTTCGCTCCAGCCAACAGACCCAGGGAGACTGCCACACGTGCACGCAGGTCCGGTCTGTCTTTGGGCCAGACATATGACAGCATGGCTGCTAGGATCTGCTTGGAATTCACCTCCGTCAGCTGTCCAAGGGGAGAAACACAGACACACCTTACTGTCACCCTTCTCCAATCCCCCCCCCCGAACTATGACCCAGGAACAAGGACCACTGCTACTCAACAACACCTTAGCAACAAGTGGGGTGGGGGGGCACCCAGCTCCAGCACAAAGTGTCACGCCGTACCCACAGAGTACCACAGTGGGAATCTTCCAGAACATCACCACTGTGGGACGCTCCCCTGCCATGCTACTAGAGTCGGGGTTTCCCCAGATCACCAATCATTATGGATGGCAGGGTGTGGCCCGGCAAGTTAGGACTCTATACCTGTGATCAGAAAGTCGCTAGTTTCAATACCAGAGCCGACAGACTGACGACTCCATTAGGCACCTGAGCAAGGCCCTTAACCCGCTGCAGGAGTGACGCACACTGGCTGTTCACCCCACACACTCTGGCCCTGAAACTCGCTTGCACACTCTGCCTCGCTGTCATTCCCAAATCCCACAGGTCGCTGCAATATGCTGATCTGGCAGCCAGATAAAGTCAATTAATCTAGCGAGGGGATCCCACCCCGAATGAGGAGCACAATGAGCTGGCGTAAAGCACCTTCCCCTAGTTCCCTCTGGCCAAGGACATTAAGGCCTCCTCATGTGGATAAAACCATCTAACTGGGAGGGGCCCGTATCAGGGTCAAAACAAGGGGGAACAAACACTATTGTTATTTCGTACTTATTAACAATAGCAAAGAAACATGCAGTAGCCAGCAGAAATCTGAATCGTCCTTCTGCTGTGTTGACAGATGCTCAGAAGTTCCATAATTCTACTGCCCCTGTCTCCATCAGTCATATAGGCCCTTTTGAGGTTTTTTTATTATTATGACTTTTGTGACTCATTCTCTCCCTATTTATTTGCTCTATGAAAGCGCCTCATGTAAATGAGCATTTTTAGGGAGCCAGACGCAGCAGGAGCTGGACCCTTGCCGTTAGTTATTTCATTATATTCTCCTCCTTCTTATTTCCACCTCCTCCCACCCCGTCTCCTTCTACCCGTGTTGGCTTTCCGTGGCACATTTTCGAGCCGCTCCGTGCTGTCGAGCTGAAACTTTGAAGGGATCCGTGGAGCTATTCTGAAGCCGGGTAGACTGAGCGTAGCTGTCAGAATGCATTTCAGGGCGTTGTGCGCGATTCCTTTGACTTTATTTAAAAATTATTAAAAAGTCCAGAAGCTTGGCCTGGACATGACACCCTGATGGCCTTCCTCACGAGCTGCTGCAGAGCATTTTGCTGAGCAAAATGGCATTTATGCAAACATGCAAGGACATTGTGGCAGAGCTACGGTGGGTCAGTGGGTGCATTGATGCCCCACGCCTCCAGAAGCAGGGGACTGAATCCCGCCTCTGCTCTGTGCGTGTGTGTGTGTGTGCGTGTGTGTGTGTGTGTGTGCGCGTGTGTTTGTAATTATTACACCACAGTTCCCCACAATGTGATAAAAACCTGTAACTTTACCTTGTGGGAACATTTTTCAGTACCCATAGCAATGATCTCAATTTTATAAAAAAAAAAAAAGTTTGTGTACATGTACAGTATTCTGCAAAGTTTTAGGCAGTCAAAGAAAATACTGTTTAAATGATCTTCATATTGTTGTAAAACTATGACATTATGTCTGTCAAGGTGTGTCAGCTTGGCCATTTCAAAAGCTCTCCTAAAGTCACCCTAGTATATGCAGCAACATTCCAAAACACCGATGGATTTTTTGACTCAACCACTACCTCACCTTGTTTGGCTATTTAAGTTCTTTAATACATGTTTCTTATGAATGTTCTATGAATGCATTATGAAAGTGCAGTTAATGTAAAGCATTACCCAATGTGTATTGGTTAACAACCAGGTTAGCTTTTGGGTAACCACGAGAATGAGTAATAATAATAAAGTACCTTTCAAAACCCGCCTTTCGGTTAGAAAGTATTACATTATTATCAGTATTACAGAGTTATTGCAGTTGTTCTCATTGACCGTTTGGCTGGTGTCTAAATACGGCTTCCTGAGTAACGCAGAGCCCAGCCCGGGGATCTCACCACGTTCTTGGGATCCGCGCTTAGGCCCCCGCCCGCGTGACCGTGCCAGCATGTCCGCTTGTCCCCCGCTTGCCATAGAGTCAGGTCCTGAAATTCACACACACATGTACCAAGTTTGGTCATTTAAGTGCCACTTTTTACATCATGCAGCACTGTACTCTCTATAAAGGAGTAGGAAAGCATCTCATTGTAAGTGCAAAGGTATTTTCTTAGGGTCTTATCAGCCTTAAAGTTTGAGTTCTATCTTGTCCGGCTCCACAAATGTTTCCCTAAAGTGCCTCAAATGGTACAGGGAGCAAATCCAACAGTTTTACTCAAATCAAAAAACCTATATATTAGTCTATACTCGCTTCCCTGCACTAACAAGCCATCACATTTAGAGCAGAATGTAAATTTAGTTCCTCATGAATTCACAACTTTAAAGCCATATACGGAATTAGCAATCAAAGTATCTTAAGGATGGGCTGATTTGGTGGGTAGTTCTGCTGCCACATACCTCCAGCATTGGGGGACTGAATCTCAGCTTTGCTCCTTGTATGGAGTTTGCATGGACATGTGGTTAGGCTGAACAGCATTTATAAATTGCCCATAGTGTATGATTGTGGGTGTGTGTAACTGCAATGGACCAACAATCCCACTGGGAGTGTAGACCAGCCTTGCATCCTGTGTTGCCTGGCTGAGGCTCCTGGCCACGCCCCAATCACCCTGATTAGGATAAATGGTCGGGGGATGGGTGGTTTCTTAATGCTTCTGCCTAATGACTTCATGCACAAAATACTGGTTGTTTACCAAAAAATTAAGAGCCGCTGATCCTCCTTATTAACGACTCCTATTTTCTGAAACAATCTATGTTCTCATGTCCAGCATCAACTGTCAATTTTTGACTAGAACAAAAATACTGCCTATTTATTGCCTGTAACTAAAGCACTGCTGCCAAACTGATGATGAACTGTGACCACAGAGCTGTCTGTGAGCAAAGCAGTCAGCACTCCCACCCTAAGGTTACGTGTGTTTTTCTCCTATTAGCGGACACATTTCTTGCTTGGGAGTTGAATATCTCTCTTCTTTCATTGACCTCAATCAAACTGATCATCAGCTGCATCCAAACAGCTGGCCTGCAACAGTGTCTAGAGAAGGGATTAGCATGTTAGCATGATCCATTTATCTGCATCCCCCATTCTCAGTCCTCTGACTACAGCAGCTGGATCACTGGAGCATAAATCATTCACCTCCAACTGCCGTCGCCCATAATCAAGCAATTTATATACAGTTTACAATTGCATTTGTCACCTGCACTTTTTAAGGGCATTATTCTTCAGGATTACGATCCGATCATCAGCAATGAAGTCAGGGAATCATTTTCCATTTTTTCCAATACGTGTGTTTTGTTTTTTTTTTCCCCCATGTTTTTCGTTTCCCTTAGAAAAAATTACCCCAACTTCACAAAGTGCCTTGTGGCAAACCTCTTTGGAAAAATGCGACACTCGAAACGTAATTTGTTTATTAACTTAACCAGTGCGTGGTTGCCTATTAATAATATACTATGAAAGCACAATAAGTATAAAACAAATGATTCGATTTAATGGTTACCTGGACTTCCCTGTAACTGGCGCACCATTTAAGGTTTGGGTCCAACTTGCCCTACTTGATGGTACAGAATCAGACATACCTTCACAGGTTCTAGTACGCGTCTGCTGTGTCCGGTCCATCCACTTGCCCATACCGCTGTCTTCAATCCAGGACTGAACTGCAAAGGAACCAATCGCAGGGACAATGTGGATATCAAGAGCTGCAAGTCTCCCTGGACGAACACTGATAAGGCTCCGCTTCAAACTTACAAACAGGGCTTCTCTACGTTGAATGTGTGTAGAGAAAAAAAAATAAAAATCACCTCACTTGAATGAACGGACTTCTTATTGAGTACTAACTCATTCTGTTTTCAATTCAAGTCAATTTTATTTGTATAGTGCATTAACACATTACATGGTCTCAAAGCGCTTTACATTATCCCTGCCAAAAGCCCCCAGTGAGCAAGCCAGAGGCGACAGTGGCAAGGAAAAGCTCCCTAGAAGGAAGAAACCTTGGGAGGAACC
>JAAGVU020000002.1:13454689-13493930 GCA_011763525.2 Mormyrus iriodes
GAATGTGCAATTAGCCAAGCAGGGGAGACTAGAGGCAGTGCAAACAGTTAGATGAGTGCAATATGTAAGCTCCAGCAGATATGGCTATAGCAGCATAAGTAGGAGGGAGAGGCAAGTGGGAACACAGGTATGGGGAGTCCCTGAGATGTCAGCACTCCAATTCCATAAGGGAGTGTGAAGCTTGAGCGACAGCACTGACAGTTCAGTTCATCCAAAGCCAATGGCACCCAACCCCACCCAGCTCTACACCTCACACTAGAGGTCTAACTGGGAGGGAGCAGTTAGCTAGAGCTAGAACTAGAATCCCTATAAGCTAGACTAAACAAATGTGTTTTTAGTCTAAACTTGAATATTGAGAGTGAGCCTGAATCTCACACATCTGCCGGAAGACTATTCCACAGCTGTGGAGCTCTGTAAGAGAAAGCTCTGCAGCCAGTCATAGTTCTCTGTACTCTAGGTACTAGTAGATATCCTGCTCCTTAAGATCAAAGTAGGGATGCACCGATCCCAATTTTTCTGTCCCGATACCAATACCTGGGCTTTGAGTATCGGCCGACCAATATGTTTAGTTATTTAATGTTAGATATAAATAACACATTGGTTTCATTTTCTCTCGCTTCTCCAATATTTGCGCTCAAGCTTGTTGTTGCGGCCATTCTCTGCTAGCATTAGCAGACTCCGTGTACTCTGCGCTATGGTGTGTCTTTAGATGTTTGATCTAATCGCTTGTTAAATGACGTACTGTCTCTTTTTCCTCTAGACACTTTAGCAGTACAGACCGTACAGTCTGACAAAATGCCGCAGCTTTGAATTTTAACGTAATGTAGCAATTAAATAGTATTGGTTCTTGATATCGGACAATTTTTACGAGTACGAGTATGTGACCGCAGTATCGGCCGGATAGTCGATGCTGGTATCGGTGCATCCCTAGATCGAAGCAAGTGAGGAGGGTTGTAAAAGGCCAGCAGATCTCTAAGGTATTCTGGTGCAAGGTTATTCAGTGCTTTATAAGTTAATAGCAGTATTTTGTAGTCAATCCGAGATTTAACTCCAAGAAGCCAGTGAAGGGAGTATAGAACAGGGCTAATGAGATCAAATTTTTTTTGTTTGTAAGAACTCTGGCTGCTGCATTTTTTTGCACTAACTGAACTTTATGGAAGGATCCAGATGGGCAACCAGAAAAGGAGGGCATTACAGTAGTCCAGTCTAGAACTTATAAAGGCATGTATTTGCTTTTCTGCATCATGAAAAGAGAGCATCTTCCGAAGCTTGGCTATATTCCATAGATGGTAGAACACAGTTATAGTAATACTACTTATGTGAGCATCAAAACATAAATCTGAATCAACCAGGACACCAAGATCTCTGACCACTGTGTTAGGCTGAGTAGGAAGACCACCAAGGTTGAGGTTTTTAAACTTATTTCGAGCAGCCTTGGGACCAACTAGCAGTACTTATGTTTTTTCTGTGTTTAACATAAGGAAAAATTGTCATCCAATACTGGATATCTAGTAGACAGACAGTCTCCTAAACGAGAGCGCTGTGATACATCATCTGATTTAACAGATACATGTAACTGTGTATCATTAGCATAACAATGAAACCCAACACCATGATTTCTAATAATGTTACCAAGTGGTAGCATATATAAAGTGAACAGTAGCGGGCCCAGCACTGATCCCTGTGGGACACCATATTAGACTTGAGTGGGCTAGGAAGATTCATTGTTTATTTGGACAAACTGATAACCATCAGTTAAATAAGAGCGAAACCAAGAGAGAGCTGTCCCTTTAATGCCAACCACAGATTCTAGCCGTCCAAGAGAATATTACGGTCCACAGTATCAAATGCTGCAGTTAGATCTAGTAATATCAACAAAGATATGCAGCCATGGTCAGAAGCCATAAGGAGATCATTCATTACTTTGATTAAAGCCGTTTCTGTGCTATAGTTTGGTCTAAAGCCAGAGTAATATAATTCATTGGCATTATTTTTCTGTAGGGAAGAAGACAGCTGATGGACAACAACTTTTTCCAGGATCTTTGAAATGAAAAGGAAGGTTTGAGAGAGGTCTATAATTTCCTAAATCACTAGGTTCAAGATTTGGTTTCTTTAGAACAGGTCTAATAACAGCTATTTTAAATGGTTTTGTAACATATTCAAGCCTAAGAGATGAGTTTAACAAATTTAACAGAGTAGTGCTTTCAAAATGCCTTAAGGAATTTTGTAAGAATTGTGTCTACAAGGCTAGCAGAAGATTTGCAGGAGGAAACTAAGCTCAAATGTTCCGATTGTTTTATAGGAGAGAATGATTCAAAGGTGTCATTTTCAGTACAAATAGGACTAGCAGAAGACTGGTAGCTGTATGTAGCTACAGACATGCACTGGATAGTCGGTCTAATCCTAGTTATCTTACCATTAAAAAAATGTAATAAAGTCCTCACTCTTAAGAGCTTGTGGAACTTGGAGTTTAACGCTGAAGAATTCTGTGTTAGCCTAGACACAGATTCAAACAGGAATTCAGGATTGTTTTTGTTCTCTTCTATTAATCTGGAGAGATACACAGATCTGGCAGTCACTAGTGCTTGTCTATACTTAGAGAGGCTCTCTTTCCAGGTGGATCTGAAAACTTCTAGCTTGGTTCACCGCCATTTTCGCTCTAGCTTGCATGAAGCCTGTTTAAGTTCACACGCATGATCAGAGTATTGGGCGGCAGGAATCTTACCTCTATGCTTTATTTTCTTAAGTGGAGCTACAAGATATATAGTGCTGCTAAACTAGTATATCATGTTCACGGTTAAGTGTTCAAGTTCATTTTCACACGAGGATTCAGATGTAAGGCTTAAGGACTGTGGAAGTTGGTTGAGAAACATTGTTGCAGATATTGAGGCTATGAAACATCTGATATTGTACATTGGAGCTCGGGTCAAAGGGAGTCTATACTGTAATTCAAAAGTTAACAAATAATGATCAGAAAGCAAAGGATTCTGAGGGATAATACATACATGTTCCACCAGGATACCATGGCTAAGAATCAAATCCAGGGTATGGTTACAGACATGAGTAGGCCCGACTACATTCTGACATACACCTACAGAGTCAAGACTAGCAGCAAACGCTGTTGTTAAAGGATCACTGTCATTCTCCATGTGAATATTAAAATCGCCAACAATCACAGCTTTGTCAGTAGGAACCACCAGGTTTGTTAAAAAAATCTGCAAACTCCTTAAGAAAATCACTGTACGGACCAGGCGGCCTATTCACAATAACAACGATGATTTGATGTGAAGGACTACAAGGAGATGAGCCAGCTAAACTAAGAACAAGAATTTCAAAATGTGCTAAAGCTATAGCCACTTTCTCAGACACTGCTAGGTTAGACTGAAATATTGCAGCAACACCACCACCTTTGCGAATTGGACGAGGGTTATGCTTATAACTGTATTCAGCTGGAGTAGATTCATTTAGTGCCATCAATTCATTTGGTTTAAGCCAGGTCTCAGTAAGGCATAAGGCACCAAGATTAAAATCGGTAATCATTTCATTCATTAGTAGTTCCGTAGGAGCCAGTGATCTTACATTCAAAAGTCCAAGTTTAAGACTTGCATTACACCTATTATCTAACAATGGATTTGGTTTAATTTTTATTAAGTTATTAAGACAAACACTACGGTGGAACAGACCTCCACAATTAAAAGTGCGGGGAACAGACACAGTCTCAATAATATGGGCCCTAGGTGACAACTGTAAGCGGCTGGTGGGTGGTTGGTTATGCCGGTTTGCCTGCCGCCTGGTCTCAGCTCTGGCTAGTCAGCGATTTGCCTCAAGACTATGAGCTATGCTTCTGGACAGGAAGGAGATCGGCACCAGCCCGGGAGGGGTGAATGCCGTCCCTTTTCAAAAGCTCAGGCCTCCCCGAAAACGTCCGCCAATTGTCTATGTAACCCACACCATTTATTGGGCACCATTCTGACAGCCAGTGATGCAGCGACGATAATCTGTTGTACATTCCGTTGCCACAGCTACCAGGGATGGGGCCAGTAGGGTTGGGTACCGAGGTCAGTACTTTTAAAAGGTACCGACCGAATGATGTTGGTACTACCGGGTATCGGTTCATGTCAAATCAAACGATGCCAAATTTCGGTACATTCACATGCTCATCAGCAGCAGCGCGCACAAGCTGAGCGGGACATACGGAACTGGGAGAAAGCTGTTGATTAATTTAAACCTCTCTCAGCATTTCAATGCAATTTACATTTAAAGCAACAATAGGATAGACAGATATTTAATGCAGTAAAATTTCAATTTGCTATTTAAGCGATCGTGTTAGTTTCGTTTACCATGACAATGGTTGCCAGGGGAAGAAAGCTCATGCATGGAGAAACTGTGTTAAAATCTGAAGACATGGCGGCAAGCTGAAAGCGTTCGACGGTGTGGCTACACTTCACTAAAACTGATGCAGACAGCGCGACATTCAATATTTGCCATGCAAAATGTACAACTGGGGCTAACAATATGTCGAACTTGAGGAAACACCTCGTTAAACATAAAATATATTTACGGGCGAATGAATGTTCGGTGTTCGATAATTTGAGCGCCACAGTTTAAGCTACAGCCCCAGCTACAGCGCCTGCACCGACAATCATCCGTGCAGCCAGCATCGACATCGAGAACAAGTTCTACTGCAGCTTCAGGTAATTAGTGGACTATCCATTTTAGTTAGTGTTCGGGGATATTTTTATAAAAACTGTAATGAATTGATATTGTAGTTGTAACATAAGAACAGCAGCTTGTGTTTCGCTGCCAATTTTGTTCTCTTGCTTCAAATGACAGATCTCCCTCGTGTCACAGTGAGAGCAGCACAAGTGACACCCTTCACCCCTGCTCAGAAGGGGGCCTTGTCTCTTCAAAAAGTAAATGAGTGCCACAGGGCAGTGATCACATTCATTGTCAAAGAGATGCTGCCCTTCTCCACTGTGGAGTCCACATGCTATAGGTAACTTATCATAAGGCCTATTGTAAATGAGGGTTTATGTGTATGATTATGATGATGATGAAAATAAGATACTAATGAAAAAGCAGTGTTATTATTTATGGTACACTGTCTTCTTATGATGATATGGAAATGATAGGGACCCTGAACCCAAAATACCACCCCCCCCATCCAGAGATCTTCTCTCAAACACCTTCATACCAACTTGGTATGACATAGCAAAAGAAAATCTCAAGAGGGAACATCAAGCTGTTGACCATGTCGCAGTGACTGCAGATGGATGGAGTAGTCTGGCCCAAGACCACTACCTGACAGTCACTGTGCATTACATTGTGGAGGCCGAGCTCAGGGGAAAAGTACTTCATACACGCGCAGTTCACATCTCACAGACAGGGCCTGCAATAGCTGAAGAGATACCATTTTAGAAGATTTTGGGGTGAAGTCAAAAGTGGTAGGAATTACTGTTGACAATGCAGCAAACATGGATGTAGCAGTGAAGCGGATGCAAATCATGAAGATGGGGTGTTTTGCACACAGTAGCTGCTCAAAAGCTACAGTCTGAAAACAGTAGCCAGCTGGTCTGCAAGGATAAGATCCAGTGTGGTGTGGCTGAGGAAAGCTAACCTTGCTAAACCTGTCCTCAAGGAAAAACAGAGTCTACTTGGTAAGTTTATGATGGTCAATGACAAAAGGAATGGGAAGTTTGTTAGTTATATTGTTTTATTCTATAATGTTATTTTGTTTAATTATTGTTTCTAAGCTTTACCACAAATGTCTACATTACTCTTGCTATGCATCACTGGGGAAAATGAATGCCTGTTATAGGTTTGCTTTTGTGATCTTCTAAAGAACTTCCTGAGCATGCCCTCATCTTGGATGTCAGGACAAGATGGAACAGCCTCTTTCTAATGATAGAGCGCTTTGTGAAGCAATACCCTGCCATCAGTTGTGATGGACCCACGGCTGAAGAGGGGATTGGACAGAGACAGGTAGGTATAGATTAAGAATTTAAAATACCATGATAAATCAGGAAGGCTGAATTATGGTGCCTCATGATGTCTATGAAGTGAAGATCATCATGTGATGAAACAAAGGATATTTTCATAAGTTATTTGCTCTTTTTTTCCCCAGAGTGCAGACTGCACTACAGAGGCTATCGCATGATGATCTGTGAGGACTTCATAGAAACCATGATGGTCCTTTACCAGTCTACTCTTTGGGTGTCATCTGAGAATAATCCTACGGCACGCCAGATCCTCCCTATCCTTGGCAAGCTTAAGTAGAATTTCAAGGTGGAAGATGAGGATTCTAGCTTCAAGAGAGCGATCAAGGAGAGAGTCTGGGAAGATCTTCCCTCATGCTATACAGTATGTAAAATATTTTTCATATTTATTCATCCATTTTTGCTTCCAACTAGCTGATTATAAAATGCCTGATCATTTTTTAACGTCTAATCTTGTGAGTATGAAAGCAATTATGACCTCATGCGGTTTTTGGAGGAGGCTACAGTCCTGGATCCTCGATTTAAAGCCAAGGTCCATGATGAAGCTGTGTGGCCCCGTGTGGAAGAAGAAGTGATCACTCTTAGCAGCAAAAAGGTTTGTCTGTTATCTTTAATTTGTCTTTATGTGTTGTGTTGTATAATTGTTATTCTAGTATGATATATATATTTTGTTGTGTATGCTTTATTAAAGCATGGGGAAGTTGCCCAAGAAGAAGAGCAGCAACTTCAGGAGGATGAGAAGGAGGAAGAGGAGGATTGGTGTAGTGAAGACAGGACCCCAGGAGCAGCAGCAGCAGCAGCATCTTCACCGCCAGCACCACCACCACATGTTGTTGACTGATGTTACTGACACACTTCTTCTACTAGTAAAATAATGCATGATAATTATGAGAAATGTTTCTGTTTGCAGAAACTTTCATCTCTCAGGGAGTTCTTCAAAGATGAAGATCAGGCCCTCTTGAAGGCTGTAGATAGAGTGCAGTGGGCCATCAAGCACTGAAAAGGCCCAGAAGGAGGTACAGCTATACAGGAGCCACCTGGCAGTCCTCAGTTCAGTGAACCCTATCCTGTGGTGGTGGCAGAAGAGGGACCAGATGCCTCTGCTCACTAACTTGGCCAAAAAATATCTGTGTGTTCAGGCCTCCTCGAAACCCTCAGAGCGGGTGTTTTCAATAGCAGGGGACACAGTGAGTGTGGAGCGGGCACGGCTTTCACCCGAAAAGGTTGACATGCTTGTCTTCCTTAAACAGAATTGTTAAAATAATGTTTCTGGTCACAGTTGTGTGGTCTGTTTCAGGAAGAGTTTGTTCAAAATAAATAGTTGACAATGTTTGAAATTAGTTTGGGGCTTATTTTTTATTACTGTATTTTTTATGTTGATACAAACCAGGCATTACAGACTCAGAGCAAGGTATCAAAATGAAGTACTGTTGAGTATCGGTACCGAACACCAAGTACTGGTACCGATATCGGTTCAAATGTGAAAGGTACCCAACCCTAGGGGCCAGAGCACGTTACTGACGTGGACATCTTTGCACGGTCGCACACCTCTATGAAATTTGTCTTTGTGATCTCCGATTGCTTCAATTGGACATCATTAGTGCCGACGTGGATAACAATCTGAGGATATTTACGCTTACTGTTAGCCAGCACTTTTAAATTTGCCAAGATGTCGGTCGCTCTGGCAACGGGGAGACTATTTACTATGGCCACTGGAGTCACTACTCTCACGTTTGTTAAGATAGAATCTCCAATTACCAGAGCGCTTTCAACAGGCATCTCAGTGGGTGTTTCACTGAGCGGGGAGAACCTGTTGGAAATGCGAATTGGTTAATGGTGCTGGTGTGAGTTCGGTTTGGACTTACAGCTATTCCGCTGGGTCGTGACCCACACGCCCCGCTGGAGACTGACTCCCTATCGCGGACATGTCTGGAGCCACTAACACTGAGTCTATAAAACTCTCACTCTCCTGAATCTCCCGTAACGTCTGGATACGTTCCTCTAAAACTGCGGCTAACGGATACTTCTCACAGATAAATGTACCGCTAATGATGGGAGAAGAATAACTAAACATGCTGCGCTCGGAACATGGAACAGGAGCCATGGCGTTATTCTCACGCAAAGCGGGAAACTCCGGGCCTTGAAGGTAAAGTCCTTGAAAGTTGATGGTGCGCTAACAACTTGTCATACACGGATTATATAAATTCGTGCTATTTTATTAAAGTTCATAATATATTTTACAGGTTTTGTAGAGAAGATTAATAGAGATTTCGTGTACCTGTTACACGTGAGCACCAAAAAAAGCTGTGTTTTAACAATTATGTGTCCAGCAGCTTATGCACAGCCAATAAATTCATTGAACTCCATCTAATTCCAGGCATTAGTATAAAATCACTTTCAGGTTGAATGTTGAGTTACATCTATACCGTATTAACAAAACACAATGGGTTCCTAGACACCGCTCGAGTAACACAAATTTGAATATCTGGCAGCTATTTTGGTTATTTCCTATGGGCAAAATTATAATTCCCGGTTCATTCAGGAGACCCAAATTATTCTGCCCGAAATAGACCTGCTTGTGTGTTAGGGGTATTTGGCCAGAGACCCCACACTGATAAACATGTTTGTTTCAACAGTAAAAATTGTCTGCATACATGCATCTCAGAAAAGGTTACAATTTCACTAGGCAGAAAGTGCAAGGAAGGTGTCTGTCAACAACACGTGACCCCAAAGATTTAACAGCCAAGGAACACAGACATGTTGACCAGTTTCTCAAAAAGCAGCATGTTTCAGTCTGTGGCAAAAACAAATGTCCTTCAGATATTTCCAAAAAAAATACATTAAAATTGTTAGTTTCCATTTTAAACCAAAACATTGTTAAACTGCCCGTTTGTAGGTTTATATCAAATAAACAATAATGCTAAGTTTGTAAAATGACAAGAAAGACAGACAAGATGATTATAAAAAAGCCCATGATGTATACAAAATTTAGCATACGCCTCTTTAAAATATAAAACCTCATAATATCCATTTGATACATCTAATACATCACTTCTGATGCTTCTCCTGTCTTGGATGTGCTCCAACACAACACCGTACAATTAATCCATAAGAAAAATGTGTCTTCTGGACAACAGGATGCAGGACTACATTATGCCAGTAAGGCAATAAAAATCTGGACCACTAAATACAGCTGGCTGACCAGAGTAAGAAACTCCATTATTTTATTGGCGAAGCGTTTTGCTTTTGGGTAACCACAATTTCATTTGTGTGCAGCATCTACTTGCAAATCAATAGCTGACATGGATATATCAATATCTGACTTTTAAATTTAAGAGCAGTTTTTGCAGGCTCCCTGATTTCTTTCCAATCGGTTTCTAAAATGTTTCATGCTTGGTCAAGAAATACAGCCCTTTGATGACACGTCATATTTGTGTCACTTTCTCCACGAGAAATGTGCATTTAACAAATCACATTGACCATTAACTATTAGCACAGTTGACATTTTCTTCAGTCGAACGCAGATCGATGGGACAAACAATGGAAGGAATGAAGAAATCTTATCGTCACAGTTGGACTTCAACAATACACTCTGTTGATAATCGAGCCATGTTTACAGCAACAGTAGGCCCATACCAATCGAGGTCTAAATCGATCGGTGCTTCTGTAGACTGTGAAACGCCTTCATGTGGCTGCTGATATATTTAGGTTCAGAGAATTGCTATATAGATTCCATCTACACCATTGTAACAGTGATGGTACACGATAATGATATGAGAAAACATCACTGGCAGATACAGTCACCCACTAGTGCGGTTGTGGTTCCAAAGTTCTTCGGGCTTCTTAAGATTAGTTGCATACTGTAATTCCTCTGAGAGCATAGGGGTCAGAGTGGTAATAGATTTAGTGTAAGTTATACAGTTTGTTTGACTTTGATTAAAATATTGCAAAATTCCTTGCCTCCCTACATTCCCATAAAAGGCCAAAAAGAACATTATACATGACTACTTGAAAATTCGAATTCATACTATGAGAAAAGTATTATTCTACATAAATTATAAGAGAGAAGTAATAAAATAATACCAAGGTACGAGCTACTATTTAATCTGTCAGCACTACACAGCAAGAAAATAGCATTTCAAAAACACTACATATAAAAAGCCATTTCAACAAACTATTAACACAAAAAATTCAATATTACAATTTTATTTGTCAGAAATATGACCAAGAACAATGCTGGCCAGCTATGTAGTGGATATTTATTTAATGTGTATTTTAAATGTGGGTGGCACAGTTGGTATTAGCGTTGCCCCTCGGGATGTACCGATCCGATCTGCAGGATCTGTATCAAAGCGAAATTGTATTTTATTTCTTTGGTATGTGCTATGTTAAGTCAGATCTGTTTTTATTTTAATTCTGCTTTAGGATAATTTCACCAATTCCTCCCTATTTACAGTCTTACAAATGTGGTGTACACCGGACATCATCAAAGCTTGTGACAGCAAGGCTTAAATCTATGCAGGAAGTCATGTTTTGAAAAAGTTAGCACTAACACTTAAATTACACTAAACGTCTGCACTGTATAAAATGGAAACAGCCCAACATCAGCCACCTTTACTATTTGTAATATCAGTGTCTTTCAATGTGGGAGTAGCAGGGCTGCTTTCAACACGACTACCTTAATATAGAAAGGAATGGGTGGGATTCGGTAGGGTACAGTGAGTTCATAAAGATCAGCCATACGAAGACATTGAAACAGAAAACACTACAGGATATTTTCTAAAGACAAAAAAAGTGGCTATAACATTTGAGAGGATAACTGAATTCACTGCATTAGAAGACCAGCTCATATCAATGTTAGAAAATGTACGCTTGCGCAAACTTACAGAACTTTTGATACATCTTACAGTCTCTACTATATTTCAGACTCTCCCACGCTGGACCTTTCCAACAAGTTCGTGACCACATGCAATATTGTTGTGTGGGTGTTACCCGCAATTAATTTTATGACGGATATTGGGGATTCAAATGTTCGCCCAGTGTCATCGCTTAGCCTTAGTACACACCGGACTGAGTTTTTAATTAAATGTGTAGTATCGCATGCCGGTCAGTTCTCTGGGTCTGATATAGCTGAACATGTGACACAACCTAATTGAGGAGATGCTGAACACCAGGGGAAAGGAATGGGTCCATGTGCTTTTGAGGGACAATGCAAGAAATGTGGGGAAAAAAAGCAACAGATGATTGGTGTGCATCAGACTTGAGGGGCATCACGCACACATTTCAGCTGGTTGTATAGGGTCTGCCAAAGAAACTAAAACTGGAGCACATTTCAAGCAGTCACTACAGGCTGACACACACCGGGAGATTATCCAGCTTGACGTGAACATGCCAACAAAAAGCCTGCAGCGAGATGTGCAGGTTAGGTAGAACAGCACTTGATTGAGAGCTTACTGGAGCAGAAACGCCTTCTCAGCGTCTTTGCAGCTAAGCACAGCCTGCCTGCTACACTGACAGCAAACCAGTGGACAATAACGGAGGAGACAACTGAGGTTTCAACTCCCTTTGAAGAGCTGACCAGGGTGGGGAGCGCTGAGGCTGCAACTGATATGATACCTGCCAGAACAGTCCTTAAACATCTTCTTGCAAGAGAGAGCAGTACCGACCAGGGTATCAAGTCTGATGAAAAACACTCCGAGACGATGGAAAGGCGCTTCAGCCTGATTGAAACTGAATCGCTCCACAGCACAGCCACTGTGAGGGATCCCACATATGAAGACAGGCAAGCCTAGTAACCATATCTTTTGAAAATTATGATAAGGGCCATTTGCAAAAATTTTGCTACGTGAACATTGTCAATAATGGAGTCAGCATATGGCTTAGTGGGCTAAGTCTCTGTGCCTGTGATCGGAAGGTTGCCGGTTCAAGCCTGGTCTTGGCACGTCTATGGGTCCTTGAGCAAGACCCTTAACCCTCAGCTCCCTGGGTGCTGCTATGATTAGCTGCCCTTCACGGCCAGCTTGCTCTCACCTACAGAGTGAGAGAGAATTTCCCCATGGGGACCAAAAAAGTAAATAAAATAATAATAAAAATCTAAAGTCAGCTTCCTGCTTAATAAATAGATTTATTTGACCTGTAACAGAAATAATGGAGCCCTTTCAAATTCAAAAGCAGTCATCTATTTCCAGATACAGATAATTCCAGACAACCTGGACCAGGCTGAGAAGGAGGCCAGGAGACATCAGAGGGAAAACCTGCTGTAAAGGTGCCACGTCAAAACACAGCAACTGGCAGGGCTGGCGAGATCTTAGTAGAGCGTGAGATGGAGACAGGGTTTATGAGTGCCTCATCAGCGCTCGTTCCAGTGCAGACTCATCCTTGCAGAGCAAAACATGCCAAGATCAGATAATCCGCAAAAGCACTGAAAGAGAACTGAATCACAAGTTCCCCTCACTGGCTGCTACTCGTAACCAAGTTTCTCTTCTCCTCCCTGCACCAGTGTGAGAGACTCTTCAGTCTAGCACCTAACATCACTGATTAGAAGAAGAGATGCTAATGTTCCTCAATAAGAGTCTTCACCTTCTTTTGAAGTAAGAGTATTGATACACAAACGGTGCGAGTGAGTGAGAATAGGGGAAAGACCTCTGCAGCAGCTCCAATTAAAGAACCTTTGAAAACTAGCTTTCCTCGATAATGAAAGTGTTGCAATTCAATTATTTCGACATTCCTCATTTAATCTAATGCTGCTACTCCACAGAGCAAAAACTCAGAGTTTGGTTTTATGATTCATTTTAAGTGTTAATCCAAAGCTGGTACACCACAGAGGGGAACTGTGATTTTTTTTTTTTTTTTGCTGTGAAAGTTGCTGTTTACACCACTTCAAAGTGGAGCTACGATTTAACTGATGGTCTCTGGAGTGTTACATCTATTCGGTCAGTGTTTTTATTTGCAAGAGCTATAGTATTTTGTTAAAATAAAATCACCAACGGACAGCAAACAAAATTAACAGACAGCTGGGGTGCAAAACTATTCTGTTTTCAAGCAACAACAATTATCCGTTCAGTCGAGGTCGATTTTCAGTCATTCTATGGATCATCCCCCCACAGTTCTATTGATAACTGTTTCAAGCACATGATAAAGTTGGACTGGTGTTACTAACACTAACATACTTAAAGGCTGTGCTGGTAGTTTTACAAAAATGTACAATATTGACACTCTGTAGCCACAGTTACTCGATTGAGAGTGGGAACAAAAAATAAAAATGCCACTAGTTTCCTCAGCCCTCCAGCGTTGGGGTGGGGCTGCATAATATTACATCTCAATATGTGAAATGTCCACAAGCAATAAGTCAAAGAAGAAAAAAAAAATTATGAAATTAACCGAAATGAACTACTGTATAGGCAAATAGAACTTGTTATTATCTAGCAATAGAATGTGTAAAATTTTCTGGTGGTGTTGTTGTGAGTTGGGTCAGCAGACACAAAGCAGACACATGCAATGTGATTATTGCGCATGCGCATAAAATATCATGCAGTGCTACGTTGGGGGTTTGAATCCCACCACTGCTCTGTGTACATGGAGTTTGCATAAGATTTCCATGTGATACAGGCGTCTTCCCACAGCCCAAAGACACACAGCTAAGCTAAAAAGCTCCTCAAAATTGGCTATTTTGTGTGTGTGTGTGTGTGTGTGTGTGTGTGTACCCTTGGATGGACTGGCATCTCATCTAGGGCATATTCTTGCCTTGTGCTCAATCCCATCTGGGACAGGGTCCCCAGTGCCCCAGATAAATATAGCATTTAAAATATTCATTTAACAAAAACAGATTGTGTATTATTTTAGTTCAAAATTAAAATATGAATAGCAACACTTCGTAGAAACAGCAAGCAACCTAATATTCTCAGCTGCAGTAAACTTTGCAGTTGGTGTGAAAACACAGCTATTCCACCCACTCTTGTACCACACGGACCAGAGGTTCATTTTCAGCACTTAGTGTTTTGTAAGCAGCGATACATATTGTGCAGGCCCCCCATCTCACTGAAAGCTCTCGTATAAGCATTAGCACAGGTCCAGAGGACGGCTGGAAGCTCAACAAGTGGCCAAAAGCCAAACACAGCAGATGGAGCACATTGCAGTGACTTTTCCCCCCCTTGCTAACCGTTATCTCTACCATCCAACTGGGTGACCTACACTCCCCCATTACACATCACATCACTTAGATCCACACCGCCAGAACCCATCATACATGCTTCCTATTCACCTTGAGGCACACACACTACAACAGACGTCGGGGGGTGGGGGGTTGTCATGTGAGGACTGTTCTTCGGGTAATGTTGATGCAGGGCGTCCATTACACAAGATGTACAGGGTGGGAGCTTACGATCCCTTATCTTACAGCACAACTTGCAAACCATGACACAAGCAGTTCGTTTCCCAGCAACACGTGACCTGCGGGACATATTCAGGTTATTTACTGAATAAGCTGAACTCTAATGCCCGTTCAAAGGTCAGCAGCAAACACTTCCTATTACCCCCCTAATGTGCTTTGCATCCTCTCCCAAATGTCACATTATTAACCCGCGCGTAAAAAGAATGACACCGATCGTATAAGACGACCGACCGCTGACACCCAGGGAACTATGGAACTTTCCCGGGTTTAGCTACTTCAACGTCAGGATCTGCAATCGGTTTGTAAGACTGACTAAACTTGACATGCAGTTCAAATGACTTTGATCAACCGGCTACTCGCAGATTGTAGCCTTTTTTTTTTTTTACAGACTAACGTTACGTGTTTATAAGTTGATTAGTTTGAACCATACTACAGAAAGTATCCGAATCGAGACATTACCTGGGCGCCTGCTCGCCGATTACTCAATCCACAGGGCAATGCCGTCTCTTAAAAAGTTCACCGGCGATATTTACAAAATGATTATACAACAATGTAACTTGTAGGCTAAACGTTAGCCAAGACGCATTTGTTTATCCATCGTATCGACGTATGATCACCGGTAACATGTGGATGGGTTAGGGCCGAGTGTCCTTGTGACACCTACCCGGCCGGGCGCACGCAACTTCGGCTCGGGTTGTGCTCTGGGAGCCGCCTACCTGGAAGGCCTTCTGGTTCTTATGCGGGCTCTGGCCTCTCTTCTCGTCGGCGTGTCTCACAGTGTGATACGAGGTCGTCTGCCGCAGCAAGAGACCCAGTTTCCGTCTTTGAAAGTAAAATCCGCACCGCAGAAAGAGCGATGGAGGCGCCATGATGAACGCGGGGAGGGCGATGAGGGGCGGAGACTGGCGGGTGTCCCCGGGTTCAGAGGTCTCCCCGGAGCCCGCCCCCTCCGGCACGGCGCGCTGCGTGCTCGGGGGCTGGCGGGACCGGCGTCGGGCGCGCAGATTTGTTGCAGGTTAAGAAAGCTGTCCTGGACTGCAGTCTTGGCGATCGGTCGCGCTTGCAGCCCAGCCGAGTCCGGGAGCATCAATTCCGCAGCACGGTGGTCTGAAACCGGCTGCTGTGGCTCGTGTAACAGAACAGGGGTTCCAGCAACACCTCGAAATATGTAATCTATAATCACTCAAAATGAACATTAATACTGAAAATACTCAGGGTCCAATTTGATGTACATTATACTGTTTAGGTATAGGAATGCTTGGAATTCACCTAACTTAGTAACATTGAAGCTTTAAAATGTTACAGTATTTGCTGTGATTGCCCTACGTCAGATCATGTGTAAGTGCATTAAATAGGGGCTAAGTTGTAATGTTTATAACGTTACCAGACATCCCACCTCTCCTGGAAGTTCCGGGAGTCTCCAGAAAATTCACAGCAGCTCCCTGATACTCGCAAATAATGCTCAATGTCCCGGAAATCTGTCGTTCTGCTGTTCAGCGGTGGTAAAATTTACCGCAGCAACCTCGCCCCAAATTTTACTGCCACTCTTTAAACCAGGTCAGCAAACTATCTGTCCACCTGCCCTCACCCTATTACGTCCTATATATACGGTATTACCGTAATACCAGCCAAGCATTGGCCAGCATCCCCGCTGTTACATTTTCCTCGTCTCTAGCATAATGTTAAATATAAAGCAATCAATTGAGTATGAATTGTTTTTAAATCATTAATACTTCCTTTCTAATTAGATTGTCTGAACAGCAGGGCTTCCCCCATCGTCCAGATATAGCCTGCGCAGCATATGTAAACAGCGCTGACGGAATTTATAATGATCTAGGTCGTGTAGACGTCAGCGCGGAGCGGTAACTGTACAGTCTTATGCGCGCAGTTGCCGCGCAATCGCCGTGTGCAGTACTCTATCGGATCATGTTTGCGGGTTTTCTCCTCTGCGGGCCAAGTAAGTGAAGCCTTTCATATGGGAAGGCACTTCTATTTGACTTAATATTTCTTCCTCTTCAATTTGCTACGCCTTAAAAAAGGAGGGGGCGTAGAAAGTTTTTTATGAGGACATCGCGTCCGCTTTATGGAAGTAGCTTTGGATAACAAAACGTCGATAGGGAATAAGATGCCTTGCCACAACCAGCAGCTGAACAACGCCAACCAGCAGGAGCACGCTGTCAAGCAGGTCCGATTCGTCAACAGCGGCTCCGGCGGCGGCACTATTTCCAGCGCCGAGGTCAAGGAGACCCATGAGAACGGGCTTGTCGGAGCGCCGTGCCCGTGGCAGCTCGGGCCGAGGGTTAAGCTGCTCCCGCTGAATGACCAAATCCGAGAGCTGCAAACCATCATCCGGGACAAGTAAGGGCACTTTCCCCTAATTCGGTCCCCCGCTCACCCCCCATTTTTAGGGACTGCAGACATGATCAACGAAGCATCGGAGGAAACGGGGTCTATATGCATACACGCGTGTATCCGTATACGTGTAGCTTGGAGAGATGTCGTGCTTTGTTCTGTGTCGGTGTATTATCTGAGTGCTATAATAAAAAGCTAACCTGGTAATACCGACGGGACCTCGCGCTAGCTGCCCACGATCAAAAGGTAGAGGGGGATCGCACGTGCTGGGGGTTCCGACTGACTTTCACCCATAAAATGAAAATGGCACTCAGCTAAGCACAAGTGCAGCTCTTAAATGGATAGCACGGAAGCTTTTAATCTCATAACAGGGATTTTAAAGGTACTCTTTGGATAATCTGTTTTGTAATGTATACTGTTGTGGATATTTATTAAGGATGTCGAAGTTAAATATGAGCATTCCTATAAAATACGTCTATCAGTGCTATTTGTGGTAAATTGTGTCTTTTTTGCTTTAAACAGGGCAACCAGCAGAGGTGATTTTGTGTTTTGTGCAGATCGACTGGTAAGTCCGGCTTCAAGAAGTCTTAAAATACTGTAATCAGAAGGTTTTCACGTGTTGGTATTGAGTATATTTTAAACTAAATTTAATTATCTTAAATCACATAAATTATATAGACAAAAGTATTGGGATACCTGGCCATTACACCTACAGAAAGTTTTATAACATCTCATTCTAAATCCATAGGCATCTATATGGAGTTAGTCCCCCCTTTGCATCTATAATAGCTGCCACTCTTCTGGGAAGACTTTCCACAAGATTTTGGAATGTATCGGAGGGAATTTTTGCTCATTCTCCCAGTAGAACATTTGTGAGGTTTCTGTGGGTGTAATGGCCAGGTGTCCCAATACTTTTGTCCATGTAGTGTACTTCAGACATGGTGATTGGCTGCATGATGTTTGTTAGTGAAATAAAATGAAAGCTGGTTAATGCAGAAAGGACTTTTCTTCCTCCGCAGATTAGACTTGTAGTTGAGGAGGGACTGAACCAGTTGCCATTCACAGAGTGTACCGTCACAACTCCCACTGGTGAGTCCCTTGCGTTACTTCTCAAAAAATGGAAACATTTTATGCCTGTGTGCTGAGTCCTAGCATTTCTGTCGCTTTCCTTCCTTCCTGTGTCTTTCTGCAGGGCACAAGTATGACGGCGTTAAATTCGAGAAGGGCAACTGTGGCGTCAGTATCATGAGGAGCGGTGAGTGCACGGCTCTGGAGCCGCATGCACAGGTGTCTCTTCTGCATGCTCTACCGATAAACACACTGTAATTCAACTGTCCTGCTAATAGGCCATATCGGGTACCTTTCAAACAACGTGGACCGCTACTTAGCAAATAGAAAAAGTTACTCAAAGAGATTCTCTGGGTTGTTGAGAATGGTCTGGTATGTCTGGGGGATAAGTGTTTCTTTCCTTTGGACTTAAAGAAAAGAAGCTATACATAGGGCTATATAATGTGTGAAATTCCCTATATATCAGGGAATGAGATCTATCTATCCATCCATCCATCCATCCATGTATGTATATTTGTGTGTGTGTGTGTGTGTGTGTATATATATATATAATATAAAAATGTGTGTGTACAGAGAAATTGTTTGCCTTTTTTTCATATTTCTACAAAAGTGAATGAGTTGTTTCTTGTTTATCTCTGGGGAAAGCTACTGCAGTGCAACTTTAAAGAAAAAGGAAAAAAAAAAAGCAAACAATGCCGCCCTGCTCCTGAGCACACTCATTCCACCACCCGCAGGGGAAGCCATGGAGCAGGGTCTGCGGGATTGCTGCCGGTCCATCCGCATCGGCAAGATCCTCATCCAGAGCGATGAGGAGACCCAGAAAGCCAAAGTCTACTATGCCAAATTCCCCCCGGATATCTACAGGAGAAAGGTCCTGCTCATGTACCCCATCCTAAGTGAGTACTTGTGCCTGGAGATGGGTGTCCGAGGTGAGACACTAGCTGTATGGGGGGTGTTTAGTTAAATCAGTAGGTTGGGGTGTTTGTTGGTCAAAATTGACCTGTAAAGCAAAGATTGCCCACATTATAGGAATCCTTTATATCTATAAGGAGTGAAAACCTGCAAATAAGGTGAACTAACAATGAAATTAAACGATGCTTTATTTGTCATTGACACACATACATGTACATTGGAATGCTTTTTTCCCTCGCATATCCCATCTTGCGCTCCTTTTTCAGACACACATACAGGTGAGAGTGAAACTTAGGGTCTTAACGCAGGGTCAACTATTTATCTGGCATCCCTGGAGCAACTGGAGGTTAAGGTCCTTGCTCAACGGCCCAACAGCATCATCAGTCTGCTGGCCCCAGGGTTTGAACCAGTGACCTTGCACTCATGGGCGCAGAGTCCTAGCCCGCTGAGCCAAACATTAACCCCCCAATGCTTGATTCGTCTGTATTTACGGATGGAGTTCAGCTAGATGAAGCCAACTGGGAATAAAACCTAGTGGTGCTCTCTCAGCAACTCTGGACACTACCCTTAGCCTGAAAACCAAGCACTTCACCGTGACATGACATTGAGTACAGTATCATGTAAACCTCTTATTAAATGAGTGTACTTTCCTAGCAGATAACAATTTCTTACCTTTTTTTTCCACATTTCTTTTGAAATGTGAAGAATAGGGAGCATGCCAGACGTTCTGGTTTCCTTCACGATGACCTTTGCAGCATTTAAATTTTTTTTTTGTATATAATTCAGCATCATTAAACCATGGTAGATAATTACAGCTTTCTGAAGGAAATTGTACAGTGCCGCTAGACGGCCATGGAGGTGATGAATAGTGGAATGAAGTCCACCAGAAATAGCGTGTTAATGGGCATCGTTCCGCTTCTCTCCCCGACTCAGTATACCCACTTTACTGTTCTAGTCCCGGAGGAAATTGCACAGCGCTGACTCGAATGTCTTTTAGCATCTTTCAAATGTAACATGTGCATCATAACAGATGCACTGAATGTGTCATACGCTGGATTTATTTTTTCACTTTTATTGAGACAAGACAGTCTTTGCTTCATATGCATTGTTTAAATACATTCCACCTTCACAGATTACTGTTACACGTTAAGGGACTTTTCTTCTATTTGCTTTAGGCTTTTTTTGTTGTCAGGTAAACTGACCAATGTGATATTTTCACCCTAAGGAAGCAGCTAGCATTATTCTGGATGTCTTTGCTTTTGTTCCTGCAGGTACCGGTAATACCGTGATAGAGGCTGTCAGGGTGCTTATAGAACATGGCCTACAGCCCAAACACATCATCCTGCTCAGCCTCTTCTCCACACCCCATGGTAGGTCACTCCTGCAATGCACCTCTATCCCAAATGTATGACTCCCAGTTTATCTGGACCAGGGTTTTATTGCATGCTTAACTATGATTGGGCTGTTAACACCCAACCTAGGTTTAAAAATCCACTGTGAGATGGGTTTGGCCAGTCATGTTCCCTGAGAGACTGGGCTCTCTAGAAGGAAGGATGTCTCCACTGAAACGCAGAAGGGTTTCTTGCAGTGACTGAAACACTTTGATTGCATTTCCCCAACCAGGCGCTCAGTCGATTGTCCAGGAGTTCCCAGACATCACGATTCTCACTACAGAGGTGCATCCCGTAGCCCCCACGCACTTCGGACAGAAGTACTTCGGGACAGACTAGCTGCACGTCTGGGGAGCCCCTGCGATGACGCGCTGCAGGACCCACCAACAGTGTGCTTTCCCTCCGCTAAGAGTGACCTGGTAAATGCCTACTGCAACACTTGGCTGCTCCACGATGGCCACCTTATCATGTGACTAGAAAAGTGTTACTAACCCAAATACCCACCATGAAAGGAAGAAGGAGAAGCGCATTGCTTTCAGGTCTGTCAGGGAATGAGGTGGGCACTGCCTGCTGATTAGCTTGTTTTTGCAATATTATTTATGCCTTCAGTTTTAGGGGAGAAAAAAAAAATAAACATTGCTCAGTTTTTCTCCAGGCCTCATTGAATGAATTGCTAACAGTGCCTTGGGAGATTTCACATTTAATGCCGGTACAAAAGAAAAATCTATGGGCCTTCGCTACAGCGCTAAACAGCCGCAGATTTAGGTTATGTTCACAGCCAGATTTTTCCAAACTTGCAATGGTAGACTATAAAGTGGATGTATATGCTTAAATTAAGATTTATAGGAAATTTATAGGAATACCTTTGGGAAGTCAAGGAGCTGGTGATGAGTCCTCAAGCAGTCTTGGCTAAAGGTTAGATGTTACCTTGTAAGCACTTAGGTCATAAACAAACACAGAAGAATCATCCAGTCAGAAAGCATAGGTAGAAACCTCTTTCACTCATCTGAGCTCTTATTGTGCCACTCTATATCTGACTTTCCACGTGGATTACCCTGCTTTTGTCCACGTCGGTTTAATTGGAGGGTTCATTTCCCTGCAACAATGTCAACCGAAATTCCATTTTCAGAAGGCACGGTTTGTCGCGTTGCTGCAAGGGCAAGGCAGACTTCAGTATCAGTCGCTTCCAGTGCAATTTTTTCAAAAGGAATTTAATCAAGTGTTCCTCCACCACGCTCCCGGCTCGGCGGGAAGAACTCGCGACAATGCTTCGGGCTATATGGACAAACGAGGGCCTTTTGTCTGCCGCGCGTTCCAATTATGCGACACGTTTGCATGTGGGCCACGGCGTTTATTTCGTAAGTACAAAGATGATGTAACGGAATCTTCACACGTTCTTAAACCTTCACATGGTACAGCGTCAGCACAGGCAATACTTTTCTGTTCTTCACCCCTTTAGTATCTGCTCATGAGCGTTTCCTTCATGGAAGATCAAAGATTGCTGTAATCAGGCATGCTGGGACGATCCCCGGCTTTTATACACAAAGATAAAAACTCAGACCAAATGCATAAATAATTGTCAGAAGTGCTGTTTTAAAAACGACTTTTACAAACGCTATTCAAAGTCCAGAGTACACAGGAAACAATGGGGCCTATCTGTGACGGCTCTCACGTTCCGTCACACCCACGGCTTTAATGCTAAATACAATGGGCTGGCGATGTGCTTTTCTGCTACAAAAAAGGAAACTGACAGCAGTCAATTGACTGTCCAAACAAATGGAGCAGAATATCACCCATCGTTTTGAATGACAACCAAAGTATTATAATATTATTACTATTTGATAGTGTTTAAAAAAACTATTTTGACCATTTACCCTAAATTATCATGGGGAAGTCCTGTCTAAAAAAAAAAAAAAAAAAAAAAACTACTTTGATCACACATGCGGTGTGCAGGACATGCTTCATGAAGAACAATTAGTGATGGTCACCAGGTAAGAGAATGATAACCCTGGGGGTAAGGGTGCATATAGCCTTGGAAATAGTATTAACTGGTGTTTTAAATTGGTTAAGTCAGCTGACCCAAGGGGCAAAAAAAAATCTTGTTATTCTTAGATTGAAGGACCTTTATATGTAGGAGTTCCTGGTGTACCAAATACCCAGTGCCACTGCCTCTTCCTCCATCTCCTCCTCCCCCCAGAGTGCCAGCAAACGAGCATTCAGGACAATGGCTGACATCTCTCACAGTAAAAGATACAGAACATTGTGATCCCGTAGGCAAACACCCTCAAACAACAGGACACTAGTGCAGAAACTACACACTTTTACCCAGTAAGGTACAGCAAGGTGACGGGTGACACAACACCTGTCATCGGGAAAAACCGGGATCCCTTTAAAGGACAAACAAGAATGAAACCCACACTGAGGTGCATCCTAAACCGCTAAACGGTATGTACTTCTGGCAACATAGCAGTACTTTGTGCCATCGTTCCAGTGCCTTTGTACTGCGTGGCCCAGATTTCATATAAGAAATGACCTTTTAAAAACACTATCAGTATAAATTAAAAGGCTTTAAATTCACCTCTAATTCCTTTAGGCTAAAAAAGTCTTAGCAGCAACAGGGAGCCGCCCTAACATACTATTCATGGACACACATCTTCTAAATACTTCTTTAGAATCATCTTACAGGCAGAGAAAAATAACATTAGCCACTTTTACATGGAAACATGGAAAACAAACCAGACGGATGAAATACCGGAAAGAGAAAAAAAAAAAAAAAACAATCAAAATAATACGTCCTCCCCAGGAAGTCTTTAAAAAACTGATGGTGAATAAATAAGTCTCCACTTTCATCATTTTCTTGCCTTCGTCATTTCTGCCTGTTCCTCTGCAGCGCTGGTGTGTTACTGCTGTGCTCCTCACCACCACCAAGCTTGCGTTTCTTACATACGCCTCTGAAATACTGTTTTCTCCCTGGGCACTGACACGACTATGCTGCAACACAGGTGATGACAGAAAATGTAAACCTGCACGTTAAGACAAAGTGCATTTCCCGACGTTAAGGGGACTTTGAATATGATAATGCCGCAGGACCAGTGCCAGGGTACAGCAGAAATTGGTTGTACCACGTAGTCCATAAACCGTTCATTGTTCCGTGACAGTAACCTCATTTAGTATACATTTCCTAATAAATTCCTCTTTAATGAATGTCCCATGTCCTCTTCATCACTGGTACAAGTTTTAAAGCCCCCCCCGGCACTTTGAGGAAAAATGGGCACAACCCTGGTCTCCAGTCCTGGAAAAAACTGCAAGCTTGGGTTCTCTTCGTGGAGGGGGGTGGGGGTGGGGGGGTGAGCTTCTCGCATTTAACACCCGTGTAAGTTCTGACCGCAAAAAAGGAACGGTCTTCACAACTGTGGAGAAATGGTCTGTACCTCACACAGGGTTTGCGGTCAGGATGGACAAGAAAAAATGAAACAGTTTTGTGGTATGCTAAATGGGAAAACCAAGGAGGGGGAGGCACATCTGAACACCTGCCGATGGTATGAGACTGAATATGAAGATCACTTCAGATGATTTGAGACAGCGAGATTCCAGCTGATGCTCTCATTTCCATGGTGACAGCAATCATGATGTTGGGCTTAAACAGAGTGAAGATCAATAATCAATCTCGTTACCAGCTGCCAACGCCCTTTCCCCCCGTGATAACCATACACATCTGTATGGTGACATTAAAAAGAAAAAAACATGGTTGAAAACAACCTCAAAGGAATTCGCAGTCAATGTCCTTGTTTGACTTTGTTCCTTCTCGGATCGCTCGGCTGGCCTGAAATTCTTCACGACCTCACAGGCATCACCATAGATGGAGCAGCAGCATCAGCATCTCCACACACACAACCTCCTCCACGTCGTCGCGCCACCTCAGCATTGTTAAAAATCACCTTGAATGACTTCTGCTGATGAAAAGAGAGATGCGGAAAAATAGGATTATCCTAACTTTACAGGGATGACGTGGGCAACAAGAAACGCGGCCATTGTGGGCCATTCCACCATCTCGCGAGGAGGGTGTGTCCTTTTGCGTGACAGATCTACAGCTAACCGCTGAACAAAGTGGGGAGCTTGGACCAGGGGAACTGCAACGTCTCTCTCGCTTTGTACCGAAGATGAAAAACAAAAAACTCACCTGCCTCCAGCCAATTATGACTCTATCTGTATAGTGACTGAAGGGTCTCTTTGAATGGCTGAAAGAGAAGTAAACAGGCATAAACAACTTGCCTAACTGCTTTTTAACTAACATGCCCAGCAAACATAAAGCAGCTGCATTTTAACCCTTATCTTTTCAACACGTGCTGTGATGATGCTACTGTCCACTAGAGGGCAGTACAAAGACACTGATTGCAACCAATCTTTCTGTTGTTTTTCTTTCTAATAAAAATGTTCATCCTGCCATATGTCATTTTCTGATTGAAAATAAACCAGCTGTGAGATTAAATAATGTTCCAGATGCAGAGGTGTGTGACAGGTAGGATCCTATGCAGTGGATCCTTGTCTCTGCAACCAGGATGTGCAAAGGGGCCATGTCACACTGTCGTTTTGAAACTGGAACTGCCACAGGGTGGTGCTATGTCCACTATGGGCATTACCCTCAAGGCTCATTCAGCAGGGAAGGCTTCACAGTGATCTACTTAGTAATCAGAGCTCAGCCCCCCCCCCCCCACCCCAACACAAGGCAAGGAAGGAGACACCTTGTCGGTTTGTAGTAGATATATTACACAGGACAGACGAAACCAAGCTTCACTGTCACATAAAACAATAGTGCCACACCAATCCTGCCTTTAGCAGAGTGTCTGTGTTAAATGACCAGTCACACAATAAGTGGGGACTATACGTCAACTGTACAGTACACACACACACAAAGAAAAATCATTTAGCTTTTTGATAGCATATGATCCACTCTGTTCTGACCATTAGTGATGTCAGTTCGCTTCTTGTCCTCGGGGTTTTCAATATGAATGAAGGCACATTAGCATGGAAACACCAGTTATTTTCAAACTAACTACATTAATAATTTCTTAATGACTAGATTTTGAATACTTTAAAGTATCAATCATAGGGGAGCTTTCTTCCAGGGGACAGCTTTTCTACAGAATTTCCCCTTATAATGACATACAAATTCATCAATGCGAGCATCAAAAGCTTTTTTATTTTGTGGGAGGTGGAAAGATGCTTGCCCAGCAGATCTCTGGAGAGCCTTATCAAAATTAGCTTGTGTCAATGAGTGTTCTGACTCATGCCTACAGTCTGGCCTGACTGAGCACTCACCACAGAGCCTGAGTAGATATTGAGTACCTACATGGTTTTGACACAGTAGAAGCTTGACTATAAATGGGATGAAGCCCAAATTGGAGAAGAAGGGTCCTCGCCAAATTTCCTGCTGTACTCAAGAGTCCACTTGTTTCAGAGGAGGCATAATTATAATCTCTTCCACCCCCCCAAAGACCCAGTTTCCCCCCCCACGCAGGCTGCACTGCGTCTGTCATTGCACCCACACATCCAGATGCTTACACCGCTTAGATCACAAGCATCTGATTGCCTCCCAGCCACACGATCCCGCAGGGTGCAGTAGCGTTGATCGGACATATTCCAAGGTGCACATCTTACTTGATTGTTTTCAGATGGGCGGATGTAACCGAACTGAACTTTTAACTGTAGTAGACCCGGCAGTACTCTGGCCAATGGACTCGACTTACCTGGATCTTCTTCATCCGATCCACCGTCCTCCTCCCATTGCTCCTCATTACCTAATAAGGGATTCCGAGATTCATTCTGGCTCCGCATGGGGAAGAAATGACCATCGCCAAGGCTGCAAGGAAACCGTGAGTGAGAACCTACTATAGAATGTCCTTAACCTACAGAACATCTTCATAGTCCTCAGTCTTTGAAAGGCTTCTGTTCAAAAAAACTCCCCATTACTTATTGTACCAATACCTAATCTCACTACTGAATGTAAGTTTTGCATTCTGTGACTGAGCTTACTGTGCCTTTGTAAATAAACACAGTGCTGCATCTTCTTCTAAGAGGAGTCACAAGTGACTGTCACAGGAATAAGTATCAGCAGAAGACGGTCACTTAGAGTGACACAGGGTTTGCTTTACTATCACCAGGAATCACAACCTGGTTTTTGTGTAGGAGCTTAACATCACAATCATATCAGCCTCCATCTCCAGTGTAATAATATTTGTGTTTCAGAAACCGCTTACGGTAATTGAGAATGATCCACTCTCACTTTCAATAAAGTGAGAAAGTGATGCTCCTATAGGATCTGGACCACCATGAAGTGCCCTGATCTGTTATTTCTGGGTCTGATGTGACGTAACTTGAATTAGACTCGTTAATCATAGAAGTGACTGGACTCAATATCGTTTGGTTTCCCAGTAGACCCCAATAGCTGCCCTCACCTTGTAAAAACAGGGAGGAACCAGAGTTTCTGCTCATCTCCGAAAACTTGGGTCAGGTTCCTCCGGAAGCCAATGTTGAAGCCATTCTTGTCAGGTCCGCTCTGGAATACGGGGGCTGAGAAAGCCTCTGGGAGGAGAACACAAGGTAGGACCCTGTTAAATGTTTACTCCACATTACGATAGAAGGGAAACCTGTCAGGTCCTGAGGGCACATCCTGGGGCTTGATGGGAGTTTCATGTAGCATCTACATCAAAAACTGATCTACTGGAAATTTCATGGATATCAATAGCTTCACACCATCCTTCTTCTTTCTTAGGATATATTTCTGTAACCTGGTATGACTTGCAGGGTGGAATGGTGGCTCTGAGGCTAGGGCTCTGTCCTAGCAATCAGAAGGCTGTTGGTTTGAATCCTGTGAATTCCAGGAGTGATCCTACTCTGTTGAGCCCTTGAGCAAAGCCGTTAACCTGCAATTGCTTCGTCCTGGGTATGACATTAATCTACATCCAGCCCTGCAAGGAGGTCCTTTGACTTACAGGGAAATTTGGGAGTTGGGGACAGGATTGGCCACCAGGTAAAAAAACTCACGATGGTCCATTCAGACTAGGGTGGTGGTGAGGCATTACCCGCTGCACGGCTGCACGCAGGTTCTCATTCCTGAGGTGGTTTGTCGTGTGGTGGGTGCAAAAATGTGCTGTAATCAGCACGCGCTCCATACCTCACTCTGGTACGACTGGGAAAGTTTCATATATATTATCTTCACACCACCTCTTGGAGGTGTGAAGTGTATAGTATATGGAGGCAATACTTGACCAAGTTGTCCGGTGCCTGTTGGGTTTATTTGTGGTAATAACCTCCCTGTAACTATGAGTCAGCAGATTCTGTAGCCTTTCTATCACATGACTTTTACCACAATCTCTTGACACAAACACCTGTGACAAGACAGGAAAGGAACAATCTAATTTCCCTTTCATTCCCAAATGCGAGCGACCAAAACAGCAAAAAAACACCTCCTGTCCCCTCTTCTGGCCTCTACCCCCACACCCCGGCTTACCCAGTGTGGACCTGTTCTTGGACACCAGCCAGCAGTGGTACCCAAAGAGGAACATCAGGCTGACGAAAAACATGAGGGCCACGAACATGAGGAAGAGCACATGGAACTTGGCTGGAACATTGGGCAGCTCCCCCTGAGGAAGGGAGGGCGAAAGAGAGAACCGAGGCATGTGGGTCAGTATCGGACTTAAAGTGTGCCCGTTCACGAGACCCATTTAGCTTTTCAGAAGAAAAGGAGAGTCGCTCAACTAGTTTACCTCCTGCACAACAAACCAGAACATCGTACTAATTTTGTGCAGCTATTTCTGTAGTTCATCTCACATGTATAAATACACAGCATAGTTGTCAGAGACAGATTGAGTCAGGCACCATACCCAGCCCCCAGTTGCCTAAACCACACAAAATAATGCAAAACCTTCAAGAGGCAACCCAAAAGATTACGTGACTCACCGACCAAAACTTGAGGAAATATCGAAATACTGTTGCGGCAATGAAGACGCAGTACAGCATGGAGTACGTGAGGAACAACAGGAAGAACTTATAGTTGGAGAAGCCCACACAATTATTTACCCTAGAATATAAAAATGAGATTTTAAAATAAATGTTTAATTTCATTACACCTAAACAATAGTTGTAGAGCTTTAACTGATTGCTTATGCAAGAGACCTACCATGGGCAATGATGATCCATTTTGAGGACACATCTGAAAAGAAATAGACAAGGATTATGGCCACATTATGCAAGTGTGCTTGGCAGGTCTCTTTTACAAGGATGTGGACTCCACTATTTCAGGTCAAGCCCTCCTAGCCTTTTGAAGAAATTTTGTTCTTCTGAAACGGCTTCCTGTGTAACAGAAACCATTTTTTTCTTGAAAGGGATCGGCCACCAGCACAAACAAAAAGGAGTTCTGTCCCACACTGCTTTCTAAAACCATAACACACCCCTTTCATTACCCCACCCCCCCGCGCCAACCACCACAGGTGATGCCTACTGTGCACTGGAAACGGGCCCAACAACAAGCCTCACCAGGAAGGAGGCCGAATCAGTCTCTGGGAACAAAGGGCACATTATTAACTGAGCTATCGCATGACGACTGTCTGCTTGCTCTGTTGTGAGTGACTTTACAGCTTTTTGTTCCAGTCATGAAATGCCCCAGTGTCAGCAGGACAAAGGCCGCTTTGCTGATGCCAAAGTCTGGGACTCTAGAGAACACACTAGCTTAAAAATATATGTATATGTATTCTATGGATTTGTGTGTTCATTCCTCTATTGAAGGTTTTCCTCACAAGAAGAGCAGCTGCTCTCAGCAGAACGTCCCCCACCCAATAGTGGCTTTCCTGATGGAGATTTACCTTCACCCGAACAAGCTGCAGGGGGCACTGTGCAGGCTGGGTGACACTTACGTCTCGCAGACAGAGCAGTGATGGCACCGGTCGGGCTTCAGCAGTTGGCAGCGGTCGCAGAACCTGATCGCTGGGAAAAAAAACAAGATCATGAGGTGCAGACTGCAGCACCTAAGCTATACTTACGAAATACCTGCCTACTGCTGTCAACACAAACACAGATCACCCAAAATCGACTACATTTCCCAAGCACCTCTGGCTGGAAAGGGTTCAAACTAAAGCAAGTTATGCTCTAGACTTAAAACAATTACGGCTGACTGAACATAATACACTTCTAGTTCCAAAAGGAATTGGGAGGACTATCATCTTGCACAAAGTGAATACAGCTTCTCAACATCTTGACAGGTCTAAATATCTTATCATCCCGTCTCTCAGGAGCGATCACTGTGGTCACATAGGTGTCAAACACACCTCAGTACAAAGCACTAATCAACATGGCAACTAACCTCAAATATTAACAAGAGGTCCCAAGACGACCTCGTAGTTTGAAAGATACATACATATTACTTTTTATCTGCGACGGCATGAACATGCCTTTCAGTTATAAGAGACACTTTCCTGAATTATAAAGACGCCCAACCTACTGGGGACGGCCAATGAGAGATGGGACCCAAACGCTGTCATCTCCATCTGACTGGCTGTCAGCTGGGTCCGTCCTTTGTGTGGGGTTAACACTTGTGCATAAAGTAGCTCAGAGCTGCACCGCGCTCCCTGCTACGGTGCGCAGAAGTGAAGCCGTGACTGAACTTTCAAAGCGGTGTTTTTCAGCTTGTTCAAGGGCTTTCCTCATAAAGCGACAGCAGCGCGGAGGCCTCGATGGCAGCCTCTGCAGAAACACAGAGGAAGCCTGTTCATCGAATGGGGAAAAAAGCAAATCACTTACCCCCAGATGATGTTCTTGTGAAGATGGGAAGCTTCTTCACCACCTCCATGAGAATCTGCTTCTGCACATCCGGTCTGTCTTCCTTATCATACCGTTCCTTGTCTGAGTAGGAAAGGTGGAACTAGGAAAGTAACAAATAGAAATGGGAAAATCTTCCACTGCAGGAAAACGGCAGTAAGCTTCTCTCCTGCCTACTGGGGTTTATTTTGCTGTTGAGCTGGTTTCTTCTTAAGCAGGACTCGACCAGATGTTTTAATGCTCAAAGCCAAAATTTTCTTCAAAGTCAAGTAGGTCCTTTTGACATTGATGATAACATATTCTCTTAAGCATCAAAAACATTCCACAACTCGCTTACCTTCTTGCCTGGTGTGGAGGGAGGTGTGAAAATGGACTTCCAGTAGGTCCACAGAAACATTACAAAGCAAACATGGAACACCAGAAGGTAGGCCACTGCAAAGAAACAACGACATGAATTTGCTTCATTGTTAAGCCCAGGTTCTCTCTTGTTTTTTGCAGCGTTGCATCAAAACATCCCAAGAAAGCTAAGCGCATCAGTGCCCGTGCAGGTACCGAATACCAGCGGTTCCCCATTCAGCCTATCAACAATGTTCAGAAGTACAGTGAACAGCTGGATCCCTAATAAAGATATTTAAAAGTTATTCATCAAATGAGGTTTCCAGACAGAAGTATTACCTTTTTCCAGGGTGTTACTGAGAGTGACTGAAACATAAAAACATAAACAATCATTCCCATTATAAAATCGTTTATCTTAACAAGGGATCCATAATTCCAAATAATTTTAAATACTCATAAAACTTACGCACAACTATGTAATCTACAGAATTTGTATTAAATTATCATGAACCATATATTACTTCTAAGATCCCTGACTGTCAAATGTATGCAATCAATCGCTAACAGTTACATGCATAATTATCTGGATAGCTTTACTCGACGATTAAAATGTATGGATACATAACAGTTGCACACATTATTAAAAATGGCCTTTTAATGTAATAAATAAGTCACGTATACTTTTTATTTCCAAGATAACTAGTTCGTCAACTAGCTCCAATTATATTCAATCTGACTAAACACTTCCTGACTGGTTTAGCAATCCAGCTAGCAAGATTGCAAGAATAAAAAACCCACAAAAATAGAGATTCCCTTTACTTACACAGACACAGCTCAAAGACATACGCGTAATAGGACCACAGAACTACAGACGTGATAATGATAACGGGGATCCAGGAGAATATTCTTTGACAGCATCTTAACCCACCCGACAAAGCCATATTCAAACAACTAGCACAGAAATCATCTTCTCTGTGGTCGATTAAAGAGCCTGGGGGGCCTGGCTAGATCTGCGTTTGATTTGTTCAACTGAAAGGACAAAAGACCGCAGTCACAGAGCAGCGCTGGAACGCCCCCTGCTGGTCATTGTGATAGTACATTGACCCCGGGTTCTTGTATGGATACATTTTATTTTATATAACGTACCGGTATAAACGTCTTATTAATTTAAATGGTTTAAATTCATCGAGTATTAATAGCAGGACAAATTGTTTCTGTGCCCTAAATATCTGCGGACAAATCCAACCTCGTTAAAGCCTATAACAGACACTCTCATATAGTGGTTTAGTGCTGTTGTCGTAAAATGGCTCATAAAAATCATTCTTTCGTGCAGATATTAAGATTCAAGCAATCACGCAATAGATAATACAAAAAAATGAAATATCACGACCAGCTGTTAGAAGCTTTTAAAAGTGCAAATTACCGTAACATTTCTCGCCAATGTGCCAATACTGCATGTGTAACAGACGCGGTCTTTTGAAGATACCGCTCCTACAATAGGTATGAACTTGATGAGGTCCATAAAAGAAAAATGTGTATTCGTGGCAAGACTGAACTTTTTAAAATACTGTGCCTGCTTGACTGGTTGGATGAAACTACAAAGACGTGTTCTGTTTATGTTTTAAATGAAAAACCTTATCCTGGACATCACTTCAGAAGATGATTCGAAACCCGTGCCCATGAGTTTTTACCGAAAATAGCCAGTAGGTGCCGCTGATAGACCAGGCACAGCAAGCGCCGTTTGAGAAGAGGATAGCTGTGATTTATGAAAAAAAGTCATGCGCATGAGCCAGCGACTCGTCCTGGCATTTACACGTTATTACCGTGAACTTAATGCACAGTCACCGTATTATTTTTATTGAAATTGTGATGTTCCGTAAAGATAAAAACAAAACTTTAAAATTTGTTTAAATTGTAAATATTTCCGGAGAAAGTATACATTTTACAATTGTTCCAAAATTATGCAAATTATATCCCTTGTGTAGTAAATCTTAAGACTGATTTATTAAGTAAACTGTGACAGTATGTGTTTGGTCAAACGACGTGCCCTCTATAATTACTGTGTCACCCATTCCCTGATAGTCACAGGGAGATGCAACTAGCAAAATGTTTCTTCATCACACCCTGAAGCTTGATGATCCAGGTACCGAGTGATGCTTCTGACCCTCAGGTGCATATCTCCCCCCAAAAGATGCATAGATTTGGGTGGGGTCACAAATGACCACAATGATTAAACCAAACCCTTTCCTTAAATTTGTGTCTTGCTTCATGAAGTATCAGGTCAAAACCTCTTCTACCACAACTGATAGCACTACAACACCCTTCCCAGAGACAACTTCAACATTGAGCCAGCAGACCCAGCGTTATGGGGATTAGGTTCTTTATTCAGACTGAGATTGCATGACCAGGGGTGGGTCATTAATAACAACTGTCATCACATCTGCACTTACCAATGCAAAGGGGATGGGGGAAGACTCAGGATTCATTGCCAGTTTAGCATAACTCCATCCTGTCTAGCTAACAACTAAACTCCTTTTTTGTATTTGCATCATTAGGAGCACAAATGTGATCATGAAAAAGCCACCTAATTGAAATCCCTTCAAAAACCTACGGCTTACTTTTCTAGTGGTCACTGCAAGCACTTGTCACACATATATATAACGCATGTATTGTTGTGGGATATATTATAAGTATATACCTATATTTATAGGTTTGATTTGCATAGTGATGAATGGGGATCAAACACTGCACATTATAGTAAAATGAGACATTATGTTAGAAAGTGAGAAAGATAATTACAAAATTCTAACCTAAAAGTGTTCATAGGCAATTTTTGTTTGGCATGTAGATACTTTCATTTGAGGACATGTTTTTATTCAGGCTGTGATCACAAAAAACATGTCTGAGCAGTCAGAATGACACTACCCATGAATGCGAAGGTAACCTAGGCTTGTGGAGAAGACGCCTTTTCCAGGTCAGCCTCTGGCACACGTCCAGGTGTGCCCCATGCCACTCAGCCCATTCCTTCGGTAGGGCATCTCAGGTGAACTGAAACCCAGCCCACACGCTCCTGGGACTGCCTCTCTTACTCCATCTCACACATGTTCCCTCTTGCTCCTCCACTCAAGTGTCGGTGGCGTGATGACAGCGACGTTCTGCAGACAGCCGTTCATCGGGGGCGGTATAGACCATCTGTCAGCTTGCCAGAGGCTACGAATCGATCCTGAGTGGGAAAACAGCCTGTTAGTCAAAACACAGGCCCAGGCCGCAGGACTCAAACATCTCAGATCAACCAGTCCGAACACAACCCCAGCTGTCTGTTCATGGATTCCACGCTGGCATAGGTTCCGTGCACAGGCTGTGTGTAGCTACGGCATTGATAATGCTCCGGCATGCCCATGTGCAGTGGAAGTCCTAGGATCCTATACGTTGTTCCAGTGAGGAGTGATTTAGAGACAGACCATTGTTCAAGCAGAACTAAACAGAGATGGAACTATGGAAAGTTGCTGCCATGTGAAAATCAGGGATATGATCAAGTTTTGCTGTCTGGGGTATTTGTCACTGATCCCTGAGTCACAGAAGTTTTCTCAAGGCTTAAAATTTCCATGAAATAGTTAAGAATAGTGTGCATGTGCTCAAGTGTTTATGCATCTGCACGAATGCGATTATATTTCCAGGCTTTCTATTTCTGTCTCCTTGAACTCATCTTAGAGTCTTGGAACAGAGTTTGGACCGTTGTTTTCTGCATCACCTTGACGCTGGCTATGGCTGGATGGCGCTCCAGTCTTGTCCCAGGAATACTTAAACAGCCTGGAAGGGCGCCCATCTCACACACAACCACTTGATGAAATCAAGGTGGAACGCAAGCTAGGAAGGCCTAACTTTGTCATGTACAGTCATTTGCGTCCATTGCCGATTACAAGATGTGATTCTCTACCTTACTTCATTTGAACTAGGAACCCTTGAAAAGGAGGGGATTGAGGGTTATTATAGGACTGGTCAAGGTGACGAATCCTGACAAATTAAAGACAAAACTCCCCCAGACGTATTAGAAATATCTTCTTATGGACAATCGTTCTTGCTGCCAAAAGACACTAAATTTTTGTGGCAGAGTAATGCTTTTGGATTTGGATGATGGCACAGTCATTACTTATCATTTAATGAGAAACAGGTTTGTTGCCCCAAGGCTAAATCAAAAAGGCCGACCTTTCAGCCACATCCTGATGACTAAAAGTGTGGTTATAGGACTTTCAACATCTCGTGTACGACATCGTCTTGCGCCGACCCTCCTGATGAGTTATGTCGTGACGGCACAACGCCTCTGAGCTGCAGCTCGGGCTTGTAATCAATCTGTTAACACGGGCCGATTGCAGGTCTGCGGCAATGTCGCAAAGCGCCGCTATCCAGATCGTTTTGTTTTATCAGCTCTTGGATGAATAGCTACGGGCCGGGCTTCAGCTCATCAGGCACTGAGAATGACACCCCACTTACCATGTAACGACTGGTCGTGGGTGGACACAGGGCAACGATCAAACCAAACTAATCCAAGCAAGCATCGAGCCCTGGAAACCCGGGATCTATACAAAAATAAACAAGGATAAGGCATGGTTGGGGGGGGGTTATGGCCACCTCATCCGGCATGTGTGAACATAAGTGAGCCCTGGGGGTGGAGTGCATTCCTGAGCACTCATGGAAACTTCAAGGGCCTCGTCACACCAAAAGCTGCTCCACAATTTGCTCCTTGGATGCTCGTTCCAGCCAACATTCCCAAAATCCTACTTGGTGCATGGCTTCCACAAAGTTGCATGGAAAAGCTGATGGATTAATGGGAACTCAGTTGTCGTTATGGCCATTCCACTGTCTCTTGTGAATCTATGCTTTTAGACACATCTACAAGGCCCTTTTCTTTCCCGTAAGTCACCGGCGATCATCTCCACCGAGAATGCTCCTTTCATCTTTCCTTTCGACATTAAATTCCTTGACAACCGCTTAACGGACACAAGGGCCGAATCCAAAATAAAGGGCGGACACCCTATCCGCCCCATCCCTCAATGCTGCATCGTAAACAGCTTGCCCCCAGACAAATGTTAATGAAAGCCATTTTGGAATCGACAAGAAGCGACAGGCAACATAGGGATCAAAGCCGAGGAGCTGATAATAAGCCCAATGTGTCTGGAGAGCCCTCCGTAGATGGAAAGTGTGATTACGCTGCAGTCTAAACTTAACCATCTCTTTATGAACCAGGACAACAGCAGGAAAATACGGACTATAAATAATCTCTCATCTGCTGCTGGGGGGGGGGGGGTTAAAAATAAATCCCAATGCTTTAGTTGCGGTTTCATCACCCACGTTGCACTTCCCGTAAATACTCCACTCAACCTCCGATCCACATTGTTTATGTTGACTGACACGGTACCGCCCACCTAAGCGACAAAGGTACGGGCCGGGACTTGCTCTTGAAATAATCGCAAACCCCTGTTGCCAGGCTGAGAGTCTCCATGACTGCTAGCTTTCCACCGTAATGTCCTGGTTGTCCCCCCAAGACACATCTAGCTGCGCACCTCTGCTTCCCCTCCAGCCTTGACAAAACTATAATGCCTCTTGCCAATTGTCAGCAAAGTGTACGGCATCATGGAATGCTAAAAAACAATGCTATGCTAAAAATGCTACATCGACAATTGTTATTATTTATTTATTTTTTTCGGTCAATTATGTCGACAGTAGTGATTAAATACATAATCAGACCTTGGGATTAATTTGCAGCTGGATCAGGCCCTGGAGACCCCTGGTCTCGCCACCAGCCTCCAAGCATCACCACGCTACCAACATGATGTTAGCTGGACCTCCTGCTTGTTGCTGTGCTTCTGAGGAGCAGGTGGACTCCTGAGGAGCGGGATCCTGTTTCCATTACAGCTGTGTCCCTTTCGTTCTTGCGAGAGCGGCAGTCTGGGACTGCCAGGGAATGCTCCGTGTTTGGCTTTTGTGTACAGAGTTGCGGTCGGCCCCATGTGTTCCACGGTTGTTTTATTAAAATCCGTAAATGATGAAGAATGACTGTTACCCATTTCGAGTCAAACATAATAATACAAAGTGTTCATTTTATTCTCTTATCCATGTTCCAGTTCGGAACGATTTGGATGTGCAGCACTGGTCTTCAGCAAAATTACAAGCCAGGTGGTAAACAATTATTGGGTAAGTAATTAAATGTATAAGATAAATGGGTATAGCTGCACTTTAAGGGTTATTTTAAGTTGATATTATGGGGCAGATTGACCATGACTATTATATTTGATGCTTCAAAGAGGAACATTAGACTCTATTTCAAAAGTAATTTGCAAATCTATATATTAAGCTTAAGTAATTATATTCGCAGTTTAGAGGTGTATGTGTTTGGACTTCAGGAGGAAATTTCAAGTCAAAAACTAACGAAATACGTGGAGAATATGCAAATTCAGGACTGCAATTGTCTGTAAACAGTCTAAACCAAATGGTGGTAAATTGGACAAGATTATGTAACAGCCTTTGCCTTAAGCACTATTAAAATTGTAATCTGTTTGGTCATTTTTATCCATAAACTATTACGATAACATGACCCAAAACAAGGCTTTTAATTACATTTGCACGTAGAACCACCTTGAGGTCTTACATATGCTTCAGCATGATTTTATGCATCTGCCACCCTGACCCCAATAAGCAGATAGATGATGATATCCATCCACCTGGTTCCCAAAAGCGTTTATCCAACATGGGGTCCCAGCAAAACTGGACCCAGTGCTAGATAGCAGCAGCATTGAGCACTAGGCAGGAGCAGACACCCTGGACGGGATGCCAGCACACAATCAATCACATTTTGGCCAGGTCAAACAAAAGTGAGGTAACAGGCACCTGGAGTCAGGTAACCACCTGCTGAGAATGCTAGGTTTTCAGTCTATGACTCTTCCAGGTGGAAGACAAGGGCATTAAGTGTTGACAGGCCTTGGACTGCTGACAGGCAAGGGTTTCCCAGCTTAAGAAGAACTGCAGAAGGCCCAGGTGTGTGTAGGGAAGGACATAACATAGTAACCTAAAGGACAGATGGGTCAAGTGGGGGTAAGAGATGCCAACCGTGCCAACTAAACACTCACATCAAGTTTGCCAAACCAAACTAACCAAATTAGTTAAACAAATTCAACCGACTGAAAAAGCCACATCAGACAAGCTTAGTGTAAGCAGGGATCAAGCCTGATCCTAAAACAAAAACAAGACTGAGCAGTGAGCTCCACTGGATGACTGTTTATATAGCTACTAGAGCTTGTTAACTGCTGGTCTTCCTGTTGTTGTAGTTTTGTATTCCCTTCTGGAACGTCCAAACCTGGAAGTGGGTTCCGCCTGGTTTGGAACATAGCGTAACACACGTGCCATGGCCAATTTAGGGACATAAATTCACACAAGCCGCATGTCTTTAGACCTTAGGAGGAAACTGAAGTACCTGCAATCGTGGGTATGGCATGCAAACTCCACATACTCAGAAATGAAACCCCAGTTACTGCCCATCGAGCCACCTCTCTGTGATGTCATTGCTAGGAATTCAGACGGTCAGAGTGTAACAAGGCTCATTTGGTCCTGATGAGGCAGCTACAGTGATGCAATAAGCGAAAGGGGGTGGATTCCGGCTCGCAGGGGACATGGGGTCCGGGGATAGCGCTCCAGCTGCTAGCTGCATCGGCACCATGTGTTCGCTATATTAAAGCTGATGTTTGTTCACTTTTATCCCCATAACAGCATGGTCACTCCTCTGAAAAAATAATCATAAAAATGATTCTTCAGAAAAGGATTTATTTATGATTATAGCAGATACATTTCCATCAAGATTTAGGATTGCACTTTCCATAAGGTGGAATAAATGTTGGCACACTTCTTAAGGCACAGAGATCATAAAAAGTAATTGAAGATACCTTGAATTATGGTGAGTTTTGAAACACTGGAGCTGGAGAACATGCGAACGTTCTTTTCCCAGATGGCAGGGGGTGGTTTTACAAGGACTCCAGCACATGACCAGCGCACATGGAGGCATTGGGCAAGCCCTGACCTGCCAGGCAGTGGGCATGGACGAAGTAGGAGGACTCATTGGTCTTCAGAGCACCCAGACAGCCTGAATGCTATCCGAGCGTGTTACCTAACCAGCCAGGGGACACTGGTGTCAACAGATTACTCAGCGGTCTCAAGGAGCTCCTGGTCACACGGAACAGCATTTGTTTCCACTGAAAGGCCACAATTATAAATCAAAATTATGGATATTCAACTTCACGGTGGTCCATTTACTCAACCATCATCACTAGTGAGGTCTGAACCGCATGTAAGATATTACCCATAACTATGACTCTGAGGGATTCAAGACAAAACCATAAATGGTCATTTTCAACTTTTTATTAAAGGTTTTCAACTAAGGTTTTCTTTCTTACACAAATATAAATTCAAACATCAACTTGATGGAATTTTCTGATCTTTGAAGAAACCATTTAACCGATATGTTCATCGCATTTGCCGGTAAGCATGTCTGCTGCTCTGCAGCACAACATCAGCTCTCAACACGATTGGACAAGACGCAGTGATCGGCGGATCCACAGAGCCCTGCTGAGTTAGTCTCTCTGTGCAGTTATAAAGTTGGCTAACCTTAAAACATCACTTTAATAACATCACAAAAGATGCTCAGAAGTCTGGATTTAAATGTCTCTGGGTCCAGATTAGGACCGGAGTATACCAGTTGGTGACCAATGTGCTAGATGATGGGTTGACCAGGGCTACCCTCAAAAGAGGCCAGTCTGTTACACAGCATGTACGTCCAGTATGTGTAACTTGAAGGTGGCTGAACCACCCTGTTAAAATCAAACGCTGAAACAGCCTCTACCGTTGTATGCTTGGAAATACTCTAATAATCTTGCCACCTTGACAGATAGATAGATAGATAGATAGATAGATAGATAGATAGATAGATAGATAGATAG
>JAAGVU020000002.1:13494030-13519412 GCA_011763525.2 Mormyrus iriodes
TCTAATAATCTTGCCACCTTGACAGATAGATAGATAGATAGATAGATAGATAGATAGATAGATAGATAGATAGATAGCAGACAGGCAGACAGTGAGACAATATTAATGCCAGGGAGGGTCATACAAATTAACATTTGTTAGCTTTTCCTTGCCAAGTTGTGGTTTTGCACAGTCTTCCTTGGAAACCATAAGCCACATTTGCAATAGAGGCCTGCTGACCTATCTGATGGCAAGGTAGACCTGGATTGGTGCCACTGGATGCATAGTGGAGTGGAGGGGGTGTGGAATTAAATTTGGGTGCAGCCTGGGGTTTGCTATAGTCCAACAAACACCAGTCAGCAAGCAACAAGCGAGAAGCCAGTTAAAGGTGGCCATGCCGATGAGTTATAAACCACTTTGGAGAGCGATGTTCTCTGCATTAAGGACCCTCTCAGACACTAATGTATTTTCATGCTCTGGGTTACCACAATAATGCGGTTTCTGCAGTCGCTGTATGTTTTTTGCCGAGGAATGCGAGGGACGTGGTGGCATCTGTACACCTTGGCGGCCAGGAGACGAATCACACCACGTTTGACCTTGCTAATCCGCACGGCAGGGCTGCAGCGGCCAAGAATTCGTGTACCCCCTTTTTGAAGTTCATGGCCATGCGTAAATGCATGAATAATCAAGATAAGTAAATGTTTCGGCCTGCTGATGGGTCCCGAATTAGAACATGTAATCCAGGGGCTCTGTGTAGGCCTGGATACAATGTCGTTCTAGCTGAGTCCATCTCATAGCCTCAGTGATATTCCACGTCATTAATGCACCCAATGAACATTTTGCTCCTCAAGTTTATTCTGTGCGTCCCTTGATGAGCCATGGCTCCTGCCCCACCAAGGGAAAGGGAGGGGTACATGGACTGTAGAATCAGAACCAACGAGCCAGACAAACGTCTGCGAGAAAAAAGGATCACTTGTGGTTCTGTACCTCTCGAATGTAAATCAGACGCATGGAGCTTCTTTAGCGGAATCACAGAGTGACTTCTCTCTAAGTCAGTTACAGGAGTAGCCTCCGTCTTGATGAATTTATTGAGTAACAGCCTGTGGAACAAACTCTTTGTCTGTGTGATCCGTTCCCCTGAGGATCACATGGACTTTTGGAAAAGGCATTTTTCACCCCAGCCCAAAGTGATGACCTGCCTGCATACTTCTGGTACAACTTCTTAGATAGCTTCTTCTCTATGTCTTGCTACCACCTCAATGACCTTTGGGGCTGATTTATGACACCTGTGCCAAGTCCAGCAGTACAGTCATATCTCTACTGCCTCCTTCTCTCCAGGGGCAGGGGCGGGGGGACCAGCTGTCTGGAATGAGCTTCCAGTTGACCTTGGTCAGCCTCCAAGGGAGGTAGATGACACCCAGCCTTTCGGAGACCTCCAGCACTACCTCATCTCGGGGATGCTATGCCCTCTCCGTAAATCCCTCGCGTAGCCCCCTTCAAAACACCCGCTCCAAAAACCATAGCGCCCTGTGGGACCTCTGCGGTTTCGAAAGGCTACCATAAATCGAGCCACTGGTGTCAGGGCCATGTTGAAGGAAACGATATTTATGCACCAATGCTTTACAAAGTGCGTGTGATTAATTGACGTGAAGCAGCATTAAAAATGAGCTCCATCATCGCTTCAACAGGCAGAAACGTGTTTCTTTTGGATTGCTGAGCTCAGTTAGCAGTGCAAACAGCCCCGTCTCCCAGTGGCAACGGTACACACCACTACGAATGGGAAGCCTCACTGCGATGCTTTGTGGCAGAGGGGTGTAGATCCCCCACCCCCAGTCTGCAGAATCAGTTTCAACCAGAAAACTGGCATGCATCACAGTGAATATTAAGTGCACCCTACCTTTGATTACCTTAAGCAATGGGAACGTGACAGTTCGATAGTTAGAAATTCGATACGGGGTCAGCAAGTTTAATCCTGAGGAAGTGGCTGTCATTATCTCTTTAGGCATGAAATCTGACCTGGATTACATTAGTTACAAGGTGTGGTGAATATACAAGTGTTCTTTATGCAAATTGGAGTAGCACCATAGCTCAGTGGGTCACATTATTGTCTCACAAGTCCAGCGTTGAGAGTTTGACTCCAACTTCTACATCTGAGTTTCCAGCATTACCTTCCGCCGTCCAGAGACATGTAATTAGGCTAATTGCTGGCTCTAAATTGCCCAAAGTGTGTGAGTGGGTGTCCTGCAATGGGCTGGTATGTTTCTTGAGATAGGCTGTAGTCTCCTGTTACCTGACCTGGTTAAGAGGAATAGATGGCTAAGCAGATTTTAAAAGGAAGTAATTTCCCACACAAAGTGACGGCTTGATCTTAGCCATTTCATAGTGTGTTTGTTTATTGCTAAGCCTATTTGCAGGAAGCAGCGATGCATCCTGGGCCAGGAGAGACACAGCACTGGAAGAAGTGGTGAAAGATAGATGAGACGCTACATTAATCCTCCTCGATTAAATACTATGTTTGTTTCATCAAAAAAAAGAGAGGAAAAAAACAGCTTAGTCACTTAACAGGAAGCATTCTTATTTTTTGGCTCATGAAAACAGAAGTTCAAAGCCGCAGCGCATGTCACTGCCATCGGTTCTCGCCATAATCATTCAGCAGAGATGTCGGATGATAGCCATTAGCTGTCCGCCTGTTGGAGGCCTTTCATTTGGAGCAACGTGAGGGCGTGATATAAGGGATCTGGTGACAATTTTTTTCTCAGCCGCAATGGCAAGAGCAAGCATGTCAGGGGTGCAGAAAACACGTAATATGGGATCGAGGAAGACGATCGACTGAATAGCATATTTTTGGTGCCGGTAAAAGTTGTCAAATGGCGGGTGATGGTAGAAGTTGTCGACTGGTGGGGGAGACTGTAGGATCAATTCCTGGCGCCACACCGTGTGAGGAGTTTGCAGGTTGTCCTTGCGTTTCTGTGGGTGCCCTGTGTTTCCTGGGACGGGCTCCAGGCTCACCACAACCCTGCATCGGATAAGCAGTTAGGAAAATGGAGGGACTCTGTGTGTAAAGTTATGCTTTTGTGGCCGGCCCATGCTTTATGTTCCAGGGCTCAACACTGAATGTTTCCAGAAGATTCCGTGGAACACAGGCAGCAATGAGTGGCAGGGTTGGTGATGGTGGTACATTAGGCTGGCGCACACACCCTCGCCTGTGGCTCGCTGAAAACCTTGAGTTTCCCGGCGCGTTCGCAGACAAGCTAAATCCACGGGGAGTTCGGCTATGCGGACGCGAGAGCTACGTTGTTATCGTAACGGTTTACGGGCTTTTTTTTTTTTTAAAGTGTGAGAGATGTGTTTATGTTTGACTTGGACTCAGTTGTCACAGTAACATGCGCCGGTGTCAAATTGATCCCAGCTCTGTGCTGCGGCCTTTTACAATAACAATAATGCAAATGTCACACTGGCTTCTCCAAGTCCTCACTGCGAGACTGATGACGTAGCTTTTATGGGCCCGTTTGAATTATGACAAGTGCTTTACTGCATATAATGTCACCTATTACAAAAAGTCTTGTGTCTCACGGCCCAGACAAGCGTCTGTGAGGGATATTCGCTTGCACTGATGTCCAAGCATGGACCGCAGAACCCGTGCCTGGATATCTTTTGGATATCAATAATTAATTTAATGTGAATCGCTAAAACTTTATTAACAAAACCCCAAATCGTATGTTTTTTTTTTTAAACAAAAGGATATATCTTTTTCAAGAAGCAAACATCATGTTATGACCCCTCTCCGCATGCCCCCTCTTTTCTGCCTTCCCCTCTTTGTTCAGGTGCATGTTCAGAGATCCGTGCATCCAGTTACCTTTGAAGCTGCTCCTCAGAGTTGGAGAACGAAGTTGAGTTGATTGATAATGTTAAGTCATAGTACCGTAGTGACAACAGGCCACAGAAGGGACAAGGAGAGGCAGCCATCTTGGGTCTGGAGGTGTGGCTGGCCCAGTTTTTCTGGGGTGAGGGGGTGGGGGGGGATATTAGGGAAATTCATCCATGTGGGCACCGAATGACAAAGTAAGAAAAAATGTGAAGGGTGAAGGGTGGTGGGGGGGCATGCACAGGGGTGTTGATGAGAAACGCTGTTACATTGTATTTTCCACCCAGCCGCTGGGGCCAAGAAAAATATCACATCAGCAGAGCCACTTCAAAGGTGGGGAACCCACTCTCTCCCTGCTCCTGTGCACACGCCTCCTGCCAAAGTACACAGCGCAGCCGCGACGGCCCGGCAGCTGCTCGTAGCGTTTGCCCCTCCCATCACCCCTGTCACACCCCCGTCCCCCCTTGTTGCCCCCCCCAGTCCACCCTAAGCTCCACAGTCCTCACAGCATTTGCATAAGAACTTTCCACTTGAGGTAGTTCTTTAGAGCCCCTCTGCCTTTTTTCCCATTTTTACAAGGCCCTTTAAAGTTTCCAGACAGAATTATTGAGGAGAAAAGGGAGTGGGGGGGGGGGTAAAAAAGGAGTAAGGTGGCAAGGGTCTCGTAAGGGGGGGTTGATGTCAGGGCCAAGGAATGAAGGTGGGCTCTGGCACCCGGACACCTCCGCTCTGGCAGGCAGTGACAAGCCGCCTCTGGGATGGAGGGTCTTTGCCGAAGCCAGTGTTTTGCCCGTGTGGGATCCCGGATCCATAGGCCATCCTGCCCTTCGCTGCTCGTTACGGGGCTTCCATCATGGTTTTCCCACAGTTTTGTGCTGAGCCTTTAATGTCTGACCACGCTCCCCTCGCTGCTTGCTTGGTTTGCTTATTATTTTATGTCATACCGCGGTTCACCAGCGAGTTGCAATAGTGTTCAACACTTTAACCGAAGGCATTACTAACGCCGATTTCAAGGACTTTTCTATGATTATAAATCCGTACCAAGGCATAACATGACCAGATCAATGGCACGCCATCAACTCGAGGTGCCTCTGGCATCCCGTCCTCATAGCCTTGGACGGACCCAGACCAGCCGGGAATTCTGGGACTGCAGTGTCTGCTTTTGCAAGGCTAGTCCTATCATCCAGTCTGGTTTATCCGGCTCTCGCTACACCCAGGGTTACGTAAAACCTGGCAGATCAGGACTATGATGCTCCCGCTATTGAAGTGAGGAGGGAAACGCCACAGAACCAGCACAGCAGCCACCAGTGGGGCGAAATCAAGGTTTCCGCGTGTCTGTCCCGAGGACGGCCTCTCCATCTATACCGGCGTTATAATGAGAAACAGACCTAAATAATACAGGATTCCTGCACATGATTAATGATATTGATTCAAATTTCCAATCCTATGTCCCCAACCCCCTCCTTCTGGCATGTTATGCCGATGTTGCCATGGCCAATTAGAATGATTACTTTCTGCTGGAATCAAAGGACGTCTGGAATGAGGGAGGTGGATTGCTCTCCGGGCTCAAATGCTTGGCGTGTTCGGAAAACAAGCCCAAAGTCTCACATTAGTTCTCGCTGCAAGTAATCAGAAGGGACGTGGGGAAAATGTCAGCCATTCAGATCATGCCTGAACGTCTGTTTGCATAAACGGTTACAAGGACAAAAGCCGCGACTAACGAGTTTCCAGTTGTTTTGCGATCCTGTCCGACGGAAAAATTCTGGCAAACACATGAGGTCAACTGAAAACATGATAATGACAGATGATAACAAATGGTGCTGGAAGTCAGAAGACGTCCAGTCATAAAACATGACTACAGCTAAGTGAGATGAAATAGACTGCGATATGAACCTCGGTACGTGATATCTGAGAGGCTGGTCCTGTAAGATGTCATGGGAAGACAGTGTAATTCTTTGGGGGAGCGCTGAGTGACAAAATGATGGATATTTTTCCTAGCACACCCCTTGAGATGTTGGCACACATTTTGGATGATCATGGCAGGTCCTCTGAACCACCACTGAAAATCTTGATCCTGTTAGCTCTGGAGGTACCACAGCTAGAAGCTGAAGAGGATGTATGTAGCTGTGGCAACACCCTCGCATTCTGGTGCCATGTCACCCGCGGTTGTGTCTGGGTGCCAAGGAAAATCCTCCCTCCTCTGATCAGTCTTGGACTTTGCCACTGAACATTTGTAGGCCTGTAACCCAACATTCTTGTACTCTCCCCCGGGTCATGGACGAATGCGACGTCCCGTTCCAAGGATTTTTCCGTAAAATAATCCCACCTTTCAAGTTTGCACTGTGTCCAACATGGCCACATTTTCTCTCACTCTTATTGCCTTGTTTGAAAAATTACTGAAAGGTTAGGACAAACAATCTTTTCTGTTATTATTAGCCTGCAATCCAAGTCCACACCTGGAGCAATATAATGGTCACATTTCTGGGAAAAAAAAACTATCTACGTAGCATCACATTAAACAACAGATATTTTGTCCACACATTTTTTGCATAGTACTAATTTGTTAGGATAAATTAGACTTCTCCAGTCTCCCAAGCAACACATATCATAGCAAAAGAGCAACCACAGAGAAAACTAGCCAACAGGATCACTGCCCAAAAACCCCAAGGCTAAGGGTGTGTTTCATCTCCATCAAGAAGATTGTTATTTTGGAAATAAAAAAAAGCTCCTATGTGCATTGTGGGGAAGCTCTAGTAACCGTACCGTCATTAACTGATAAATCATCCCTACTTGTTTGCCATAGACACACGCCTCGGATCTGCAATGCTTCAAACTGAGCGTGGTGGCCTGCAAGTGGAAAAAAAAAGGAGAGATGTTGCAGAGAAGCCGGGAGTTCCGTCTCATGGTGGCAGGTGATCTATGTGAGCCCACCTCGGATGAGGAAGACGTTCGATGATACTAAGGGGTGTCAGCCAAAGTAGCATCCAGTCATTTTCTGTATTGTTATGACTGCCAAGTAAACTTTGAAAGGATTATGTTATGCATATCAGACATCCATCCATCCAGTGAGCAGAGTTGCCCATAGCCATTGCCGACTAATCAAGCCACCTCGCTGTAGCCTCTTGAAGTCCCTCGGCTTGTCCTCAAGAGAAAGCCCGTGGGAATAGGGAGGGTAGGAACAGGAACTGCTGAGGAACCAAGCGCCCTGCCTTGTCTTGGACCACTTCCTTGTGTTTTCATCGGTTGTCGGCGAAGCGCACGCTAAACGCTGATAAACCGAGAAACGATGGGAATCACCCCAATGTCTGTTAAACAAGGCAGACAGCGGTACAGACAGGGAAGAGCGGCCATGATGAAATGTGAACGCCCAAGGAAGGCGTGCGAAATTGAATGAAAATGTTTGTAAATTAAAATGACAGCATGGAATGTGCGTCACAGCAAGTATTGGGGGTGGGGGGGACCAACAGGCACAGTCATGATCATTTTCTTTTTTATCTATTGATGGAAATAACTGAATAATGAACATTTTTTATTAGTTTGTTTTCTATATCACTTCTGTTCTAAATGTATTTTATCAATGACAGAATTTTTTGTGATAATATGCATGCACTTTGTGTGTCCTGCTGAATGTTCCTGCCCAAGGACTGCAGACGTTAAATAGCGTGACAGCTAATAACAGACCTATGTATTATCCATGTTAAATAAAATTAAGCAGATATATCGCTCTGAACGGGCCACTGTCTGCTGTCTGGCGTTATGGCCTGGCTGCTTGTTTGTTGGAGAAAGAGCTGTCCTCATTTGGACCCGCCCAGGACCAGATGCTTCACCGGAGAGTAAGTTTACAGCTTAGCTACCTTGGTGGTCCTCGGCTACCTCAGATGTACCAATGACTAGACAGGGCCCGTGTGAGTGCACCACAACAATTCAGTGAGGGAGTCCTCTGGACGAAGAGGAGGAGCATTAGTGGACCCTCGGGTCAGCCTTGGAGTGCTACCGCCTGTTTTCTAACCGTCTGATTCAGGTCATTCTTGTAGAAGCGCAGAGGAGGTCAGACCCCTGACCTTTTGATCCGCTACAGCACAGAGAGAGAAAACTGGCCCTCCGGCAGAGGAGCGGGTGTGTGTGTGTGCGTGTGTGTGTGTGTGTGTGTGTGTATGTGTGTGTGTATCCGTGTCTGTGTGTGTGTATGTGTGTATCTGTGTGTGTTTGTGCGTGTATATGTATGTGTATCTGTGTGTGTGTTTGTGCGTGTATATGTATGTGTATCTGTGTGTGTGTGTGTGCGCACGTGAATCTGTATGTGTGTGTGTATGTGTGTGCGTGAATGTGTGTGTATCTATGTGTGTGTGCGTGTGTGTGGGGAGGGGGAGGGGGGTGACAATCAAACGAAACTGTTTGCTCGCTGGTTTCATTTTCCCATGACTTTTGTTTGACATTTGTAATCAGCTGAAATTCATCACGGGCTGAATGTGATGCCCGAGGGGAGTTTGGCGATGACCTCCTGGTAAATGCCATTTTGTTACATAGCTGCAGAAAACAGGCGGTAACGTATGGCGCTGACATGCTGTCACTGCTGTCCCCAGTGTTGTAAAAAGCCACCAAGGATGAATTTGTTAGGAGAACCTGTCTAGACAGCTTTCAGGGATCCCTGTATACTCAGCCAAGTGCAGCTAGAACTGGACAACAATATTTTTTCAATATGTATAATATATAGACATTTAAAAAAACATTGAGGACAATTATGTTTGAAAAAATATTTGACAGTAAGTTTGGAAAAATCTACATATTTTTATGTATATATTATATGATAAATTTACAGCAACAGCTAATAAACCATTTATTATAATGAGTAACACTCCCCATAATTCTCTGATAATGGCTATTATTTTTATCATTTTATTATTATATTAACACCTCATTGTCCACACTGCTCAGTATAGACTCACATCATTATCAACACTGTGCTTATTGTCAACACAGTTCGTTTACTATAAGGGAATTCAAAGGCTGTGAGCTTTAAAAATTCCTGATGATAACTTTAAACTTTAAACTTTTAACTTTAAAACGTAAAACAATTATTGTGTACATTTATGTTTACAGCACCAAAGGTTAAGTACACCTGCTTGACACCAGCTTTAAACTGTATATTCTTGTCATTTAACAAGAGTGGAGGTCTTATGAGTTTCTGAGTTGACTAGGAATATGCGGAGAAGCTGAGTGGTTGATACAGTCAAGCATGGAGGAGGTGATGTCATGGTCTGGGGCTGCTTTGCTGCGGACAAAGTTGGTGATCTCTACCAAATCCATGGCACTATTAGCCAGAATGGTTATTATCGCATAGTAAAAAGGCATGACTTTTCATGAGGATTCAGTAAGATAATGACCCACAATGCAGCTCAGTATCTGCTGAAGAACAAAAATGAAACTCCAACTAATGTGCTGGCCTCCCCAGTTTCCAGACCTCAGTCCCATATATGGAAAGAATTGGAGGGAAGAATTGAACCATAGCAACCCAGGAGTACCCTACAGCTCTGGGAATTTCTGCAGAAGAGCTGGGATGTTGGGTGATTTCATGGTGATTTCCATTGTGGCTCATTTTCAAGTATTTACAAAAAAATATATGATGTAAAACATTACGAAAAAACCCCTAGTTTCCAGCAAGTGCAGTCCAACTTTTGACTAATATTGTATATGTATGTGCATGTCTGCTCAGCAGAGGCTCGTAACACATCAAGCTCGACAAAAACCAAAGATGCATTCCTGAGCAGAGAGGGATGTTAGAACACAGTGTCAGCTTTCTCTGTCTCCTCTGTTCTGCTTCCAAGCCATGCTTCATGTCTACGGTGTTAAATTAGACAGATAGTTAGTTACATAGCTAACTAGCCAGCTAGTTAGATAGATAGATAGATAGATAGATAGACCAACTGACCGACCGACCATTGGGACCATGCGACCCAAGGATTTGTCTCACATGGGTGATGTTTTCTCAGACCCGGGGGTTAATAGTGCACTGGGATCAGGGTTCCTGGTACATTGGGAGTGAGTCTCAGTATGATGGACGCCCAAGCCACAGCCAAAGTGCTCAGCACCTCACTGGCCAAGTCTGCAGCATATGGTTTGGTGCTAATGTGGCGGCACTCAGAAGGTGGGCAGGGCGAGGCTGGTGTGCCACACCCAACAGACACTTGCCGTCGCCTCCCATATCAGCGGGTCCATCCGAACTCTTCGGCCTCGCCTCTTCTATCCACTGTCCGTGTCATACGCGTCTAAACATGTTAATAAGGCTTGATCAGTTTTGTAATGACATTCATATTCACTTTTCACATCCCCACAGGGTGCCCCACCCTAACTAAAACCAGATGAGGTGCATCATACTTGGAGGGGAACCAATCAAACATGACAGAAGTGGGTGGGTATTTCTATACTTCTGATAAAAAAGAAAGGAAAATAGGAAAGCATTTCTAAGGGGACACTAGTAAAAAAAAAAAAAAAAAAGCATAATCCTTTTCCACAGCTGTTTTGCACATTGACGGGACCGTCACTTCAGCCATAGAGTCGCGCGCCATGGAGGCCGTATTCCGCGAGGGCACATATCGGGCCGCTGGCATGTTCATAGAGAACTTCAGCACTAAAGGCAGCGGGCACATGCCTATGCCCAGGTGTCTCAGACAAGGACACTGGCTGGCAGCGTGAACTTTAACCTTTCGCTTCCTGTACTCCTGAAACATGATGACTCTCTTAGAGCCCAAAACTGCAGAGATAGACCTGGACACAAATACATTTGGTCTTAGTGTCCAGTATTGGAAACCCTTTGGATGCCCTTTTTTGTCATTTGTAATACTAGAAAAGTACTAATCTTTGTTTTTCTTTAAATGGTGTTTGGTTTCTACCTTTTCAATTCAATTCAATTCAATTTATTTTTATATACCACCTTTCACAACAGAGTTGCCCTGAGGTGCTTTACATGGGTGTGTTGTGATACATTACAATATCATTAAGGCAGAATAATACAAAAACAGGAAAAAGAAATGAATGAAAGAAAGTCAGGTGACAATGGAGGAGAAGAACTAAAAACCCCCAAGTAGGACACACTGTTGGGAAGTAATGCTTGATTTTCCATTTGCACAAGTACAGGTACATTGGAATTATATCGTTTTCACATATCCCATCATGCTCTCCTTTGAGACATACACAAAGATATATACAGTTGAGAGTGAGCTCAGAGTCAGGCCTCTTATCCGACACCCCCTGGAGTATTCTGGGGGGGGCGGTGTTAAGGGCCTCACTCAAGGGCTGAACGGACATGTGACTATTCTACCAAAGACAGAATCAGATCTGGCGACCTTCCAACCGCAGTCACTGCGTCCAAACCCATTCAGCCTCATACCATCTGATAGCTGCTAACTTTAGTGCTGATTTAGTGTCAAACAAGGTTGCGCTTGAAAGGATGGCGTGGAAGGTGGGATGAACACATCTTTGATGACAAGGAGTTCCTCCCTGCGAGCACAGATGGGGCCTAGCAGGCATGACTGGCTCAAGCGGATCCATGTGCATTTTATATTTGCCATTTAATCTCTGTTCCTTTATGACTTTTTTTCCATGGAGATCCTGAAGAGCAGAGCTCCACAGACACACAGAAACCTGAGCTGATCAACAAAGTGGAGGATGAACTAGTCTTGAGGGAGGGTTGCAGTGAACTCAGTGTGCTCACAACCAGGGCCTCTCCCATTCCTGCCTTGCTGTCACCAAACAGTATCCATCCCCATTACCTGGAAAAAGCAACAGTCTTCTGAGTGGGTCAGAAAACAGATCCCGGGTACATCAGTTCTGATTGGATTACTGCCTAGATTGACCCCATGGGGAATAAAGCAACCAAGAGGAATTAGTTTAATAAAGCGACTGACAAAACAAACCCACCCACCACAGCGTGTAAACAGCAAGGAAGACAACTACAGAGGAAAGGAGGTGGACTCAAGGTTTTCGAGTCCCAAAAATCCATAAATAATGAGGATAGGGAGAATCTTTTGTTATTTAAGTAGAATTGATAGCTGGGTAAGAACTGGAAACTGTTTCCGTTTTGGCGATATATAAAAATAAATTGAATTGAATTGAGTTGAAAGCCTACAAAATAGATATGGGATATATCTCAAACATTTGAATTCAGGAAAAAGACCCAGAATACCTATATCAGAAATACTCATGCTACTTTCAGTTGTTTTAGGGAAGAGTCAATGACCTGTGAGACTGGTCTAGGGGCTTGGACACACACATTTGACCGGCCCCATGGACCCCGTCTGTCCCAGATTCCCATGTTTGCACGGTTTGGCATGTGAGGAAGCTCATTGGGGTCACCGTGATTCATGCATCAGTGTCTCGTGCGACACTAAAACAGGCCGTTAAAATTAAAACGTAGCTGTAATATTTAATACCTTTTTTGATGTTTGCTGCCCGGCAAAAGGCTTAACGTGTCCTGCGGGCCTCGCCGAGCCGGATAAGGATGGCCAGCTGGGTGCGAGTGACCAGCGTGCGTACGCGGCGGGCAGTGAGCACGTGCTGCCACCTGCTGGCGCTTGCTGGGTGGGGGGGGGGGGGGGGTACCTTTCATCCCCAGCAGGTTGGGGGGGTGGGGGTGCAGAGGGTGTGGAATGGACCATCGGATTTGGAACAATCCCACTTGATAAGGACCGTGTGGGAGGGCTTTCCCCGGCGGCAATGGAGTTCCGGCCGGGTGGGCGTCAACACCCCGACGGATGAGGCCTGCGGTCAAGGCGCCGCTACACGGGATGCTGATGAGTCCCCCATGGCTTGCAAAACCACACCCCCCCCTCCCGGCGCTCGGTACTGCTTGCTGCTCACTCCATGCCTCCTGTGATCTCGGCCCAACCGGTGATGAAGCCACTGTGAACTGACGGCCCGGCCCTCACTTGAATTTCACAGCCAGCCCCCAGCTGCTCTATTATAACGAAGGCTCCCTATAAATCTGTATTTAAAAAAGGAAGGGGGGTGGGAATTCACGGGAAACAAAGCCTTCTGTCGCTTAATGTCTCCCATAGTGGTTTCTTATATTGGAAAAACTGGGAATGCTCGGAGTAAAACCGTTAAAACTCACGGTAACGAATGGCGTTATTAGGTTCCTGCCCAATCGCCCACCTGTTTCCTACACTTTCCAGTGATCGTATGAAGATGTCCCCCCCTCCAGTTACTGCGTTGTTTCCACTGCTTCTCACTTATCATTAAGAGTCTCGGGGGTCATGCATACGGACTCTCAGGTTCAGCCACTAAGTGTTTCTGAATTATGTATTTCAGCTAGATAGCAGAATGTTTATTCTGTAGATGTGTAATACTCGTATTTACGGCACCGTGGGAAACAACGTTTTCATTTTTTGCCTCTTGGAAGTGTACAAAATAAAATGCTTAACTGAAAATAAACTGTTGGTTAACTTAGATTAGTGTCAATCTCGCTATTCCCCCGTTATATCACAGGTTATGTGCTGCTTTTAATTCATTTTAATTTTTAATTAATTTAATTTAATAACACAAAAACATGTTTAAAATATAAATAAGTGCTGGGCGGAGCGTAATTGAAGTGAGAGGATATATAACCATCATGATTGGCTGCACTTTCATGTCCTTGCGGATTTCCCTTTCTCTATTAGCGAATCACTTTGCCTTGGCAGTGCTGGGTAGGAAATTGAAATTGATTAAATATATTAACGGATAAATAGTTTCACGGGTGGTTAAACCAAGTCCAGGCCAGCTACCTTCATGTAAACCTCCCAAAAAACACAAGCCCCAGAAAGATTGTTAGAAAAGACTACGTGCAGAAAACTCCCCACAGACAGCGACACAAAGTCAATAGCACAGAACCACTGCTAAATGTTAAATCCCGAACAGGACGGAGACCGGACCAGTTTGTTTGGCCGACTTCGTTTGTTTGTTTGGCAGCCTCCAAGATGACTTACAGCTTTGCTCACCCACACATCATGGGAAGGCCTGAGGTGGAATAACGACGCTCAAGAGATGGCGCCGAAGCAGGGGAGACGTGAAATCCAAACGGAGTCTCATGGGAAATGTGAACATATGAAAAGAGACAGAGACCCCCCGTTAGACCTGGCTGGATACTTCTCGGAATGACAAATCTTAGCAAGTATGCATTTGCTAATTGGCTAAAACCTTGATGCAGCTAGCCGCGGCACTGTTCTGTTGACGTTTCATGTTACATTTCTGTCTTCACAGTTTGCCCAAATTGCATCGAGATTACATCCAGCACCGATCATTTTAATTGCTGTTTGACAGAAGCCGCACGGCCATAATAATTGAGGGAAATTGCCCCATTGTTTTGCCATGCTTTTCATGTTCCTGGGCTCAATTTGTTGCCTTGATTTGCCAGTTTCTATGGCCACGATTCATTAGAAACACTTTTCTTGTCAAAACGCTTTACTGGTCTATCAATGGGAGTCCGGCCCGCCCTCCGGATGAATCAGGCAGCGGAACGGGACCGCTGGAGATGGAGGGTAGCAGTGGATAAATGTCAGAGCGAATGATCCCTCCAGCCCACCCTTCGCCATGGGAAACGGGGGTGACCAGGATCATGCCGGGGGGGAGGCGTCCGTCCTTAGCTCTCTTCTGGGACGGAGGGAGCCGGTGCGCAGACCCCCGTCTGGGCTCCTCCTGGCAAAACGGTTCTGCAGGACCCCGGAGCGTGGCAGTCCAAATTGCAGTCAGGCTTGAAAAATAGAGAGCCCGTGAGACCTATTCGCTGAAGCGGACGCGTTCACTCCGACTGTGCGTCACACGGCCCGCTTTGACACTTTCATGGTTCTCTCTCTCTCTCTACTCTACAGTTTTGACCTTTGGAGAATTTTCACAATTGTTCCCCTGCCTTTTTTCTCTCTCCTTCTGCATTTTCCCTCCGTTATGCGTTATTATTTTTTTTAAATTCTGTTTTGTTTTGGTGTTTCTCACTCTAGATTTCTATGGCGACCCCGCAACTTCCTGGGGATCATAAAAGCCTTGGGATTAAGGAGTGTGAACAGTGAGTTTTTTTTTTTAACGAATCGATATGAAGACCTCCAGGAACATGTGACAAAATGTTGGACGAACTCGTCGGTTGTTGCACTATAGGGCGTAACACCCGGTCACTTTGTCTCCGGCTTGTAAATATGAGTTTTAGGGTGCCTGTATATAATTTCTCGCTGTTAATATGGACACCATGGAATCATGGGTTGATGTAGTTCCTGATTTGGTAGGAGTGGCCATCCGCTCAGGTTAGATGAGGTCACATCTGGGGCCTGGTCAGCTGGGGCACCACGAGACATCGGATAATAAATGAAACATGGGGTAAAATGAGTTTGAGTGGTGACAGGGCACCACGAAATCCTTTACGGGCAACGTGCTGGTGAGCCCTAGAGCACATGTGTTCACAGTTATCATCCAACATGTTTCACACGACTGTTTCGGGGGATGGTGGAAAGGGGGGGGGGCTTTCGTTTTAGCTTTTTTATGGCGCTCGGTTTTGCCACGGCGCATAGATTTTAAAAAAAGGAACTCGTTTAACAGGCCCCTTTGATTGGTAGAACAGATCAGGCATGGGGGTAGACGAAGTCGGTCATTAGATTTAATGGGCCAAAAATATTCCAGCTCCCCTGATATGTACGTGGCCTGGCCCAGGCTGGAGCAGGGCAGGAGGCTGCACAGGAGGCTCCGGCCACCCCTACCCGCTCTAATTAACTTAGCACAGTAGTACCGTGAACTGTGTCCCAAAGCCAATTAAAACATTGGGAGCTTGTTTGTTGGTGCACTCTTCTGGCTGCCCTTTCTGCTCAACACACCTGTGGGAAATACAGGACTTTTACAAGTCATTTATTTAGCAGACGCTGTTATCCAAAGTGACATACATTTTTTAGAAAGCGGCGTCAAACTACCTCTGGAGCAAATGGGGGTTACGGGTCTTTCTCAAGGGCCCAACGGCAAAATCACTCTGCCAACTCTAGGATTTGAACCGGTGACCTTACGATCACAGACACCCACTGAGTCAAGAACCTCCTCGTGGTAGGTAGGGGGGGCCTTGGGGTGGGGGGGGGGATGGGGTGTGGTTACACTAGTCAAGCCAAAGGAATTGTGAACGGGCTCCCCCCAACCTGCTCTATGAGCTCTGGTTGACACAGAGCAGACCCCGACAGGTCGACCGCAGGGGAGGTTGAGGTGATCTCATCGTGAAGGTCCCCACGTTGGTGCCATTTCCAGAGCCGTACGTGTGGCCTCACCATAACCGATGCTGAACTAATTAAAAGGGGGCTCTCTGTGGAACCAGCATTTTACTGTAATGTGGGGTAAAGGGGAGTGAACGGGGGGTTCTGGATGGGCAACCAGTCAGCTACAGCACCACTAGTGTAGTCAAGGAACAGGAGGCACATCAAACAGTCTCATCTAAAATATCACCCTGCCTGATGTTAGCTGACTCATAGCCATCACTGATTATTAATTGTCATGTCAGACAACTGTTTTCGTTTGTTCCAGGCAAACAAAAAAAAAAATTGGGCACAGGATTTGGATTTTATTACGTTAGACTTTCCCACAGTGCACACAAAGGAGTCCGTATAATGGCCCCCTTTGATTTGAAGAGCAGATCAAGCGTGGGACGGATGAGGCTATCATCTCTGTTTTCAGTGATAAGTGTTAGCGAACGCGGCTTAGCCCGGGCTTACCTTTCTGAGCTACCTACACACTCCGTGGGATGACGAGAGCAAAAGGGATTTGCCAGTGATTAAGTCTGGAGGTTGTCCAAACGGTAACCATTCTGAAGGACCTGGTCCAGCTCCATATAGCGCTCTTCTAAAAACAGAAAAAGAAGCACCTCTGGGAGGAATGTTTGTCTTGTTCTAACGAATCGACAGGGAGGAAAGCTACGCCTGTTCGTGTGCCGCAGGAAGGAATCACATGCTGGGAGAGGCCGGTCCGAACACCTTGTCAAGAGACAACACTGGCTGCTGCTTTAGCTAAGGAGACAGAGTAAACATGGGATAATGAAGGCAGCGCCCACGCCGGGCAGCGGGATGGAAACTTTCAAAGGGACCGTGCACAAAACAACTGCAGAGCCCATTGCAATCACATAAAGTCATGGAACATGCGGAATAAAATAAAGTTAATCCCCTAATCCAGTAAATGTCTTTAAGAGAGCCAAAAAGAATTTGGGGGGGCCAAGTGGCTAATGTTTACACAAAATGTACTAATTAAGAAAACAGAGAATTGGCCCAGTAGGTAGGGGTGTGTGTGTGTGTGTGTGTGTGTGTGTGTGTGTGTGTGTATATATATATATACATATAATACCTGCGCTATACTCTCTCTCTCTTTCTCTGTCTATATATATATATATATATATATATGTGTGTGTCTGTCTGTCTGTGCATATAAACTGTACTGTCAGAGTTTTACAGCTAATGTGGCATCATATCTGTTTCTTATTTTCTTATTATTTTTATTAAATAACAGTTAATTGGATATGCTGTGTTGTAGAGAGATTTCAGCATTGCCCGTCTGAGCTGTGTTTTTCATTTTCATGGCATCGTGTTCAGCTCATCGGATAGCCTGGGGAATGAACAGGCCATCCTGTAGATGGCAGAATGCGGCGTGGGGACTTGGGTGCGTGTGCTGCTGCATAATGTGTTCTAAGGGTATATAAAAATATGTTACAAAGTAGCGGTGTTTCAGCAGTGGAACGAAAGATGGGAGTCTCTAACGGTTCTGGGTGGAAGCGCAGTGATTTTTTAAAATCATTTTCTCCACCTGATTGATGGAGAAAGTTTTTTTTAATCATCAAGGCATGAACCGCGGAATGCATTTGAACAAGGGGGGGCTCGGTGGGGGCATAAGTCATATCCACTTGTCTGTTTGCTTTTGAAAAACTCAGATATAATCTTTTGTGTAAAGAAAAAAACTCAGACATAATTTGGGCTTTTGTTAATAACATTTTATTGGTTTGCATCAAATTATTTATCGCAAATTTTTTGAGATTATTCATCAGTGCATTCTTAATGATGCTCCAAAAGTTACTGTTACCCCCGGTTCAGTGGTCCATACCTCGAGGGGAAATAGCTGTTTAGACAGGGGATTCACAGATGACCAGATTTTTTAGGTAAGTTCTTTATGCCTAAAAAAGATTTTCAACTTACAGAAATCAGCTGTTAACCAATAGGAGGGTCCTAATGTGAATGACCTGTAAGGTGAGAGACAAGAGATGCAGATGGTGTGTTCCAGCAGCTAAGCAGACCTGGGGTGCAGGATGGATCCAGAGGTTGCGGTGCCGACACAAATTGCAGAATCAGATCACGGGAATTATGTGCTGGCAGAAGCTGGGTCTGGGGGGCGATGCCAAGAGGCTGATTCTCAATGACGTGGTGACTTATTTGTGCGGTGAAGCAAAGGTAGGATAAGGAGCGTGGCCATCCTGGAGAGGGTAGGGTTACAGATGGATGGACCCAGGTGAGGACTTTGGCAGAACCAGAATCGATGTTGGAGAGAGACTGTGTCTCTGAGCATCAAAGAGAGATATTGATGAGTGTGACCTTCACAGCAATGGTGGGGACACTGAGACAACAGATCTGAGGTATAAAGGAGAAGACCTGATGAGTTCCTACAAGATTCCCCATGTTCCCCCAGATAAGGTCCGTAAATGAGAGCCCACCTCCATTTTTCCCATTTTATACACTACTTTGACATGTCAATGACTTGCCCACACAATCTTGTCAAGTGCCTTTGGCGCTATAGAAAAATGAATTGGATAAATTGGATTGAATTGTGCAGCACCAGAAGCTGGGGCACCTGGGGCCACCTGCCTGTGAGTTATGATTCGCACCAGGCCTGTGACATGCCACCTTAGTGCGAGATGTCAGAGGAACGTGGCAGCTGACACTGTCTAATCACGCATACCGGTCCAGGAGCACACCAGCCCGGGAGGGGGAGGCCGGCCCGGCCGAGCGGGGAGACCCGCAGACGGCGCGGATGGCTGGCGGAGGCGGACTTCCAGCCCCGAAGACCGATTAGCGCGGGAGGAGCCGTGAAAACGACAGCCAGGCTCGCCGAGGCGTGCACATCTGTCTAAAGTGATCAACAGCCTCGCGCTAATGTCGAATTCCCTCCACAGCGTCATTGTGAAAACGAACACACATTTAGAGAGGTCTGTTTAACTTACCTGTCAGCATAACAGATAGCAAAAATAAACAAAATGAGAGCAGAAACAGAATTTATACAGCATATAATTTAACATTCTTATCATCTTCAGAGTAATATTTTCTGCCCGTTTTACTGCTTTAAACCGCCACGTTTATTATCTCAGCTTTTCCCAAGACGTTTTATTGCATATTAATAAATTACTACCTCTTCTGACCACTAGAGGCAATAAATCACACAAAAAGAATTTTTATTTATTATTTTTGTACTTTGCCTAAAAAACTGAAATTGTGAGTGCATGGAGTGCTGCAAAACAATCAGAAAAAATATGCTGTTGTGAATCGACCAGCATTGTCTTCCTTGGATCTCACAAATCCACAGAAAAGTACTTGTAATATTGGAAAACAACCAAATATCCATCAGTAAAATTTTTTTTTTAAAAGAGTGTGTGAAAATCCAGATCTGTCAATATCCTTGAAAATGTTATAATAATATTTATTAACTTTACGGTTGAAGACAAACCACCGTTGTTTAAGATATTTAAATAAAATATTACTGTGAGCAGCCAGTGTAAAATGAAGCAGGTTGTGTAAAACAAGGGCGTGATGGACAGGAAAGTGGCTTCCAGAGTCGCATCAAAATAAATCTCTATAACTGGCAATAAAATAATGGCATAAGCAGACGCTCGACGTCACGCCGAAGCCAGGCATGTCAATTCACTATGTCGTCTGCCTGATGTGCATTTGGCTCGCAAACATCTGCCTAAGTCTAAATTTAGCCCAAGTAGAAGAGAAATGTATTTAAATACTGAAAATGGCCACAAAAAATGTGACTTACACACTGATGCATATATTGCAGCTTTATTCCGAATGTAATATATTTACATTTCTCTCCAAATATGCGATTTATGTATGAGCATGTGTGTTTCTTGGCCATTTGCAGCGGTTTAAATACATTAAAAATGAATGAAATACATTTTTAATTTGTATCTGCTAGTAAACCCAAACCACTAAAAATATCTCAGAAGATATAACTGAAATTTAAAATGTATGCTTCTTTACGATGGAAAACAAAAGATAAAACTACAAAATTTGCAAAATATTAATTAGTGTAATCATAAAGAGAAACCTAAACCCTTCACCCTGAACACAATGAAATTTTAGTGCAATCCGTACCAAGTCACTTAAAATGTTACCCGTGGAGCGAACTGGAAAGGTTCGACAGATTTTTTCCAGGGATTTAGCTGGTTTTATCATCAGCGCTTAATGTTTCCATGTATTTGCCATTTAAGATTTTCTTAGAATCTAAAAAGAATAAAAAAGATGATTTAGTAATTTTTTTTTTAAGTGTTCAATGGCAATGTTGTCGCTGGATGAATCATGGACACATGCGAATGGTCTGAATGGGTGCTTGATGGAGGCTCTCTGTGACAAACAAACTATAAATGGGGGGGGGTGATACTTGTGCTTACTCTTTCCACACTACATTATAGTTCTTTTTTTGGCAATTCCCCTACATGTCAGGACCTCGATTTGCCATATCAGTTTGGCCGGCCTTCCTCCATGCTCCGGATGAACCCGAGGTACATTAGCTGATAGCTTCTGTACACGCCATGTAGAATGGGCCAGCGTGCCGTTCCCAAGACCCGTGCCTGTCTGCTGGAGTAGTTTGTTCCGCCATGGCCCGGCTCCAGCGCGTTCCGCCTTATCTCACGCAAGTAGGAGCCCCGGAGTTAAGGGAGGCCATTCTATCTGACGCTTGGGAGGAACCCCTCGCACTGGGACGGCTCTGACTTCCGGTCCACACGTCTGAGTCCCGCCCGACTACTGCCGCGTCTGTCATGTTATTTTTTAAAAATGTTTTTTTGCACAGAACCATGACCTCAGCCGGGGCCTGGCCCACAGTCGCACCCCTCCTCAAAGGTGTGGGAATTCCGTGGTTTCTCATGGATGGAGGAAGCAGGGAATCCAACCACAGTCTGGCCCTTTAATTACGTCCCCTAACACCTGTAATCTAAGGTCACTGGTTTCAGAAAGCAGAACCTCTGGCACATCTCATGAGAATGAAAGTGCTTCACCCTGAGCTGTAGCATATTAGCACTGCCTCTTGTTTTTAACCCTCTATCAGCCTCTGAAATCATTACTAATGAACGAGCACATTTACGTTTATTTATTTATCAGGTGCTTTTATCCAAAGCAATATACAGTTGAGATGGTGCAATGATTCAGGGTCCAAGCAACTAGAGGTGGGTCATGCCTCCTCTAACTGCTTGGACCCACCTCCTCTACAATCTGATTGGTTATCTCTTTGAACCCTTTCGTTCTGCCCTCAGATATTTGGTACATTCCATCTGCATTTCCCGCATTGGTCACATTTTCTTAGTTTTGCTGCCCATTTGAAATTAACAGCAATTATGGTGACAGTATGTCAATTCAAGGCCGTGTCAGATAACACTAAAATTGGACAATAAGTAATATCGTTTCTCACCTTTATTAAGAGTAAAGACTGACCCAACAGCAAACACCAAACAGAAAACCATGACTGAATATTTAAAAACTGACTGAAAGAAAATTACATTTCAAGGAGGGATCATGCATAACTCATACAAAGGTTTCGTGTTGGTGCTTACATAAAAACGCACTGGAAAGATGCAAGGGAGTAGTTCTCTCCTGAGAACAGTACAAAGCCCAAAAGAATGAGAAGACTCCAGAGAATCTGAGTTTAATTAGTAATGTGTGTTCAGCACTCCTTGGGAAACACAAGTACCTTTTTTTTATCTGGAAACAGAACGAAAACTCAGCCTTCAAGTCAGTCGCATTTCCCATGAATAATGGCATATCAGCATAGCAACCCAATAATAACAGTTCATATTTTTTCCAATTATCAAACAAAGCTGTACATTAAACAGGGTTTGAGAAAGTGATTTGTTTCTTAACGACAAAGACACATTCATATGTGGCACTTCGATCAAACAGGCTCAAAGTTTGAGTCTTACCACGAGTTCATGAAAACAAACACAAGACATTCTTTCCAAAGTCAGATTCCATGTTTATGACAGATATTTATACATATTTGTCATAAAATGCCATTAACACAAAGTCCTGATAGAATATTTTTCAGGGGTAACTGATTAGAATTAATATGTTTATAATATGAATTAAGGTGTTTACAGGCCAAAACTAGCTTGAGATTAAATCTTTATCCATTATTTGATTTCATGGAGCCAGTGTGTTTAGATCTAATTCAAAATGTCTAACTATTCGATGAATATAATTATAGTGTGTGAGAACAGTGAGGAATATTCTCTTCTATATTGCAACAAGGTTAGTGTTGTCCGTGTAGTGGAGATAAAATCGCCTTATTAGTCACACTGTTGCTAACAAATCATTGCTAGATATGAACGATCCAGAGTGAGACAGTGTTTTCGCCGGGACAGGGGCCCAGGTCTGGTCCACGCCCCTTCCAGAGTGAGAGGACCCTTCCCAGGGGACCCAGCAACACGGAGGGCCGCCCACAGAGATGTTCTCCAGACACACGAATCCCACTCACCTCTGGTCTTACAGTCGTCACTCAGAGAGAACGAATCAGAACAGGGTGTGGAGAAGCCACTCAGTTGTCAGCCACCCATCGCGTGGGGAGACGGGGGGTTTCTCCGAGAGACTCCGCCGCTAGATCGAGTCCCAGGATGCCACGTTACAGGTTTCCTCAGCTTCCAGTGAAGAGTCCACCACGCCTGGGTGGGTTCCTCCCACATTACCTCAGTACGCAGTACAGTTTCACGCCTGGATGCTCTGGAAAAAACGCAGACAGAGACACAAACATAAGAGCTTGTGTCACGATCCAGCAGACGCTGGTAGGGTCCCAATGACGTGTCGACGCTCGTCAATGTCGACGCGAATGCTTAGATTTTACTAGATTTTTTTAGTCTTCCAACACCAATAAAAGCCTGTATTCTAATTTTATGCCCCATTTTTGAAACTCTTCAAAATGACAAACTGATAAATGAATTTTTAGAGTTGCAGCTGCTGTTATTTATTTAGCTGGGTAAATACAAAGTTTTGAGTCTGGGATTTCAATTTTGTGACCCCTGACTTCATCTACTTTTCTATCCTTTTTCCAGTACTGGGTCACTCTGAGCCTAGAGCCCATCCCAGGTAGTATAGAGCCAGGGGGGATTCTAGGATTTTTTTAACGTGGGAGGCATAAGATGGGCCATAATTAAACAGATGGGACCACCTTATCCTTAGCTAATGATATGTTTTGAATCTGAGTGACTGGGAGTGGGAACTCTGGGGACCAATCAGCTTTCAGTTGGGGCCAGTGTCACTGTGGCCCCTCCCCTGTATACGGTCCTGCCCAGGGCACACGGCAGGAGAAACTCTGGATGAGATGTCAGTCCATTGCAGGGCACACGTTCTCATACCTAGTGAAACATTAAGAACAAATTATAGACACCAGTTCACTTAGCTGTATGCCTTTGTTCTGTAAGATGAGACCCACACAAACATGAAGAGATGCAACTCCACTCGCACAGAGATAGGGGAGGGAATTGAACTCAAAACCTTGGCCATGTGAACCTACAGTGCTAATGTACTACCTACTTCTGGGTTCGGCAAAATTAGCCTTAGCACTCAAACTCAGAGGCTATGCTGCCATTCACTCATTCAACAAGACCACTAGTGGACATGTCTTGTTTCCACAGAGTACTGTTTGATCTATGTGCTGGCAGCACTCTGTGTTCATTAGCCTTCGTCAGGGTGAATCTGATCCAGCGTGTTACTCTCCATCTTAACAGAAAAAAAAGATTCCAGTTTAGGTTTGCAATTCACCCCATCTGACCCATGAACATTCCGGAGTGGTATCATACCTGCCCTCAGAGCCGGATATTTTTATACCATCTCACAGCTATGGACAATTCGGCAGCTCCAGTTCACCCTAGTATGCGATTGGTCTATGGGGGGAAATCAGAGAACCCAGAGGAAACTGTATGAGGATACAGAGAGAGCATGCAAACTCCACATACATATAACTAGGGGGACAATCAAACTCTGGTCTGCAGAGGGGTGAGGTGACTATGCTCACCATGGCACTGCCACGTCTCCTGTCGCAAGGAATCATTCAATTCATTAATTCAGCAAAATCAAACAGCAAAGTAAAACTAGGATAATGGTTTGTCTTCTGACATGAGAGCTTCTGTTTATGAAGTAACCAAGCGAGGCCCAGTCAGGAAAAATACTGAGGCAATTGTCCAGTTGTGTAGGACTTCCAGAAGGACCACCAGATGCATGGCATGAAAACCATAGTCACAGGTCAGTCCATACTCACTGATGTGCAATTTTACTGTAGCGAGATTGTACTGCTGGAAGATCGTGGGGCGGTGGCACATAAAATTAAATGAACTGGAATCTGGATAAACAAATGGAACAAACAGATAGAAACGGGCCAAACGAAAGTAAACAGTAACGCAGCCCTCCGGGCAATTAGTAAACGTATTTAAATATAAAGTGCTTTTTATTAAGTGTTCAAATTAGCTTGCGGACAACTAATTGCTTGCATCTTCATATCGTTATTGAAAAGACTGATTTATTTTGCAAGTGTGATGTGATTTCAACACAAGGTATTATGTGCTGGTAGCATGATTTGCAAAAGAGGTGATTCCTCCCTCTTCAGCCGACTTTGTAGCTGTGCTGGCTTTGCACTAGGTACTTTTAGCTCTGTAATTCCCAGTGCCAGTAATGTGAGCCATGTGTTTTGTAATTGATTGGATGGCTAAACATTTTTATAAGGTACTAGAAGTAAACATTTGACTATTTCTGAACACACGTCTAAAAAGATCTGAAGAGTTTCCCTCATCCCTATTTGGCATACTGCGGCGTAGTGAGTGTTTTTGAAAACGAAGGGGCAGTCAATAAATTCAGAGCTGAAAATGCTTTCAGACAAACAAAAGGTCATCACCCTAGCATGTACCCAGAGATGCTTAGGAAAAGAATTCTTGAAGAATCTGTTAGACATCTGTTCTCAGTGACTCAGCCAGACAAAAATAATGAAATCACCAGAAAGAAAGAGAGTAAAAGAAAACAGCAAGGTGGTTTTAATTACAGAGCTATAGATAACCTTCAATTTCAGCTTGAACTCAAAAGACAAACATTAAATTCACACCCTTAGCTAATAGACGCCTTTTTCTAATGAAAACCGATACTTTACGTCAGTCCTGGATATCATCGGCTATGGGCACTTTTTAGGTGAACATCTCCACAGCTTGACATGAGCAACCATAAACAGTGGGGTGGGGGGGGGGGGGGGGGTATTCAACGACGGCCCCCGCGAAGCTCTTTTTTTTTTTTTGAAAACTGCAAACGGTAGCGGGGGC